>JARYHS010007828.1:0-21962 GCA_031002005.1 Vandiemenella viatica
GTATATGGTAAAATTCAAGATTGATAGAGCCAGTAAACAATGACTTGGGATAAAAATGGATTTTATTTATATATTCATTCTTTGTGAATAGCCTTTTACTAATTACTGAAAATCTTTGAGCAGAACTGATTATCTTTGTACATGGACAAAAAATAGACAACATCTTGGAACTAATAATAAATACAGCAAAAAGTAAACTTTAGTAAGTGTTGAGTTATATCCATTTTGTGGGTGCTAAATAAGTAGCTAAAATGTGCATTATAGTAAAAAAGTTGTTTCTATACACAAAATTTATTCCAAAACAAGTAATTGCAATGTACATGAACAATTTTTGCCTGTCCATCCACGCTTCACACAAAAACTAATGCACAAATTTTAATGAAACTGCACATAATGACAGCCCCCCATCCAGGAACGTTGCTTTTGTTTTACTTTTAATTGTCTTACTTTTTTAAATATGGTTGGCCCATTTACAGCCAGCCAAACATATTTTTTTATAGAATCATAAGTTTTTATGGCCTCTTTACAGCCAATGTTTTATTTTATTTTACTGTCTGTTGATCAACCAATGTACAGTCTCTCATACAGTCAGTATTGATATTTTAAATTAGTCACATTGCCATTGAAGTATTTGTTGGGATACTAATGACCCTTACATTGACTTGGTCTAAAACATATACAACATATAGGAGCTGAAACCATAAATTTTGAAATTTTAGTCTCTGAGTGCATCTCACAATATATAATGAATGTGTTTTCAACGAAACTAACATAATGTTTAAAAAAATTGAATATATATATATATATATATTTATTCACTTTGATTAATCATCCCAGAGATTATACTTTCACATAGTTATTGTTGGTCAACTTTCTCCTGTTGGTTCATCTTTAGCTTATTCATGTAGTAGGTCTGAATGTGAACACATCTTTCCCCTTGCCAAATGTCTCACTTCTATCATTAGTAAGATTATTCTCTGAAACTGTGTTTCATATAATATATATGTGTGTGTGTGTGTGTGTGTGTTTTGTGTGCATGCGTGTGCACATGCATGTAGTGATAGCACATATCATCATTTAACATGTAGGATGCTTTTTATTCAAATAGTACATAATTTTTTTCCATGACACAGAGGTCAAAACTACAAATTTAATAACTTTCGTATGTGTGAGTACAGAAGAAACAAAATCGGATAATTTCAGTGAAGCTGCACATAGTGGTAGCTTATATCACATTAGTAATAGCTTACATTATAAATATTCTCAGGTGACTAGCCAAATGAGCAGGGTATTTTCACATATTTCAGCTATTGGAAACTCTGTACCCATCTTCTGGTGAAGTGCTGGATATGCGGAAGGCCGGGAGCTTTATAGCCTCAGAGGTGTTCAAATGCACGCAAGGTTGATGTTTGTGCAGCTGACTGGCTAACTTGGTTAATGGCTGGGTGGTAGAGTGGGGGTAGTCCCAGTAGGAGCCTGTTGTGGGTTCAGTTAGTTTGTGCTGGCTGTTTAGTGCATACATTGCTATGCTAGCGGTATACTGCATCAATGATTGCCATCCAAACTTTGCTTAGTTGGTATCCACAGTCATGTGAAAATACCCTGCTCACTCAGCTAGTCACCCAAGAAGACTGTATTAATTCTCAAGGCTGAGGGAAACTTCATTCTTAAGCCTACATCATGTTTCATTTTGACATCGAAAAGCTGAAAAATAAAAAATTGTCTGCTAATTTAATTGTTCCATGGTAGAATTATCCATTTAATTTTTTCTAATGCCACCATTCATTCTATCAAAATTTTTACTGTTTCTGATCCATTTTTTTTATCTATTTTATTTTTTATCTCATTTTATTTCGTCTCTTTGCACATCCTTACTATTTTTAAATTATCAATTACATGCTTTTCCCACCACCGTTGCCATCCATATCTTTCACCTCTTTCATCTCTTTCTTCAGATATGTGGTGAGTTGCAATATGTACACATCTGATCTCCATACCGAGCGGGGCGGTGTAACGGTTAGCGTTCTCGCCTCGCATTCGGGAGGACGGCGGTTCGAATCCCCGTCCGGGCATCCAGATTTGGGTTTTCCATGGTTTTCCCAAATCACTCCAGGCAAATGCCGGGATGCTTCCTTCAAAAGGCCATGGCCAAATTCCTTCCCATTCCTTGCCCCCATCCTTGCCCCCAATCCTTTCCCGTCTCTAAAGACCTCGATGTTAAAAAGAGACGTAAAGCACTTAAAAAAAAAACTGATCTCCATGCCAAATGTCTCATCTCTTGTATGATTAAGGTTTTAAGTGAAATATTGTTAAGTGCTTTCATATTTATTTGTTTGCCACAGCCCTCCTACCTTCATATGTTGTGCTTGATGGATTTCCTTATTTTCAGTACCTAGCAGCTAGTTCACTGTCAAAATTTCACAATGATCTTACCTCTGATCGTACGGAAAGTCGGAACTTGCGCACAGTCTTGCTACGTGCATACTTGCAACCATTATAGTACATAGACCAAGAACAACCAAAGGAGAAAGAGGCACCACATGTGTCAGGATCTAGGCCTTGACAAGCACATGTACGGGGTTCATTGGTTGCACACCGACGTGTTGTTGGCAGTCCAAAGCGGTTAAGCTTGTGTGTCAATAGGCCATAAACTCGGTCTGCCTCAGATCCTGGGACTCCTTCCCAGGCTACCATGGCCACCACTATCCAAGCAGTTGCACATTTGTGACCTTGTCGATGCTTTACAATACATAACACCTTCTCCTCAGCTGATGAACGACGAATTATCTGCAATGGAAACATAATGTTGTTTCAGTTGTCTCAAATGTACTGTTATTTAAAAGAATACAATTTTTTTTGGTTATATTTCTGTGCAAGTATGGTAAGATATATATGCCCGTAAATTTGTTCTGTTAAAACTAAACTCAAAGAAACAATCAGTTCTGTCTTCATAAAGGCACCTTCGCTGTTAACCATTTTTAATAATAATGACATAGTTTTCATCTGATTTCCATACATTCAATTTCAATTTAATGGGCAACCTCATAATATTATAAAACTGTGATTATGAGCCAATGAATTTTAGGGGTGAGCACTAAACATGCTGACAGTTCTGTGATCAGTCCAGATTGAATATAAATGAAATTTTCCAGTTAAAGAAATGTCTTCCATATTGAAACCTCTTTACCAGCAGGAATTCAAAAGCAAATAAATTCTATCTCAATACTAGACTCTCAAATATAAGAACAATAAGACAATTCAACAGTACTTCATTTTAGCTAAATATTTTCTGAAACTATGTATAAAACATTATCTCTAATAAAGATAAACTGTTCAAGAATTAATAAAGTTTTAAGTATTATCATTTTTGTTTGTTTGTTATTTTGTATATGAAATAGCTAAACAAAAATACATCACCATATTGTATGATAGTAGTACTTTTGCCAGAATGAGATAGACAAAACTGAAGCAGTCTTGAAATTTCATCTTTAACACAACAGTTGTAATTAGTTATGCCATTAATCCCAACACTGTCTGTACTGCCACACCAAGATGAAGATCTGAGAATGTTTGCTAGCCAGATGGTTATTTTAATTATCATCTTGTACATGCAGTTTCGTTGATACACAATTGGTATTCCAAACTGTGCTGTTACTTTCATGTACTTAGTACAAGTGGCTCTCATTTTTACTGACCTAGCTGTACTGAGTTAATGATTCCACTAATACACTTTTATTTCTAGCAGTCTCAGGAAAATAAAATGTGTGATAGTGTCAAAGGGATTCTTTGAAGCTGCTGGCTACCACATTGTATTCGAGACCACTGAGAAAATAATCAGAATACATTTCTTAACAGTTTATTCACATTTTACTTAATCATAAGTAGGGTGAATCCTTTAAAAACAAACAATGATCCAATCAAGATAAGGCTGATAAATATTGTCTAGTAGGCACAATTATCAGTTAAAACATGAAAATTATGAGTGATTTATGCCAATAATGCTTTCGTCACTCCTGTCACACTTCAGTATACTAATTAAATATTTATAACTATATTTCAGTAATTCATAAGATGGATGCTGAACTGAAGATAAATTTTAAGAAAAATATTAGTGGCTGCGTCAACTGCAAGGCTTGTGTGAGCTCAAAGGGTTTAACCCGAAATATTGTATTTTCTGTTTTTGTGTGTTTTGTGTTACTGCTGCCCTCCTCCCTTCAACTTCAGTGAGTTTTGGGTGTATTTTATCTATCCTTTCCATATGTATATTAACAAAAATAAAATTTGTTTAAAGTAAAACATTGTTGGTAATCAAAAACAAATTAAGACTTAAGTCCCATTTTCACTACAGCAAAATTGTTATCCATCAAGCTATTTTTGTACTCACCCATTTTGCAAGTGGACATCCTTGTTGTGTTTTCCCCTCCTTTCCTGTGTATACTACTTTCTCAAAGCGAATGGCTTTTCCTTGCAAGCCTGTTCGTGATTCCACATCCTTTCGTAGATCACTCAGATTAGCAGCTGCTCCGAGATGAGTGTAGTATGATCCAGGCTCCGGTGGACCTGATTTAAATTAATTTTTCAATCAAATCATTAATAAAATATAGTTCAGGTCTTTAATTTATTTTACCAGGCATGTTTTGAAAGAAACAGTGCATACAGTATTACTCGCTGGCGAACCCTTTTAGAGTAGTTGGCCACCTGTGTGACAAGTAAGTTGTAAAAGTTATTAGTATAGCAAAGGACAGGGAAAATGACTCATCGCTCACCAAAGATGACGGCTGCGATGAGTGAAATGCATATGAGACAAACAAAAACATACAATATTTTGGTTTTACACCTTAGTCATGTGCTAGGAAGTGAGTTATGGTTCGGGAGGTGCACACACGCCAAAGTTTATCACATGACTTGAAAGGTTACTTAAGTTTTTTTTTCTAGAGTGTGTTAACACTACTTCTAAAAAGACAGTTATAAGAAGTTAGGGAAACACCATCTAGCAGTGTGACACTTGCTGAAGCTACTCTGGAGTTGCGTTCAGTTGCGTTCTATTGTGTTCAGGAAACAATCTGTCTGAGATAAGTAGAGTAGAACATGGCATCAAAAGATATTTATTAATGAACCTGTAATTTTTAATATTATTTTATTATACTATTAAACAGTTCTACCGTATCACTTGTGTACTGTTCTAACAGAAGACAGCTATTAAGAGCCATCCATAAAATCTCATATATAATAATAAGGGTGGTGTCTGTCTTTACACACAACAACTGTCTTCAAACTAAATAGAAAGTCCTAAAGTTTTGGGTAAAATAAGAGGAAATTTCATGAATCAGCCTGATCTTTTCAACGGATCAAATCCTTTTGATGTTTTTGTTTTGTTGTTGTTGGGGTTTAAGGGCACATCGACAGCGGGGTCATTAGTGCCCCCTTTTGATAATTTTCTATATCTATATTATTGTACATGCTGATATTGCTGAGCCACACATGCCAAGCCCTCTCTATTTACGAGGGTGGTTCACAAAATAGGTCTCCAAAGACGCTGCATCAAAACCAACAATGTTAAGCGAAATCCAACAACAATGCTGTGTTCCTTGGTTCTGCCACCACTGAATGGTACAGGTCTGAGCTCAATTGGACAATCAGTCACTGTTTGACAGCCGTCCGTGAAGGAGCAGCCACTTAGTTCACCCGCCAGGTGCGAACTGCACTCAGTGATCCGATTTTGAACGTGAAAAATGGCGAAAAATGTTACACCTCGTCAGTTAGTGGAAGTGTACGGGGAAAAGTGTATGGCTATTAAAAATCTGCGGAAGTGGTGCCAGGAATTTTCTGTCGGTTGCAGCAACGTACACGACGAGGTGCAGCCTGGAAGACCGCGCGTGTCGGACAAATCGGTGACCAAAATTGATGAGATGGTGTGCAGTAACTGGATAACTCTTGATGACATAACCGAGAGACTTAATAGAGAGTGTGGCAAAATCTCCATACGAACAACTGTTTCAGACCGAGTGTGGTGGGTAAACGATTAACGTTCTGGCCTCACATTAGGGAGGGCGCCAGTTCGAATCCCCGTCCGGGCATCCAGATTTGGGTTTTCCAAGGTTTCCCCAAATCACTCCAGGCGAATGTCAGGATGCTTCCTTCAAAAAGGCCATGGGCGAATTTTTTCCCGTTCCTTGTCCCCAGTCCCATCCTGCCTCTAATGAACTTAGCCGTCAATGAGGCGTAAAGCAATAAGTAAAAAAAAATAATTAAGTAAAAAAAAAAATGTTTCAGAAACTCTAGGATAATGTAAAGTGTCCGCCAGGTGAATTACTAGACAGCTCACCGACGAACACAAAAGAAAGCGCGTTGAATGTGCCTAAGAATTTGTTCACCGCTTTGAAGAGGAAGGAGAAGACTTCCTGGATTTGGACTGGGGATTAAACCTGGGTGCATCATACGTTCCTGAAACAAAGGAGCAGTCCAAACAATGGCATTACCCATCTTCGCCGAAGACAGAGAAGTCAGCCAGTAAGATTATGGTGACTGTTTTTTGGGGCCGTAGGGGGGTATTGTTGGTGGATTTCATGCCAAAACACAAACCGCTACAGCAAAACTCTGAAGAAACTACGGTGGGCTATCCAGAACAAAAGAAGAGGAATGCTCACGAAGGGAGTGTCTTTGCACCATGACAACGCGCATCCACATGTCTTACATCAAATGACCTACCTCAGTGAACAATTTGGTTGGGATGTGACCACATCTTTCCCCCTGCCATATGTCTCGCCTCCCACATGACTAAGACTTATGTCGAAATATTGTGCAATTTGTTTAAATCTTTTGTATTCTATAATATGCTGTGAAAGTCATAATTTTAAACATAAATATGGAAGGGAAAAATAAAATAGATCCATCACACGGCAAAGCTGAATGGAGGGGGGGGGGGAGGGAGCAGCAATGACAAAAATACTTCACAAGCACAAAACAGTATTTGGGTCATGTCACTATTCATGGAAATAGAAACATGACTGAACTTGCACTGGTACCTGCAGTTAACACAGCCACTTGAATGGTGGTTTCGACCATAGCATCATTATGATCAAAACTACAATTTATGTGACTGTGTTGATAAGGGGTGCCTGTGTGATATTAGTCATTCTATTCTATTTCCATGAGTAGGGGCATTTCCTGAAATATTCTATTTTTTGTGGTGTTTTTTGATGCTACTGCATACCTCCCTTCAACTTTTGTGAATGCTGTCTATTTTATCTTTCCTTTCCATATTAGTATCACTTCATGCCATTTCTTTCTGCTTCATTTTGTTTATTTGAATTGCTTTTACAAATTATGACAGAAAAATTAAAGAGAAAAAACATCAAGGAATTCAGAGAAATGTGTACATACTTTTATCAGCTGTGAAGCAGGAACAATCGGGCACCTCAGTGCGAGCATTATTCTTGAGTCTCTCGACATGTTCCTGTAATTCTCTAGCACTGGCACTGCCTGAAGGTGTCGGTGGACCATCTCCCCAGTTCTGCCCTGTATCCAGTTCATCAGCAGTCTGCAACCCCTGACAGCAGCCATCACGAAGGTGTTCGGGAGCTGGGGTATCTGTGCCTCCCCTGCGACAGCACCACGAGCCAGACATGTTTTCTAGAGGTGTTGGCCCCCCATCACCTTTGAAGGGATAATTAGTTGGCTGATGTGGTGACGAGGCAGGTGGAGGTTGTTGCTGTGCCTCCATCTTTATCTGCTGTCCAAAGTTTCCATTTCCTTCTTTCTGTTCAGATTGCTGCTGAAATGCCCCATACCCATTTGCTGGTGGAATGATTTATTGTCAACATAATCAGTACTGTCATACCTTGGACCACTTCTTGGACCTTCTGCCACTGTACCCATCAATTGTTGATTGTGCTGCTGCTGACATCTAAACATGTTCTCATTTTGTTTTTGGCATTTGAATGAAGCATCATTGTTTTGGCCATATGTGATTTCTTGACTAGTGTGTTTGAAATCTCTGTCATTTCCCTTTTGAGGAGTAAAAGCTGTGGGGTTTGGTTGCTGACATTTGAAAACTTGTCCAGATTGTTGCTGATGATCATAAGCACTATCGCCTTGGTGAGGCTTGAAAACAGTTTCATGAGCTTTCTGACTATCAAACTGCATCTTTGTATCTTGTTGACATTTAAAGACTGCTTCCACACTTTGTTGGCAGTTGTATGCCATGTCAATTCCACCCATGCACTTGAAGTTTGTATCATTCTGTTGTTGCTGGCCTTTGTATGCAGTGTTACTTTCCTGCTGATATTTACAAGGTTTTTCATTCTGCTGTTGACATTTAAATGTTGTTTCTGTAGATTGCTGCTTTTTGAATGCTTGATTATTATCCTGTTGAGGCCTAAAACTATTGTCTGTAGTGAATGGAAAAGTGAATGTAGGCTCATTTATTTGCTGGTGTTGAAATGTTTGGTTTGATTTCTGCTGACATTTAAAACTTGCATCATTATTCTGTTGGTGCTTGAGAGTAATTTCTGTGTTATGCTGATAACTGAAAAGTGTTTGGTTACTTTTCTGACAGCCAAAAGTTTTTTCTTGCTTCTGCTGACATTTTGACCCCGCATCACCATTTTGGTTGTTTTCATAAGAAGACTCCAAATTATTCTGGCACTTGAAAGTTGTTTCATTAGGCTGAGGAAACTTGAAAACTGTTTCGTTATTTTGGTGTTGTTGCTGCTTAAATGACTGATCTGTGCTTTGTTGTTGACAATGAAAACGTGTTTCATTGTTTTGCTGCTGTGCAAATGTTGTATCCATTTTTTGATGGCACTTAAATGAAGCATCATTATTCTGTTGATGACATTTAAATGGCGATTTGCTGCTTTGTTGTTGACATTTGTAAGTTTGATCATTGTTTTGCTGCAACTGAAATGTAGTTTCTACATTTTGTTGAGGCTTAAACTGAACATCAGCTTTTTGCTGCTGACATTTAAATGCCAGTTCACTGTCTTTTTGCTGTTCTTTAAATAATACATCAGTGTTTTGTTGTTGTTGCTGCTGCTGTTGTACAAGCTGTAAACTGCCATCATTATTTTGCTGACACATAAATGAAGCATCATTTTTTTTGTTGTTGACATTTAAAACCTACTTCATTACTTTGCTGTTGGAGTTTAAATGCAGAATCAACAGTACTCTGTTGTAACTGGAATGCAGATTCAGTATTCTGATGGCACTTGAATGCTGAAGTGGAAGTGTTTTGATGTTGTTCAAATGCTGATTCACTATTTTGTGGACATTTGAAATTTGCAGTCTCTCCTTGCAGTGGTTTGTACACTGAAGATACTGGCTCTTTGGCAGTACCGTCTTCGAACGGTTCAGGTCTTCGTTGATCTGACCTCTCACCTGCCATCTGAGCTGATGGTGAATGCCAATTGGAGGGGCTGAGATTGCTTCCACTCTTCCTCTGTTCTCTTTCATCACTACCAGTGGCATACTTGATAAAATTCTCCATCGCAGAAAGTGCTCCAGCATCAACTTCCGAGGCACCTCCTGCCACCCAATCCCAAGGGAAGCCACCACCCTCAGACGTCACTGCCGACGGTTGATTCTGAGGGTGGTGGCCTTGGACTAAAAAATTATTCTCTGTAGTTTCTCTTGGACGTTCAGTGGAATATGAGCCATTCAGTTGTGACTGTGTTTGATGACTGTAATGCTGTTGATTAATTTGTTGTTGCTGTTGCTGCTGCTTGTTCAGTATCATAGTTTTAAGCCTGTTGTTGAGGTTAGATCTCTCCCGGAATGGCGGTTCCCCTCCAGGTTCTGGTTCAGCCCCTTCGTGTGACTGCCATCCTTGTTGTGTGCGGCTGGCTTCCCATAGGTCCCCCATCATATTTTCCTGGCCTGGATACCTACCAGAGCTAGAGCTCTGTGAACTCTGCTGTTGATGTTGGTGTTGCATTTGGGGGTGGAGTAGGTATCCAGGCAAGGCGTTTGGGTGACCGGCTGCATTTGTTGTCTGGTTGCTGTAGTTTGGTCCCTTGTTGGCACCAGAGTTAACAATATTGTCAGCGCCATTGGGATCCATGTGCACAGAACTGCTCCGACTTGTGGGCGTAGTTGAAGGAGGTGGAGCCATTGACACATCCTGGAATAAACGGCAGTTTTGTTGAAAAGTGTCAGTTCTTTAAGTAAATGCTAATTTGAAAGTTTAAGAGTTTATGTTAGAGAGCTTTTGAAAAGTGTGCATCCTTTGTTACAGGTCGTGATATCATAAGTATACATATTTGTGTAAGTGTTATTTCTCTTAAGCAGCTGGGAGTTATAGTTTCTTCAATAAAAATGCCTGAAATATTTTTGTGTATGTATTGATTAATATTAATAAAAAATTTTTATGAAAAATCATTTGAATCTCATGTTAATAATTTTTAACTTTGGGACAAAACTCGAGCACACCTTCAATCACCTGAATCAAACCAGTGACTGTTTCAGAGTAAAAAAAGATAAAGTTGGATCTACCAGTAGCAAATGTATGGTATTTGTATTTGGATTCCTAAGGAGATGATATTAATTGCTTTGTTCAGAGACATAAAATAATAACCAGAGACTACAATTCCATTCTTACAGTTAAATAACAAAAACTGTGATAAGAGACAGTTTGTGGTGGAATTAAAAAAAAAAAAAGATAAAAAAACCAACATATATTACATTTTGACAGTACATTTATTCATAAAAGTTCTTTGGCTATTTAATAATTAGGATATTGAATTTTTAAACATACTTCATGTTCACTGTATTTCCTATTAATCCAACTTCTTTCTCTTTACAGATGTCAGATTCTTAATTAGTGGTAAGTATTTTTGATCAGATCGAAAGACCGTTTCTGGTGGTAAAAGATGTACTGTATATCTTGTGTGAAACCTTATAGGATCAGATAAAGGTATTGAACTTGTGTAAAAATGATTTTGAAATGTTAAAATTGCTAAATCATTAAGTTTCCAAATCCCTTTGTATTTTAATTTAATTTGAGTTATGAGGAATTTCTTTAAACTTTTATATCTGTGCATTCCTATCTATCCAGTTAGATGCACAATGCTTAAATACACAACTTTCAGAAAAATGGTTTGCTGTATAAAAATAAAATTGACACATGGAAACTCACCTCAATTTTAAATTTAATGTTGTTATTGGTTTAAATTACTTAACCTGTCATTTAATACTATCTCAAAATTTTATTTTTTGGTAATATATTTGTATTCTCCACCTTTTGCATAGCATCAATTTTTTCTGTTCTTTTCTACTTCAATATTTATTGTTTTAGTTTATAAAGTTTACCAGTTTTACTATTAGAATAAATTCATTTATCCTCAAAATTTTGGCTATTGACAAAGGTGAAATTTCTTTGTGTTCAAATATGCACAATTACCTACATAGGTTATTTTACTTGCTCATATCTATTTAAAGACATTCCATAGTATGAGGTATACCATTCCAAGTAGGTTTTTTAGTTTATCTGTTTATTTAAATTTTATTTATATTTGAAACAAAACAAAAATAAACAATTTCTGTTGTTTTAGAATATCATCTGATTCACCAGTACTTTGTAGTTTTGAGCTTTTATTCCCCTCAGGAAATTTGTTGAATTTTTTTGAAATATGTCCTTACTTTTTTTTTTAAATTCAATTTTCCTTAATTTTGCTGCTGAAAAAAGTAGAAATATGTTTTAAAAATATATAAAATTTGAATAAACCATTTTTGGCATCCCACTGAGGGAGCACGGTTAGTGGATATGAATTTCAAAGTCACTCTCCAGCGAAGTGTCATGCTTCCAGAGTGATTGACCTTATATAGCCCATGCCAGTCAATGTTTGCTGACAATGTCATGGGTTTTTACTTTGAGATGCAAATGGATACTAATTAAGGTGCATATGGAGAGTTATCTCATTGAAGACTGTCAACAGCTCATATCAGCTTAATACTGCTTGGAATACAGTTATTAGCCATGATTATGATGAGACAGAGCCGTCAAGATAGTGTGAGTATGCATGTCAAACAACAGCATCTGTCCCCTTGATGCCTGCTGTGCCACTGTCCACATCTCCCCACCACGCTGCTTGGACCATCATCTCAGAATGGTTGGGTACTTTGCGCGTGTGACTATGACATCAGTGGCAACTGTTGACTGGTGTGAACTATATAAGATAACTGTTCCAGGAACTGTCACTTCACTGGAAAATGATGTCAGAGAGCGACTTCAAAAGATTGCACCAAATTCCTATGCTCTGACAGTAGGAAGCCTGAGAATTTTTACTGTATGGATACATTGAAACAGTCACCAATCTTTCACTATCTCGTGTTATCTTCCTGTTACAAGCAAGGTCTTGCTATGATGCTTTGAAATGCTTAGCTTTATTTCAAGTGAGGGTACAAGCAAATCTTCATGAGCCTGGGATGAGTGTATCTTCCTCCCACTTTACAATTTCGTTGAGATTGACTATTTGCATAGTAACTCTTTCTGTCATTTGTATCCCATTAATGAAAGAAACTGATGTATTTTGTGTAGCCCCCTGTTGCTTACCCTACATCATTTCAACTATTTGTAAGTTGTCAAATATCTTACACTTTTATGTTCATTATATTAAGTGTCATATTTCATAAATATATTTAGACAAACTGGTGTAAGCTTCTGATATGGAAGTCACTATATTGCTGTAATGCAGTGAAATGCCCTTTGTACCAATTTCTAATGCACCAATAAAGAGTTTCCTATATTTTGGATAGTAAATGAAGTTTAAGGTTTTTTGCTAAGCCACCAATGTTGTTAAAGAAATTCATTATGTGAAGAATATTGTATAACTGTATAGAAGTTAATAACGATAACTAACATACAATTTAAAAAAAAAATTTCCGCAAGTTATGAATTTTGACTGAAATGAGGCATTTATGTTCTTATTATGAAAAAACTGTGTCTGTTGGAGAATATCTGAGTTGAGAGCTGAATTTTTCATAGCTATTTGGTAAAGAAACAAAGTCATTAAAGAAAAACCTGTTACTATTAGTGAATATTTTATATCAAATATTTACCTGTGAAGGGTTGTAGTTTCCATTTACATACTCTCGCTGCTCTGAATACTGACTGCTGGGTGAAGTGTCCATGAACTGACTGCCACCATTTACAGTACCATTTCTGTGCACATTATTCTGAGCACCTCCATTTACTTGGCCACCATGACCATTTACAGGGCCATTAGCAGGCATTCCAGTTGCACCTGAAAGAAAAAAAGAAAAAATTTACCAAAAATGTGTACTGAGCCTCATCTTCTGTGAAGAACATAAGTAAGTTCTTATATAGCCACTACGAAGTGAAAACATGTACATGATAATGTCATATTGCTACAGATGAAATGGAAATTTTATTTTTGAACTTTTTACTTTTATTTTACAGCCTTTATACTTAGAATAAAGATTTAAAGAGTTACAGTCATTTGGATACACTTCTCCTAATGTAGCATTGGAACATCAATACTTTGAACAGGAGTTAATAAATTCGTGGGATGTATTTTTTCAGTCCTTTGATATTTAAGCACTTTCTCAGTCAATGTTCTGTCCAGATGCCAAGAATAGGTAATATTTATGGGGAATGTTGGGATAATTGGAAGATTTGAGAAGCATTTTGATTTTTAGTTAGACTGATTTTTTTCTGGTTTCTTTTTGCAATGTGAGGTTTGCGAGCATTAGTAATCCATGTTGACATAGTTTTTCATACAAAATATCAATTTCAGGACACTATCAGTTTGCAATTATAATGGACCATTTCCTTACATCACATTATATAGTCATTATATTCTTGAATGTTTGACATGTTTTGGCATGTGATACAGTGGCTGATTTACATCAGTCTACTGTCCAGAATAATGACAATTGTTGCTGAGGGCTCTCTCTTTTTCATACATCAAAACTCTATGGAGGAATCCATAATTTTTATGCTAAAAAAATAAACAAAACTAACTATCTCCTGTCTTTCAGTTGGTCAGAACCCTGTTAACTTAATTGTTATGAGAGTGCACAAGTTGACACTTTACCAGCATATTGATGCAATATAATTTTGTCAGATGATCAGCCGGATAGTATTGTAAAACACAATGTTTCTGCTGTCTTCATCAGTCACCATCGAGCTGGCCACCCGAGAAAATTATATTGTTATGAAACAATTTGTTCATTGTGATCATTGTTACTATTATGTTTTGAACTGTCTTTCTTGAATCCTGTTCAGTTATACACTTTAAAACATAATCATTAATACTAGAATGTGAATATGTGCACAACACATTATTATGATTGTGTGACATAGTGGTAAATTAAAAGTTAAAATGATTTATATATATAAAGAAAAAAAAAATACAAAGGTTAATAAATATCGTTTGCCCAGAGAGGCTTTAAAAGGATATGATATTATATTATATTATATTTATCTAATTGCAAGATCGTCGTCACATCATTTTATATGCGACAATTGGTATCTCTAGAATGGAACTTTTGAAATCACCTTATTGTTTGTTTGCTTGCTATATCTTCACTGAAAACAGCATTGATAGTTTGCTTTCCCTTTGCTGTGCTTCACTAACTTTAAATCCATGCAAGAAATGTACTTTCTGTTTTTGTTTCAATGATGTAAAGAAATCTATTATCAACCACGGCCTACGACCAATCACAGTGAAGTGGGACTGTGAGTGTCGTGAGGTTGCTAAGCGACACCGCTAAACGCTTGGTATTCGTAACGGCGAGATCGCTGGTACATAATTGACCTGATGTTGGCTACTGAGCTAGTTTCCAAAAGCTTGTCGCTTTTTAATAAAATTCGGCTGCAAAACTGAGAAGATTTGTTGACAAGGAGTGCTGTTTTCACTGGGTTCGTAAGGCCTGAAATGTGTGTGTTTTGTTTTTTTTTTTAAATGAAGGAATCAATTAAAACTGACCAGAATGGTTTGCCTGTTGTGGAGAGGGCTGAGGCGTGTGAGGCTGAGAGTAGGATCCGCGTGGAGCCTGCGCCTGAGCTGGTGACGAGGGGGGCCTGTTGCCGTACTGCTGCTGCTGCTGTTGCTGCTGCTGGGATTGCTGCTGTGGCGTCTGAGGCTGTTGTGGCTGTGGCTGGAACACTGCTGCAGTTGGTGGTTGAGGGTCAAACACTGTGGCCTGCTGCTGTGGCTGAGTCTGGTAACCTGAAATAAGATACCCATTTTATTTAGAAATTCTCATCCATCGAATTTGTAACATTTATTAAAAGCATATTACATACAATAAATTATAAACTTTAGGATAAAAATACGACTTATGATATTTCATACAGTTTAACACAAAGCAAGAAATGTTGATAAGTATCTAAAAATAAGAATTTAGAACGTAACCCATTCTCATTACAGGAACAGTATGGTAGCTTGTATATACAATTATAGAGAACATGGGAATTTTAGATCAGAACAATTAATCAGCAGAAGACAAAAATGTGCTTTTTTGTACAATCATGTCAAGGATAGAGAGGAAGGCTGTGGAAGCAGCTCTGGGGTGCAAACAGAAAAAATATACATAAAAATAAAATTTCTAGGCGACACCATTCCCGAGTAGAAAAGGGGACTGTTTACATTTCCATCCCTGTCATTGCAAACTAAGAAATACTAAAATAATACAGTGCACAAATTATGTTACGTACAGTACTTCACGAAATAATAATAATAATAATATTTATCGGGAAACGGTAAAGAGATCGCACGTGAGAGAGATTTTGGATGAAAGACAAAGGATATAAAGTATAATTTATGAAAGTCCCCATATGCTCTGTTCTATTGGAAGACATACCATTCATCACTGCAAAAATTTGTCTATGTTTAAGAGCAAATGTGTTGTTTGAAGTTTCCATAATCCACCGTTATAAATTAAACAGACTTTTCATACCCCTAAATTAATGAAATATGTAATGCATGTAAAGATTTACTTTTAATTTATTACAATTCTTAGTAGTGAATGTTTTTATCTTTATGATAATCTGGTAATATTACTGCTGATCTTTGCAAAATTTGTGCTGCATTATTGTGACTTATGAAAAATAATAATATTGAAAACAATATTTAGTTAAATAAATGTAGAAACATGCCACATACTTACCTGTTGGTTGGTGATATGCAGCATATTGTGCATGGTGATGATATCTCAAATCATCAAGCTGAGGAGGCAGCTGCTGAATGAATTGGCCTTGAGGTGCCCATGCAGCTAAAAGATAAAAAGGAAACTCAGATTTAAAATTTTCTTGTCCATAACCCAAAATCTTTGATATACAATAGTAAAAATTAATTCTTATATGTCTTACAATATAATTATTCTAATAACAGGAAATAATATTTCCATATGAAAAATTAATAACTATTTAATCACTATTTCAATGTAGTGGATCTCTCAGCTTATTTGGTATACTGTTAATGCTATTAGTAACTAGAACTGAAATTCTATGATAAGTGAGGGATTTTCCTTGAAGCTGAAGATCTAGAGTTGTCCTGCCTGGTGCCTGTCTGGGGTACTATCAAATAAATTCAAGTATCAGTAGAATGAAAGTCTGTGCTGACCCTAGTCTACAGTATGTTGATGAAGCCATGAGGGGGAATATAGAAACCTCAGATATTTGTACCTAATAGTCAAATAGACCAGATGTAATTCATACATATATAGATATATCTACATCAATATACAAAAAGGAAACTTCACTGGCTGTTATTGATACAAAAACAATGAAGACACACAGATACGACAATATCAATGGAGAAGAGGGGCTGCACACCTTTACACTTCCACCAGTGTTGTGTTGTGTTGTATACATTCAGACCTTGTATTTAGTAATCTATGTTATTGGAGAATATGTTCCATTTCTAATAAACAAGCTGTTTCAATACTCATTGCCAAATTTCTTGATGTAGGTGGTAAGTTGAAATTTGTAGTGGGCAGGTACTGTAAAGAGGGGAAATGGGAGTGTAGGGAAATTGTCACCAGAGCATGTGCTCCATTGCAATTAAATTAAATTAGCTGATTAATTAACAAGGAACTGAAGTGAGTGGGTCGCTTTGAATATAAGTAATTGATGCATTGTGAGATGCTGCCAATTTAGTAACTTTTAATCCAGTTTTACTGACTGCTCCAAAATAGTTTAATTTTAAACCTAGAGCATTACTTGCTGTTTAAAGTTTATTGCTGGTACACCCTTTTATCATGTAGGCCCTATTTAAGATATAGTTGACCTCTGAACACTCACTTGGTTCATGGTTTTGGGAAGGCAGAGACATGACTTCAAATGACATTTGATAGTGTCACTTAATGAAAATTTCTCAGGACTCTTTAAGGCAGACCCACAGACTGATGAAACTATGTAACAACTAGAATGTAAATTTGTTTCATTTATCAGCATAAAGTACATTTCATCTTTTGAAGTCTCATGTGATGGCCTGGTTGTCAGTAATCTCCCCCTTTCTGGATATACTCAGTTTAGCAGATAGACAAACAATAAACATTTTCATCCTGTAACAAGCTCCTAAATCTCTCAACAGGTCTCTACGCGAGTCTGTTGTCCCACTTACCGACGCCGTTGGGGTCCGGAGTGGCTGCTGGGTGCCACACAGAGTTGTTGTAGCGGTCCCTGAGTGGAGGTGCGAAGCCAGCCTCCACCATGGCGGCTGTGGGTTGCTGCTGGGGTGGCTGCGGCTGCGTTGGAACACCCACCGGCGTTGCAGAGTTACCGTAGAACGGCATCACAGTCGGGGCCTGCAAACGATGATCAAATTATAACAAAAGCATAACAAAACTGCATTTTTTGGTTGCAGATGTATTTTAATCATGCTGTTCACCTTAGATTCAATCTAGGAGACATTTTAAAGTTTTACATCATTTAGAGACACATTTTGACATCATTTCACTACCAAACTGACTTTTAAATCTCTCACTGATTTTCCAAGGTTCCTGAAATCACTCTAGATAATTTCCAGGATGGTTCCTTTAAAAAGCAATGGCCGAATTCCGTTCCTTGCCCTCAACCACTGGTGCTAAATGATATTGACGAGGTGTAAAGTTCTTATATATATATTCTAACATGGCCATTGGTTTATATTAGTATCAAAAATTTGACTTTCTAATGATATCCATGTGACTTGCCTAAAATAAATTTAAAAAATGGCAGTCACTGGAGACTGCTGGCAGAAGTGAAAACTTAAAACTATGAATATCATATGCGCAACATGTCATACTTATAACTACAGATATATTAAATAGTAATAATTCCATGTGGTTGTATTTACCTGGTGACAGGGTATCTATGCTAAGTACTATCGGACAACACGGGTTTGTATGAACAACGTTGTCATAAATTAAGGTGAGGGGCCAAAGGTGGAGAGGGTTTAGGCTTTTGTAAATCAAACGTAAACAGTATTTTTCTAGTATACGAATGCAGGGTCGGTGCTGGGATTCTCGGGCCCGGGGTAAGCGTTCTTAGCTGTGACGTAACCGGCTGAGGCTCGTGGCTAATTCATTTTTTTAAATCTACCATTGCCCTGGCTGATTTTTGTGGCCGGGGGGGGGGGGGGGGGGTCCTCGGCCGGCGGGCTCGGGTACATTTGACCGACTTATCTCCTCCTCACTCCTAACGCCGGCCCTGTACGTATGCGAAGTTCCTTCAAAATTGGATAAAAAATGTTTTAGTATAAAGAACATTGGCAAAAAAGACATTGATTTTTATATTATTATTGTTGTATGTCCCCATAACGGAGAAGGATAAACAATTTTGATTGGATATGTTCAATTTTTCTTTGGGATGTTCTTTTATTATTTATTTTTATATGTTAGATACAAGTATATTATATATTTTCACTGCTGTCCAAGCGAAACACGCCATACTTTATATAAGATACCGTACTGTTCTATTGGAAAAGGGCGTGGAGATCATAAAATTGAGGCGAACTGCTGGCAACATATTTGTTAATGCTATTTGGAGATACCCTGATCTCTGGTAAGAGTTTGACTGGCAACAGAGAATTACGGTACAACTTCTGAAAGAGATGCTCTCTCTTGCATACCAAAATTGTTTTAAAAATACACAGGACTGAATAACTTATCAGTAGAGGGTATAGCTGAAGGTAAGAGCTTTTGGAAAGGAATACATGAAGCAGATTAATTGAAAGTTGAAACTGTAATGGATATGTGCGATAAGGCAGGTTAGCCGTAATTGGAAAAGTTTCAGAAGAAATCGGTTGAATCAGCGGGTGATAACGTCGTCAAATTGTTCCTTCCGGAGGTCAGTGTACTCATTTTCTCCTTACAAAGGATGCGATCGAATGCCACGATACCGACACTGCCAAGAGCTACATCCACGTTCCTGCATGTGCCTATCTGGCATTATATCGAAATGTGCTATTCACTTGCATGTTCACATTCTTCCTGCAATACGTCGAAATTCCTTTTATTTATTTATTTTTATCAACGAAATGAAGTTTGTAAGAACGAAGACTTTCCCGGCGTATGACTGCAATGTAGTCTTCACGGGTGTACCGCCGGATAGTGTTGTGGAAACACAATATTTGGACGGCTGGCTCTGCCGTCTTCTTCAGGTGATGAGACATGTGTAATGGTCGGCTGACCCACAGGTACTGAGATGGTTCGGGTGCCGCTCTTCCTTATATACAAGTCCGCATCGCCGAAGCCACGCGGACTTGTATATAAGGAAGAGCGGCACCCGAACCATCTCAGTACCTGTGGGTCAGCCGACCATTACACATGTCTCATCACCTGAAGAAGACGGCAGAGCCAGCCGTCGAAATATTGTGTTTCCACAACACTATCCGGCGGTACACCCGTGAAGACTACATTGAAATGAAGTTTGTTTCATAACATATCAGGACGTGCACAAAACGTATGTTACAGATGAATGTTTCGCGTCAGTTCTCTGTAAGAAGTTGATGTTCAGAACATCTGGCTTTCAGTCATACAACGGTGACATTAAGGTCAAAATGTCTTGCGTTTCAGTACTGGCGACTGAAATCCCGTAAATTGAAACTTCTGAAATCCAATGTAAAATGTAAACTAATAACTATAATACCATCTTAATTTAATATTGCGAGAAACCAAGGAACCAATAAATAAGTAGCACATATTAATAGAAGATGTTACTGTCCTACATCTCACAAAATCTCGTATATTAGGATCTATGAAAAATTACTATTTTGTATTGTTAAAGGCATGTGAAAAAAAAGTAATCGGGAGGGACAGGGAAGATTATGCAGTATTTCCTTTGGATGTTCGCTCCTACGTATTTCCCGGATAACGTTGTCACAGAACGGAATCTACAGAAAGAAAAAAGTAATTGACTAGTGTTTCGTAGCGGGAGATGCTTAGTGTATTAGAGTTTAAGGATTTTGTGTTTAATTTAATGCAAATTTAGTAGAAGCCAATGTAGGGAAGAACAAGTTCATTTACGTTCGGGAGGTCCAGGGTTCGTGCCCAGACCTTCTAACTTGATTTTGTTTTTTTATTGTTTTCCGGAATGCCGGAGTAATTCCTGTATATAGGCCATGGCCGATTTTCTACAAATTATTTGTCCACCACTACCTTTCGGCTCTACAGCCTTAAAGTATAAAAAAATTAAGTTTCTTTTTTAAAAGTAATGTGAATTTACTTGCACGAAAAGAGAAAAAGGCTTTTGAAATATATAGACTGTGTTTGTAATTTTTTAACATATCCACCTCGGAATTTACAGGTCAGCAGGCCGAGTTGGCCTGGCAAGTCGTTCTGGACTTTCAGCTTTGAAGAAGATTCCTCGACTATATCGGAGATAGAACCACGATCGTCCAGGCCGTAGTAAAACCGTAGTAATCTGCCAACTTAGTTATACTCTCCGCTTTGGAATTTATTTTAAGTTCGCATCAACGAAAATAAATAATAACAAGTGTTATAATATCTAACCAGCTAACTCTGAAAATATTAATAAGTCACGGAAAATCAAGGTGATTAAATTACAAATTAAAAGATGGAAAAGAAATAACCAACTATCCAGTCTTAGGTGAAAAGATTCCTCATCTGTTTGCTGAAAATGTCTTAATTTGTAAGAGATAAACAAACAAATTGAAGCTACCGGTAATCAGAAAGTTAAAAAATTCAAATGGCAGTAAAAGATTTGTAGCAGGCAATCTTGGTATCCTGTAACCCACGCCGAAGTCATAATTAACAACAATAAAACATAAATACACTCATTATCTTCAATTAAACAATATAAATACCACGTGAAATAAAACAAATAACAAAATCAAGCAAATAAAAATAGCAGAAATTAAGTTGGAATTATTTACAGGTTTCGTTTCAAGCTCACTGTGTTTATCCCAACATACCACTGTTTTGTTAATTGTCTTTTCACTTTTATCGGGCAATGTAATGGAAAATGTGGAGAGAGTCACGGAAGTCCTTTGTCAAAACTGTTCGAACCGATCAGATCCATCGTTAAAATAATAAAAAAAACGGGAAAATAATGATGCTTGTCTGGACATCAGCATGCTCTTTGAAGCAGAAAATTATAAGACCCATTAAATACAAGCACTGTTTTTATAAATTCGTGGTCGTTGAATATGTCGAGAACATAACGCTTAAAATCTACAGCACGATACTCCGCTTCTTTCGTGTCTGCAGAAAATATTGACTAAGATGGCATTCGCACCCTTAACGTCCATCACCGGATTAAAGATAGGACGTAATCGTTCTGACAAAACAGTTACGGGGCATCTTTGTAAGTATCTTTTAAACTATTTCTTATTTTACTATGCACTCCTTCACGCATATCTCTTACATCTCCGATCTTGGGAATATGTAATTCGCCTTCTCAAATTCTATAATATTACTGTTTCAAAACCCTTTTGACGTGAATACTATAAACTTTTTCTGACGGTGTATTCTTCCGAAACAGTCCTTTACGAACC
>JARYHS010007830.1:0-32979 GCA_031002005.1 Vandiemenella viatica
TTAATGGAGAAATAATGAAAGTGTAACTATAATTCCTCTCACGACAATACGGTTCTTTATACTTAATGTCTGTGTGGTTAAAAAATTTCTGCTTCTTTATCATTCAAAACCATTTGTCCATCCATTTCTAAGTCACATGATAGGATGCTATAATCTATGCTATTTAATAAATTTTCTCTATTCGCCTTTCACTGTATTTTAAGATTTTTTTCTTTCCTTAACTTCTTGTATTTTACATTAAGTGTACAGGTGAAATATATACGTAATATTACAGAGCTTTGCGCTACCATGAAGCAAGAAATTATATAATTAAATGCGTGTAATACACGGTACAACTCCTAGCAATTAAATTCCGTTCAACATGGAACAACTAGTAACTCGTATTACATGGGAAAATTGTGTAATTGTTTTTATTCTGAGCTTAAAACCATTATTTTGTTGTTACATTAAACATTGTAAGTCAGTTTCATCAGTTCAATTCAGGCTTATATTGTGTCAGTTATCGCTGGAAACAGTTTGTGGCTTATGGATGCCAAGTAACTGATCTGTAATCAGTAATTAGTTTATTGGTTTTAGGAATGTTACACTGTTCCATATCCCCGAGAGTCTTCACGCATGGATTGGAGCTAACATATTCAATCTAATCTACAATCGTATTTGAGTTTTTCGCTACAAATCTAGAATTTTGGAATGGTTCTATTTTCATTTTCTTGAAAGCCCCCTAATGTATCATCAGTGTTGATAAGCTTTTCAGTAATCAAATAACTCGTCCTGTCGTCAATCACTTTTCACTTGATATTTATTTCTCCGTGAGCTGTATAGTAAAATTACGCATGGATAAGGCACTAGACTCGTTAAAAGATAGTAAAGCACAAATACACAAATATTCCAGCGATTAAACACAAAAACGATCACCTGAGTGCGCAAAACAAATACCAAAACTTATTAAAACAATTGACTCTAATCGTTATCTCCGGGCGTTTAAATAGGCGCGGAGGAACATCCAGAAGACCACAAAGAGTGCCGATAGACATTTCTCGACCGTTAACAATTCGTTACAATCAAATCCATATAAAAATAATTAAAAATTGTACAAAATCACTCGCAATCGTTATAAGACATCTTAAATGAAAGTTAATAATACTGTTACCATGCATTTACATACAGAATTATTAACGTAAACCAGTCGACCAGTTGAGAATTTTCCGCCAGACATCGTGCCTTACATCAACACTTACAATTACAAACTATTAATTAATGTTTCATACAGAATACTGTCGTTGATCTTATTAGACATCACTTACCGTTTCTCTCCACAAACAGTGTTCATTTACATGACGAATATACAAGTAATCACACGAATAATATAATATACCAATTAATAACTCCCATCTTGCTATACAGAACTGTTAAAATTTAATAAAAGTGCTGCTACAGTGTAAATGAATTTGATATAAAAATTGTATTATTCGGACCGAGTTCTGATCTTCATAAACTATAATCGCTTAAAAATTAGTAGCAAAATGGGAAAGAAATTACTTGTATCACTTGGTAGAATTACTCATTAGCAAAATTTTGAGAGTTGTCAGTTCCGCGGGCGGAAACAACAGACTGAGCTCCGTTAATTAGGTCAGACGGTGTTTAGAGAGTGAGTTATGTTCCACCGCCTGGCACAAGAATTTAGCACCAGCTCATAAATTTTACGAATACTGCATATGATACGAATGCTTCACATGTTTGGAGGTTGAGAAAACTTCTACTCGTCATTTCATCCATCATTATTTCCAAATTCTTAAACCGGTCTGTTTATCAACAACAGACGATTAAACTTCTGCGTAACATGTAAATTACTTAATTTTAATTTCGTTTTTTTGCTACCTAGAAGCGTTGAACTTGCTTACGGAAGAATGTTCAGGGGATTATCTTTAAACACCTTACGATTTAATACGGCAGTACTGCGTTCGTTCAGTAGACGTAGATAACAATTTAAAAATCACACACTATGTTTATTTTGAAAATCTATCGGTTACTGTCTGTTCATCCTGAGATATGATATTAAAGTCTGTAGAGTCATTGATAAAGAGAGAAATAAACTATAAAATGAAGAAGGATGATTTACCACGTTAGTAAATCGTGGCGAAAGAAAATTGATTGATTGAGTTGATCGCCGAAAGATTGTGCAATTGTAAGTGTATTTACAACACACCTTTAACTCGGCTAGTCACCGAGAACAATATTTATATAGAATTAATGTTGGTGGTTAGCACCCTCTGCCACCCACAATGTTTGTGAATTGCAGAGTATGATGTAGATGTAGAAAATTCTGTTTCTCCAATATCTACAGCAACTTTATTTAATTTTAAATCTTGAGCTTCATGAATTTTGATTGCGTAATCTAGTTGTAATGGAAATTTTTTCTTGTACAAGTGATATTGCATATTTTACAAAATTTAGTTGTCGGTGGAATCGGAACACAACCACTACTTTCATAAGTTGAATGAAAATAATTTTCAAAACGAACCATTATCACTCATGGCATTACATATATATGCTAATAAAAAAAAATTATTACAATTTTTGCAAAAATAATGATTAATGACATATCTAGAGATAACTCTAAATTATTAAGGCGAGCTAATTTATGTTCAATTTCACGTCTAGACGTACAGTAGTTTTTTCAAAACGTTTGTCACAACAGATTGGAAAAATTTTAATGGGACATAATTGATGAATGAAATATATCGGTTTTCCAGTACAGGAATAGTAATGAAGGAACGAAAATGTCAGCATTGTACGGGCTTTCATGAATTCATTGTGAGAAATATTTTTTCGTTTTTACGGTCCGAAAAGGAAAGTTTGAATTAATATTTAAGGTAATTGTGACCAATCTGTATTTATTTTCATAGCAAAATTTTCGTACCTTACTTCTATCTTAAAGGAAAGCCTGACTGATCAAAAGAAATTTTCTTTCTCAAAAAATTTTTTTACCTAAAGCGATGCAAACCTGAAAGTGCAATTATTGTTAATCATTTTAAACACCTTTTAACTGAAGGATTACGTATGTTCATTACAGTATGGAGAACGTTTTGCCTGAAAAAAAAAATCAAAGAATTGAATTCTGGATAGCGTATCCAACTCGTGTCCTATGTAAGTGGAGAATCATAAAAAAACTAACTTAGTCCACAATCCGAAGGTTGGTTGGATCCTCCCGAAGGAGGCATACTAAGCCATTGTGTCAGAGGTAGGACGGCCAGTCCTTTCCTCTGGACCTACAGTTAACTGGGAATCCGAACCACGGAGCGACCTGGCATAGCTCAGATGATCAAAAACAATTCTTAAAAATTCCTGCGCCTGCCGGGACTCCAACCCGGACCGGGAAAACGAAGTTTTTAAAAGCAAGCGCCTTAACCAGTGGGCTACCAGACCGATCTTGTAGAGTTATAGAACGTGTGTAATATGAACCACGAACACAAGAGAAAATGCAACAGATGAACGAAATTTTATAACACCAATTCAACTACTTACAAAAATTTAACTTCAGTTCTGT
The DNA here is from genome assembly GCA_031002005.1 of Vandiemenella viatica. Lineage (NCBI taxonomy): Eukaryota > Metazoa > Arthropoda > Insecta > Orthoptera > Morabidae > Vandiemenella > Vandiemenella viatica. The sequence continues at coordinate 3,548 of JARYHS010007830.1, forward strand.
TCAGAAATTTCCTAAAGTTTTCAGTTGCTTTCACCTTCAAACTTTTGTTCACTAGATACGGAACGTGTAACCTTATTTTAATGCATATTTACTGTCACCTAAACGAAATTTCCTACCGAATGATCTATACGTTTTCTTGTAGGAAAAGTACAGATACCTTGCAGCCTACTGAACTAACTGTGGACGCGTATTATTTTCTGTTATTTTTTTTTTACCTGCTTAACGTCTCTCTAACAGCAAGGTCTTTCGAGACGGGAAAGGATGGGGGGCAAGGAATGGGAAGGAATGCGAAGGAATTCGGCCATGGCCTTTTGAAGGAAGCATCCGGCATTTGCCTATAGTGATTTGGGAAGGCGAGTGAGAATTTTCGTTTCGAATGTAGGGGCAAGGGCAGAGGAGTGGAGATAAAGCATACTGACCTTTAGCCGCCTTTTTAGCTGAACGCACTACAGTTTAATAGAGCTGTAAAAGTAACGATGTATTCGTTACTGAGTAACGGGTTCGTCGCCTGACTTGAAGTACCGAATCGTTATTCACAAACATTTCGTTACTCGCATGTTTCGTTAATCGCATTTGTGGCATAGATACGAACACGTTCCATCTCCCTCAGGTAACTAGTTTTGACAAAGTTAATGCTAATTTTGTAGATTTATTTTGTTTAACATTAAAATTTACAGTGTATAATTTGTAAATAGAAAATTTGTATGGGTAATTTGAGATAGTTACTGTTTTTTTCATTGATCGGTCATTAGTGATGTTTATTGATTTGAAACATTTATGAAATTTGTTTAAGATTCGGTACCTTCTATTTATTTTATAGGGTAACTTACGAAATAAAAGAGTTGTCTAATGGTTTGTGGTATACATCTCTGCACTTTTTATGTTCTAATAATATTTGATTAAATTGCAATGGAGTGCACGCTCAGGTGGCAATTTCCTTACACACTCAACTTCCCCCCCTATCCCGCATCCACCTACATTTGCGCTCTACAAATTTTTACTTAAATTCTTTCTACGTTTTTGGTAAATTACTCATAAATTCTCTTGGTAACTTATTCCAATCCCTGACACCCTTACTTAAAAAAAAGAGAATCTTCCTACACCCTTGTGCCTGAAATCGAGTGCCAGCTTGTAGTCATGGTCATCTTTTCCATTCCATGCATTACTTTTAATTCTTACTCCAATATCTTTCCATGCCTCATCATCAATTACGTTTTGTACACTCCCATGACCCACTTCACGTTCCTCCTGTCATCCACTGAATCCCATTCCAGCACTTTTATCATATCTGTTACTGATTGAGCTCTTCCATAATTTCCAGAAACAAATATAGCAGCCCTTTTTTGCAGTTCCAGAATTCCATAAAGAAAGAATAAGGTACAATGGATTTATTCCTTTTGCCTGGTGTTAGTTATTGTATTATTACCGCAGGAACCATGTGATCAGTGCGGTACTGGCTTTGATGTTGAATGTTTGTTGTAACCGTGACGCAACAACAATTACGTATCTAATCGCATGTTTGTCCTGTACCTTTGTTATTGATTTAAAAGTTCTGAATATTGATATTTTTAAAATGAAACAATTAAAGTGGGAGTCAGTAACACTCCACCTGCAGGCCCGATTTGAATATATGTCCACATTTATTTTAATAAATTTATCAGAAAAAGATGAAGAATTTACTAAACTAAATGAAAACAGTAAAGGAAGACAGTGGTGAAACCTCCTATTCAAAAACTAAAAACTTTGATGAAATTATAATATTTGTTAAAATAAATGTCCCATTATCATATCAGGCTTCTATTCAGGGTTTTCAGTAGGCTACGTTTAAAAAATCAACCGTCATTAGTTGTTGTCACTAGATATGTCACAGTCAGGTGAAGGTTTTGTCTCTTTTTGTATGCACACAGTTGTTTGTTTTGAAATTAGATTATTCTGTAGTATATAATATTCATTGCAGTAGATCAAGTGTTTATTTAGAGATTTTCCGTAAGATCTATGTGCTAATTACTTTAAGTTTTATCCAAACAAACAACTTACCTAAACTTATTTACTAAATAAACAATTTACTTAACCTTTACCAAGTACGAACGAAGTCGTCCCGTATGCGACCCAATTCGATGCATATGCGATGCTTCATGCTATTTTGTAACGAGTAACAAATCGATACGATAGTAACAAAGTTTCTCCGTACGCGACGAGACTCGATGCGATGCATCATGCTAGTGTTCGATTGTATCAAAAGTAACGTTTTCCAATCTGCTCAATCCAACCCTTAATATACATATACACATCTTAATATAATTATAACACGAACTGCAGTTCTTAATTATTGTTATCAATGAGCTATTGTGCTTCGAATGTACTGTAATGTTATACGTTTTTTACCATCTAAAATGTATGAACACCATCAAGTTTCACTTAGAAGGTGAGTTTACGAGGAGATCTAAGACGTTTTCAGAATGGTCTAAAGGTGGTCGTGTTATATAGGTAATACATAAATGAAAAATTGCTGACAAATACTAATAAATTTTTATCTCTAAAAATAGAACAACCATTGGTTATTGCCGTATGTGGCCACAGTAAATGCCTGGCCCGTATGTTTTCAGAGGTGGAAATCTTGTGTGTTGGAGTCTGACTGACTACAAGTGGCAGAAAATTTTGCTGTTTTACGGACATTATGAGGCAGAAGGCACACTCGACTCTTAATGGGATTAGCCCTGCACGACGAAGGCACGTCTCGCCGGGCTTCGCCATTCCTGATAATCACGCCTTTCCTGCAATTACGGTGAAAACTTCGCACTGCCTTTAAAACGATTGCCTTCGCAGGTCCCATCTGACCAAAACAGAATAAGATTTATCATCGACTGACGTGGTGCGCGGTAGGCTAAGAGAAAAATTTTAACAAATGGCATCATTAACAATGTAGATTCTTGCATAATTCATGCAGTTTTTTCGTTGTTTGCCCCTGGTTTGTTGACATAATATGATAAAAGTTCCTTTATGTTTAGTAATTGGCAAACGCAGTGAACATTGCACTAGATTCGAGAAGTATATGTTGTTATAGTCCGTTCAGTTTAACAGAGGCGACTCAAGGTCATTCTGCTCATCCCCACTCCCTTGCCCTCTCCTACATACGAAGGGGAAGTTTACCACTCACCTATATGAACATGCGATAAGCAAGGAGAGGTGGGATGGGAGGGGGTGCAAAGGTGAGGAATAGAGTTAGGTGAGTACGACCTTGAGCCGCCAGTTTAGAGTGAACAGGGTATATTAAGGGGATAAGAGAGCAGATGGGGGATTGATATAGTAGGCGGACAACTTGCTTTGCTGATTGGAGGGGGTAAGCCCGGACCTGTGACACCGAGATGTCCTTGACGTCGACCAACCTTGTAGAACGAAAAACACCCTAGTGAGCGATCACAAGGCACTTCTGAACGAAGGAAGAAAGCCACGATTGGAGGGAATAGATGAGTCCCATAATATTTATATCTATAAAAAACCCCACCACAGATATAGACCATTCTACTACGTTCTGCCGTTTAAGTATTCACTTCGAATCTGTGCTTTACGATGTTACAACTCATGGGATGCAGTCTAACAGTGAGGCGGCTGTCATTACTTCGTAACACTGAGAAATATGTCTTACAGTCATGTGGTTGATAAAATTAATATTTTACGAGTAATGTTGTTTGCAAAATCTGTCAACGTTACGCGACAATGATAAGAAATTGTAGTGCAATAGAATTGTGTGGTATTCTTCATCTTTAGTTATCAATTCGAAGATTGGTTTGTAGCAATTATTGATGTATGCCGCTTCTCTGCCTCCTTTTTAATTCTACACAGCTGCTGCATTTTCATGTCATTCTTAATTTGATTCACATGACTAATCTTTCTCTTCCTTTGTGTTTTTTTTAAAATTTTTCTTCAATAATAACTTAAGCGAACCATTAACGCAAAACATGGCCTATAATTTTGTTCTTCTTTTCTGCAATTCTTCCAGAATTTTCTTTCCTCAGAAACTCTTCTGAATACTTCATCATTAGAGACATAATCCATCCAGCTTATCTCCAGCATTCGTCTGTAACATCAAACAACAAACGGCTCCATTCGGTTCCTTTCTGCCATACCTATTGAAGTGAACTACACTTAATGGTTCCTTGAGGTTTATTACTATGTACACAAAACACTGGTAAACAATAACAAATGTGGTACAGTTAGCGGATGACCGTCGAGAAATTTAGCCTGGTCCTGATCCGGGGTAGAGAGAGACGGCTTCTACTTCTCGCGAACTTCCGGTGGTCTTCTGTAGTTGAAGCTGGTTCCGCGGTCAGGCCGGAACTGGCGGTGGAGCGGCCGGCTACGCTTATATAGGCGGCCTGGCGCAGGAATTCCGTTGTGTGGTAGTACGGCGACCTCTGTAAGAAATAGTCCCACTTAGCTTCTAGATGATTCTATTTGTTTTCCTGGTTTGTTTTGATGTCTCTGCGCCTGTTTGGAGTCGTATATGTATCCCGGCGTGCAGGCGCGTTGTGTGTGAGGTCTGCCTGGCAGGGGCCTTTACTGGCAGACTGAACATACCTCCCTCCCGGGGGGGGGGGGGGGAAGCGATGTCTGCGACGTCTGCGAGGTCGTCTGCCGCGGCGCCCTGGAGCAGACTATGAAGGCTACCTCCAGGGGAGTACGGAGCTGTTCCCCTGGCGATGCGTGCCGACCTGCGTCGTGGTGCAGGTTGTGGTGGAGGTACTTGTGGAGCTAACGGCATCGGTTCGTCGGCGTCGATGGCCGGGGGCTGTACGGGGGGCGCTGAAGATGGTCCCCGCAGGTGGTCGAGAGGCTGCGGCTGAAGGGTGTCGGAGCGACCGACAGGTTGTGGCGTCGTTGGTGGCGCTGTAACTGTCCCTGAGCAACGGTTAGACGGCAGGAGTGGTGGAGGTGGCAGGGAAGGAGAGGAAGAAGTGGATGGCCGTGCCGTGGTGGAAGAGGACGGTGCCGTGGGGTAGCGGGGACGTAGTTGGTTTCGATGGCGTCGCACTATCCGGCCATCCAGGCTGACGTCGAACAGTTGGCGGCCCCGGGGCCGCTGGATGACCCCCGGAAGCCAACCGGCCCGGGAGCCAAACCCGCGGGCCCAGACTAGGGAGCCCGGGGTGAAACGGAATGGGCCCGAAGGTACCTGTACTTTGGGGGGGGTAAGAGGAGATGGAGGAGAGTGCGAGGTTGGCGGCCATGCAGCAATTCCGCCGGGCTTTTGGCCCCCACTGGAGTGGTTCGATAGGAACTGAGGAAGAGTGTCAATGCCTCTTCGAGTTTGTGACTTGTGGTGTATTTGGTCATTTGGGTTTTGAATGTTCTGACTAGCCGTTCCGCCTCCCCGTTAGATTGGGGGTGGAAGGGCGGGGTGAGGAGGTGTTGGATATTGTTGGCGGTACAGAAGGATAGGAATTCCCGACTTCGAAATTGCGGTCCGTTATCTGTGACGATAGCGTATGGTAATCCTTCGATGGAAAAGATCTTCGTGAGGGCTGAAATGGTGACCTCTGTGGTGATTGTGGAGCAACGGACGACATATGGGAAGTGGGAAAAGGCATCCGTCACTAGGAGCCACTGGTGGCCTAGGAATGGGCCAGCGAAGTCGAGGTGAATGCGTTCCCAGGGTCCGGACGGTGCCGGCCAGGAAAGGAACTTTTGAGGGGGGCGGGGCAGTTGTTGGGCACAGATGGTACAGCGCCGCACCATCTTCGTGACATCCGTGGTAAGGCCGATCCAGAATACATGGCGTCTGGCAAGGGATTTGGTGCGGGCAATTCCCCAGTGTCCTTGGTGGAGAGTTTGGAGGATTGTCGGTTGTAGGGATCTCGGAACGACGACCCTCGGGGTGGAATTTGGTTCTGTGCGGAGGAGCACTCCCTCTACTACTGAGAGCTGGTGGCGGATGGAGTAGTAGAACTTGAGGTCTTGATGATGGCGTGGAGGGGGACGTGTTTGCCACCCGTGTTGGATGTGGTGTCGGATGACACGGAGGAGGGGGTCCTCCCCTGTGGCTGCCGCGACTTTTGAGGCCGTGACTGGAAATGTCTTCAGTGCTTCTTGTATGTCATCGTCGATCTGGAACACCAGAAGTTCCGACTTGTCGAAGGCAAGGTCTGGTCCCTGCGGTAGTCTGGATAAGGCGTCTGCATTGGCATGCCTGGAGGTGGTACGGAAATGCATGGTATATCTGAACTGGGACAGGAATAGTGCCCAACGCTGGATGCGGTGGGATGTTTTGGTAGGCAGACGTGTGGACGGATCAAATAGTGATAGGAGTGGCTTGTGGTCGGTAATTAGATGAAAAGAAATTCCCATATAAAAGGGAATAGAATTTGGAGCAGGCAAAAACAATAGCTAGCGCCTCTTTCTCGATTTGAGAATATTTAAGCTGAGCAGCCGATAGGGCTTTGGAGATTGTAGGCTACGGGGCGTTCCGTGCCATCTGGTAATTTATGAGGACAGAACTGCCCCCACACCGTAATCGGATGCATCTGTGGCAAGTATCAAGGGGAGGTTTGGAGTGTATGGCATGAGGCATGCTGCGGACTTGAGCTGGCTGTTTAAGGGTGTGGAATGCGGTCTCGCATGCTGGGGTCCACGGAACGGGACATTCTTGCGACAGAGGTGGTACAGGGGTGCTGCCACTTGTGCTGCTGAGGTATAAATTTTCTGTAGTATGAAATCTTGCCTAAAAAAGATTTCAACTGATGTAGATCCTGAGGCCGAGGTAAGTTGGAAATAGCGTCCACATAGGAAAATGCTGGGGAGATGCCTTCCTGAGCGATGATGTGACCCAGGTAGGAAATGGATTGTTGAAAAAATTGACACTTGGAAAGGTTGCATTTTAATCCTGCTGCACGGAGGCGGAGGAAGAGTAGGCGGAGGTTGGTCATGTGTTCGGCAGCGGAGGGTCCCGTGACGACTATGTCGTCGAGATAGTTGATGCACCCCGGAATATCCTGGAGAAGTTGTTCGAGATACCGTGAAAAATCGCTGGAGCACTGGCCAAGCCGAACATGAGCCGGTTGAGTTGGAAGAGGCCAGAGGGAGTGTTGATGACTGTGTATTGTCGGGACTGGATATCCAAAGGGATTTGAAGGTATGCTTCTGCCAGGTCAATTTTTGTAAAGTAGGTACCTCCTGCTAGTTTACGGAAGAGGTCGTCCGGTCTCGGAAGTGGATAGTCGTCTACCAGCAGATGCGGGTTGACGGTGGTCTTAAAGTCACCACAGAGACGTAAGCGGCGTCCTGGCTTCTGAACTATGACCAACGGCGTGGCCCAGGGGCTGAACCGCACCGGCTGGAGGATCCCTTCGTCTTGGAGACGTTGAAGTTCTTCCTGAAGTGGTTGTTGAAGCGCTACGGGTACCTGGCGTGCCCGGAAGTATCGAGGCCGTACGTCCGGCCGGAGTTGGAGTGATGCTTCGAAGTCCTTTGCACAGCCGACGCCTGGTGAGAACAGGTCCTGAAACTCGGTGCAAAGGGCGTCCACTTCAGGAAAAGGAACATGCTGAGATACGAGGTGTATGTTATCCTCAATTGAAAATCCGAATAAGCGGAAAGCGTCCAGTCCAAATAAGTCTGCTGTGAGAGAACTGTTAACTACTAAAAAGGGGACTGAACGATGTACAGACTTATACATGACGTTTGCTGTGAACTGTCCCAGGAGTGCTATTTCCTGTTTGTTGTATGTCAGGAGGCGCTTGGGGGCCGGCGAGAGGGGGGGCGAGCCAATTTGCACATAAGTAGTATAATTAAGCAATGAGACTGCTGCTCCTGTGTCGACTTGTAGGCGCAGGGGCTTGCCATTGACCGTAACGTCAATAAAAAGTTTGGATGCTGTGGAAGTGTCTACCTGATTGATATCCATAGGTGCGCCGCTCAACCTGTCTTGGTAAGACCCTGGGCGGCGAGAGCCGGGATTGGCATTGGTGGTGTTGGTGCGGCAGACGGACGCCAAGTGTCCTTCCTTGCCGCAACGTGAGCATTCAGCCCAACGATCCGGACAATTTTCCCTCTCATGTGCTGAATAACAGGCGGGGCAGGAGGGTAGGCGGAGCGGGCTACGGCGTCGGCGCTGCGGGATCCGCTGCTGCTGCCGAGACTTGGTGCCCCTGCCGGAACGGGCCGGTTCGATGTCCTTCTGACGAAGCGGTCCCCGGTTGTGGTGTCGGGAGGAGCGCGACTGGGAGCTCTGGATGGCGGCGACGTCCTGTGTGTCCTCTACGTCGGTTCGGATTGCGGCCACATCCGCCCAGGACTCCAGGCGGCGATCTGCGGCCGTAGATATTTCGAATTTGTAGGCAAGTTCGATGACCTGCTCCAGGGATGGGTCCTCTAACTTGAGGGCGTCATGCCGGAGTGCGGCATCTGGTGCAGCCTGTATGATGTGATCACGCACCATGTCGTCGGCGTAGGATTCGTGGGAACAACGAGTTTGAAACTTACATTTTCTGCTAAGGCCTTGGAGTTCGGCCGCCCACTGGCGATACGTCTGATCGGGCTTCTTCCGGCATTGATAGAATTCGACGCGGGCCGCGACGACATGGTACCGGCGTCTGTTGTATGCATTCAGTGTCGTACAGATGGTCGTGAAGGTGAGGGTGTCGGGGTCTTGTGGCTGAAGTTTGGTGAGCAAGACATACATCTTTGATTGGTTCCAGGAAAGGAAATATGCACGCTGGTCTTCTTCTTTGGATATGTGATGAATTGCGAAGTGTTGTTTTATGCGCTTCTCGTAGGTCTCCCATTCTTCGAGGTCGTCGTTGAATGCTGGGAACGGAGGCGGGGCCGTGGGTTGGCGGAGATTCCTGACTTCCGCAATCAGTTGTCTCTGAGATTCGAAGAACTGATGTAGAAGTCTTTGGAGGAACTGTTGCCATTCCGTAGGTGCTGCTGGCGTAGCCATGATGGTCGAGAGTTCTTATCCCAACCTTGTCGCCACTGAAGTGGACTACACTTAATGGTTCCTTGAGGTTTATTACTATGTACACAAAACACTGGTAAACAATAACAAATGTGGTACAGTTAGCGGATGACCGTCGAGAAATTTAGCCTGGTCCTGATCCGGGGTAGAGAGACGGCTTCTACTTCTCGCGAACTTCCGGTGGTCTTCTATAGTTGAAGCTGGTTCCGCGGTCAGGCCGGAACTGGCGGTGGAGCGGCCGGCTACGCTTATATAGGCGGCCTGGCGCAGGAATTCCGTTGTGTGGTAGTACGGCGACCTCTGTAAGAAATAGTCCCACTTAGCTTCTAGATGATTCTATTTGTTTTCCTGGTTTGTTTTGATGTCTCTGCGCCTGTTTGGAGTCGTATATGTATCCCGGCGTGCAGGCGCGTTGTGTGTGAGGTCTGCCTGGCAGGGGCCTTTACTGGCAGACTGAACAGTATTTGTTGGCATTTTTAATGCAGTGTAAACTGCAAGTCAACAGCAAGCAATACCCCATTTGTAGCCTCAATATTTTGCGACAGCGCTGGGAGTGAATAACAAATTTTTGCTGCTAGTTACTGTAAAATGATCAGACTTCGGGGTAGATTAAACGAATCAGAAATAAATGATGCACTGTTCGAAGATTGAATATAAACTTTATGGAATGTGCGTACTTACAATGCAGGACAGTTTGACGAGAATTGAAGTATATCTAAAGGAACCTTTAAGATTCTTATTTCATAGGTCCAAAGGCTTTTGCCGGTGGATACTAGCCATAAGCTATTCATTCGCCGTCAAAAATTGTTGAGTAAGAAGAGAATGCTTATGACATTGATGGTCTTAAGACCCCTGAGGTAGATCAGCCGCCAAATGACATTTCGGAATAGCCTTTTTCATCAGTTTTACTGAAATTTACTGAACCACCTATCATTCACAGCGTGGTTCGCATACGCTAACTGGAGATGAATATCATGATAAGTGACCTTTAAAATTCTATATCTAAGCTGGATTCGAATCCATCACCTTCAGTTTTCAAAACGTACGCTTAGGATGGCTCTAGTCAGTGAACAAGACACCATTGATCTACTGGCAGACTGCATAGGAAATGTTGCTGTTATCCATCAGAGGCGCTTGATCGCACGTCTTTTCAGATGCTAAATGAAAACATTCCTCCTTATTTCGCTCTCACTAGTGTTAGCTACGCTTTTTATATTTCCAGATTTTATCTTATTTGCTTCAATAAATCTTCTTCCTTCTTCCTCCTTCTGAAGTTCGTTCCCCTTTATCGGAATTCTGACCCATCTCCGAATTCCATCTGTTCTGCGCCTTTACAATGATTGTATTGTGGAGAGAATTTAGTTCCAATAAACCACTATTTGTCTACCTAAAAAGGCTATTCAGCAATAGAGATAAAGTTAAACACTAATTAACACTTTTATAGTATTCTATAATTATCACCTTGTAACAGCCCTCAAACGTAAAATTAAATGTAATTGTATTTTATGAAGCACTTACAGCAAGCTAGGGTTTGGTTGAATATGATCTGGTAGGTTTGTTTTGAATTTCCTGTAAATCAATGTATGTAGACTTTGTTTTATGAAAAGAAATTATTTAATGGCGATTTAATATGTTTAAGAACCGAATTGTGCAAGAGAATTGCTTAAATGTTCATAATTCCAAGTATTAATACAAGTTATGATGTCTAAAGGACAATTTAAAATGATTTCTGTGAATAATTTTGTGTTTAAGTATCTTTAATTTCCATTTACGACAGTTTTGTAATGATGTTAAATGATTATGTATTAATTCTGATTGTTTTTAATATGTTTCAATTGTTTAAGTAATTGTTAATCTTCGAGAAATATATGTCGGAAGCTTTTGAAGTGTTCTAGAAATTTCGGTAGAGTTTATATAAAGCGATCATCCAAGACAGAGGAGTTAGTTAGTTTAATTAGTTTTTTCGGCAGAGTTTTCCACCGACTGTAATATCTGTGAAAGGAGTGTTATATGCTATCTTTGGATTGTATCTATTCATGTAATCACTATGGTTCACGTCGAGTTTCTTTGGGAATAAAAACAAGTCTAAACTGAAATACGTTGTGGACTACTTAATTATCATATTAATTAAACCACCAACAATCTTATAACCTTCAAAGTTCTACTCATATATGTACTTTCACTAGGACATTTAACCTCAACATCGAATCGACTCATTTCGTCGAGAGAAGGACAGAGTTTGAAGAAAGAGAGTAATTAGAGAAGTTTACTTCAACGTAATCGATTCCAGCGCTACTACATCGTGCACCTCGCAACAGAACTGCCGAACTCAAGAACTTAAACAACTGGTGCCGCTGAAAACGTTTGAGCTACCGAGACCCGCTTTGTAATTCGGTTGCCTTATATGCCTTTTTCTTCCAACGGTATCGCTAGGTGCCACATCAATCTTATGTTACAAATTTTGTTCCCTGAACTTATAACTAAACTAGACTGTCTGGATTATGGACTTGTGTAAAAGATAGGCAGAGAGGTTACTTTGCCAGAATTCTCTATAGGTCCTGTTCCAATGCCTCAGGTTCCTTCCCGTCGCTCTGTTACGACGCCTCACAGTCTAGACATGTAGTTGCGAACAGGTAATCTGTTTGTACCACAGTGGTTTCCCTTAATGGTCTCTCAAATGACACGTGACATTATATTTCTAAATCTCATGTTAGATATACTAATCTCCCTCTCTTCACAATATTTAATTTCTAACACTAAATTAGATTTATATTTACCGTTTCCGTCACTTGAAGCAATTCGCTTGGGACGCTTCATGATTTCTTAAATAAAACATTAAAATGAAAGAGTTTGATGGAACATATTTTATTTCGCTATTCTGTTTGGATTCTGTATGAGTAGCGAAATCTTCGGTATGTGATTCTGTGTTTGTAATGTCAAGGCGGTGGCATCTTTGTTGCCGGCTGCATACGTGTTTAGCCTACCGTGTGTAAATTGTGAGGGACTAGCGGATAGCGGACCTGTATTCCTAAAGACGGCTTGCCACGGCCCTTGCATTTGCCGGCCGCGCTGGTCTAGCTCTGAACAGCGGGCCGTGGGAAGGATGGCGCGCCTCTATCCGTCGCCCAGTTGGAAAACTTCAAACGCCCGGGTAGCTGAAACGACAATAGACACTGTGGTGGGGAGGCAGCGAGGGCTAGCCTGTGGCGCTTGCTGATCCGTACAATACGGCTGCAAAACCACGGGCCGTGGGAAGCCATCATAAGGTGTTGAAAATACGTATTTGTCGAATCCCACCGGGAAAGATCAGGAGTCGGGCGGGTTGAATGGAGTTCTCGGCTCAAGGCTGATGGCTCATCAGCGGAGGTAGGCTGTGGATATCCCTCGGATAGTGGAGACTAACTACGAGAACACAGCCGATACAAGGATCCGGTTTATTAGACTCAGGCACACACTACACAATGACAGATAGCGGAATGATGTTACCTCGATGGTCAGGCATGAAGAAGCTCCGTGTGCTGTGCGCTGCCCTTAAGTAGACCCCTCGTAGGTCACCGCAGTCGCTGTGGCGCTGGCATCCTGCTCGCTGCGACTGTGGCACCATCTAGTAGAGTAGCCCCGTACTCCGGATCCGACATATTTTTGGTTATTATAAACTAAGACATTTTGTTCTTTATAATTTTCATGACAAACGGAGACCATTCCTCACGCCTCGGTTGGAATTAGCGTGTCAGGATTGAAGGAGTTTTGGCATAGCTTTAATGATAGAAATCTGTGCTGCTGAGCATCACTTCGGGTTGGAACCCTGGTCTGACTAGTAGATGAATTTCTCATCTGACTTTTTCTGGAGCCGGGCCGAGATTTCCAGACTCTGTGCTATTCAAGGTCAAATGCATAAGTGAAAGTTAGTAGGCTATTATCTGATAACTGTCTAACCAAATAAATGTCAAGTGCATCATACGTATATCCAACATACCATGTCGGTATTTGCATTCCTAAACACGTCGCCCGACAACTCCGACTTATGGTAAATGGAGTGAACCATTATCTCCGCAAATACAAACTGGACTGGAACTGCGTTAGTTTGGTACATTAATTTGAACTCGTAAGCGAAACCCCTAGGTCACAAAGATTAGAACAACTCGTGCTCTCTGCAACTTAAAACCGAGCTAGCCCATACTATCGTAAATGATTACAAATTTCATTGTTTCATTCAATTTTTTATCGTATTGATGTTAGAAATTTTGTATTTTATCTAATTTTGATCAAACTATTTCCTTATTTCGTTTGTGATTAAGATAAATAAACGCATTGTTTGCTGCCTTGCAAACGATAATATCACATCATGTATGCACCTAATTCTCCATTGTGCAAAATATTGAATTTTGTTGTTTACTGTGATCATATCCAGATAGGTTTTAGTTAAATTTGGAAATAGTTTTCCATGGCGCTCCAGCAGTATTTACGAAATCATTATCATACAGATATCAAAGGGAGCAACTCTAAAAGTGATATACTGAGTACCTCATAAAAATCTTTTAACAATAGATACATCATACACTTCTACCATTAAATTAAATCTACACTTAATGTTCCTAAATCTTCGTATTTTTAAATGTGTGTAAGTAATATCACGCTAGGTTGTCGTTCCGTTAATCTCTCAGTCCTCTGACTCTTAAATTTAAATGAAATGCTCCTTAGTCTTTATTATCAGAAATTACATATACACATATGCACTTTTCTCGTTTATTATTTTCTTGACGACATTTTGATACCAACTGTTACAGATAGATTAAATATTCATCTACATTTTAAAAATTCTAAGTTGCAGTTACATCGGTACTCCAGTTGGTAACACAAAATTGGAGTTTTCGATGTAGTATTTGTGTGGAATCATTCCCGCTTTAATAAATTGATATCTCGCAGAACTGGGCTGAATGTTTTGATTTTATTTTGAATGTGTTTTTTTTTATTGGATTTTTTTCTTCCTGTTTGTTTTTCTTCACTCTCTTCCGACGATGAAATTTAATTCGCAAACAGTCGGTCCAATGTCAACAGATTTTTGAGTCTGACCAATGGGAAATCTAAATAAACAGCTTTAATTGTTTGATGTCTGCAGTTTATATATATGTTGCATTTTGTTTTATGACGAATCACATTGCTGGAAGCAGCTATTGAATACAAAATTTGTTATGATAGGTGGATGGATTGTAAAATGTTGAGAAGGATATGAAAAGTGTGACAAACATTGAACAAAACAATTGTAGAAGCAATATCAACAGAATAATAGCGTAGCTTGCTAACTTTATTATTATTACTCCACAACTTTACAGCCAGCACGCACAACATATAATATCAAATAATTTACAAAATTCACTGATTTTACTTGGAACCTAGTAAACTAAATGTGATTTTACAAATTAAATTTTGATATAAAATACAATTTAATCGTGATATTGAATTAAAACTCACATGTTGAAATATAGTTGCGTCCTTTTACAGATATTGAAAACTTATTTTCCTCATGAAATTTTAAAGTTGCTTATTACATTTAAATAGCTATGTCCATCTCTTTCGAATAATTTGCTAACATCTAATTTTTTCCAGTTGATTAGTACCTACTATATTTGTAGTGATCTAGGTCGATAACTTGCCTAAAACCCTCATATTTCTCAAATTAGAATCCAGGGTGGGCGAGCATGAAATAGTTAAGCAATAGCAAAGTGCTATGACCTGGAGAAGTAGCACGCCGATCAGCAAGTCGCCACTTGCCAAGCGCCAGTAATTACTCCAAGCTGGTAAAATAACTTCACACAGCGGGTTAGCGAGGAGTGATACCCACTCCACACAGTGGTAATAGGAAGGCGAAGAATTTTTAAATCCCGGGGGGCAATAACAGCGGAGCTGTCTGTCTCTCTCCGGAAGTCTTCAAAGCACCACACCGACGCGGGCGCCGGGAGGCGTCAGCGCCGCCGGGTGGCGATCGCAGGCGAGAAGATGATGCCAACCGTCAGATACAAAGGTGGGCTCTACTGTGATAGCGGGATGTGTACAGTCAGATAGTCAATCATTTGGTCATCGTCTTGTGGGTATACTTCAATTACTTTGGGCTAAGAGGCGCCCATCAGTTACATGCTCGCCTTGTCCTTTGGCATGTATCCAACATGCCAGTTAAATAATCGACCATTTTATCATGAAGCCGAATAAACATGTGCATATTCAATTATGCCATCAGCTAAGTTTTATGTAAATAAATGTGTAAATATGTAATTTCCGTTTACCGTAATTTATACTAGCCTTCCCTGAATATATTGAGCCGTATAGCCTGTCAGGTGTTATGGTAGAGAGATATGAGGAATATTCACATCAGAACCATGGTCGACTTCTATGCTCGACCCTTATCCACGGCCCCAGTAGAAGCTTACCCTGTCCGTTCTTGTCAATCAGCTGATAGGGTCACTGCATATTTCAAACATTCATAGTCCAATTAAGAAGCGACAATCGGGTGACAAAAAACTAAAAAGTAATTTCATGATTCAAGTCATGTGGTACTTGTGTATTAAAGGATGTGCAAAGGGAAGTGGGAGATTGTTATGTTAATATTGAGCAGTAACTGTGAGTGTCATTGTAGTATCACAGATGGTGAGCGATTATGTTTGGGTTTGGATTTTGCATTCGGAATGACGTTGATGAAATCCTTGCTCTGAATGACTAAAAGCCTATAAAAAAATATTGAAACCAAACGTCAGAACTTGTGTAAGGGTATATAGATAGAACTTGACAAAATTTGATTTTAATACGAAAGTGGAAATGTCTCTTTGTTATTCATTTAAATAAACTGAGCAGATAAACACAAAGGTAAACTAGCATATCTGGAACTGGAGATTCCGACTGCCTGTTGAACCTTTGAAAACTGGAACTTATAAAACTAAAAAATAATTGTCTGAGTACTATTAGCAATCTAATTGTAGCTTACATCTGACAAGAAGATTAAACTTGTTTCCCTCAGCGAAATGGTGACAGTAAATATGTCACTAACGGTTATAAATAATTTAGGTAATTGAAATGAAATTTTTTTAAAAAAATCGATTAATTCTATATCAACTTATGGCCTTTATACTTTTTGTAAGTGTTACAGTATCCTTAACATAATTTTTATATCATATTGAAGCAAATCGGTAAATGTTTAACCATGTGTCCAATGTAAGCTTGGGATCTCAAAATGGCTGTAAACTGGAACATAAAATTCAGAACATTCTGTAGGCTTTTAATATCACGCTATCTGTGAGGGAAGGTAGCACTAAGGAATTTTCTGTTAGTGTATACTAAAGGGTATTTTTAGGGATCATTTAATTCATTCTTCAACTAAATACTTTTTTTTTATACTGGAGATTTCCAGTTTGTCATCGACGAACTGATTGGAGCCGAGACGAGATTGTAGAGAAGGATGTGGAACAAAATAAGCCAATAATATTAACGAAGGCATTTTTATGAAGTGATTCAGGAAAACGGAAATCATAATTACCGATTCGAAGAATAAAAATGAACACTGTCCCGTTACCGACATCTCTGAAATGTAAAAGCAACCTGCGCACATTGGACATATAATCACACTTCTGCGACCGTTAAAAATTCATGCAATAATCGTGAAATACTCCGAAATGGAAAAAGAATACCAAGCAGTTATGAAAATGCAAATCATCAACATTCCGAAAATTTATTCCTATTGTTAATAATTATTCGTAAATAACTTCACACAATAACAGATCTGAAAACAAAAACTTGGATTTAAAACACAATTCGTCGTCCATTCCCATAAGAATTTCCATATTAATATGAAATGAATATGGAACAAGGAATATCAGTCAACAAAAATATATTCACAAACGTTATAAAATGACCAAAATCATACTGGAGATAAGGCCTTCCTCCCATTTCTAGAGCGACCATCGAATGCGATTAATTTGACTACACATACGATGGGGAACGTGTTTCATTAATCTAAACATCAAGGCTATTTATTTATTTAGCTTCTAGCAAGCACCAAGACTGAGACAACGTTAATCCGGGATAAGCCGAACAACATGTTATTTCGGTGCTGTTATGTTAAGTGTTTGCACGCAAATTAGACTTGTCGCCATGTCTGACTCGTGGTCTGACGTTGAAGATCCAGGATCGCAATATCATCTGTATATCTATTCGTTCAGCTAGATTCTCACTATCATATAATTCGCGAAGCATTCATGTGGAAATACACAGGGTTGGATTGCCGTTCCGGTCATCCGTAATTCCATGGTTTCCAAAAATAACTCCAGCGAATGCGGGGAATTGTTGGTTGCTTTATATGGTCATGGCTGCTTTCATTTGCCGTTTTTTGCATACTAGATCTACACGGAAACTTGACGCTCATTTCAGAAACAAAGTAAAAACTGTGATCCGTAAAGTGTATCCCTGAGAAAGACTTTCTTAAACACGTAACGAAACTTTGAAGTTATAAATTTGCTCTTGCTTATCGGAGGAATAATTTTAAGCGATAATACGAATGATTTCCTGTAATAAAACCACTCATTTATAACAGCAAACTCTCAAGTAAAGGTTCCTGTGACTAAAGTAATCACTCGTGAGAACATGTAGAAAATGTTCTTCAATTTAAGAATTCATAAGTAATTATAATTATTATTGACGTATTTTCCTCTGTTGGCTGTTAAAACTTTATGCAAAATCTGTTTGCTTGTCTACCGCACTCCTTAAAATGGCTTTTTTCTGGCATCTGATTGTTAGAAGACATATTCCTTATTATTTCTTCCCCATCTTCAAACTTTTCTTAGAATATAATGCGTCAGTTCTAAATTAAACAACGGTTGTTAATTAAACTTTGTCATATCGGAAAGCTGTTGCTACGGTTAGAATCGATATGTAGTGTAATATACCTGCAAATGTGTATCACGGTCTTCTTGAACAGCTGAATACAATGCACAGTGCTCTAAGGCACATACCCGGAGAACAAGAATTTATGTGCGGATTTCTGTTAATATAAGCAACTAACCCGTAAGGCGTAATAACAGAAAAATTACTGTCTACAACGTACAAAAATTGTAATTGAGGCGCTTAGAAGCCAAGGGGCACAAAGGACATTTTTTTTTTTTTAAAATGATGTTAAGTGCAGGAACGGTTACTTAATATGATAGTTTGTTTGGTGCACAAGCGATATAAGCGGGAGATTGTTAGATGCTGACACCTGGTGTGGATAAGAAAAACCACTGACCAAAATAAAGTGGAGTGATAATTTGTGTGTTAGGTTATCGTATGCAATCTTGGGCTTCGAAATTATAACAGGAGTCTTACCGTGTGACTTAAAATTAGTGCTATATCAACTTGTATATATTATTTTAACGTGTACTTATTAACAGTTTGAGAGAAAATGAAGCAGATGAAAAATTGAACCTAACCTCACATTTCTCTTAATGGAGAAGGACAAAAATATGATAATCCTACTATTAATGTACCTGTTCGTATTTATGATAGTGACTCTGACTAAATTTCATTAATATTTATATTTATTACCTTAATATGTGTCCAAAATAAAGATTTTTGTCACTGTACACCCGTTTCTAATAAAAAAAAACCTCAACTTTACACTTGGAGTCCAAGAGGGATAAGTGACACTACTATGCAAAAAAGGTAATCATTACTAATTTGCATTATATGGGTTCCAATTTCCTGCATAAACAGGAGAAAGTATGAAAAAGAAACACCTACCATGGCTGCATTATTAAAGTCCACATGAAATTTTCTGTACACATTGAACTTTGGACTCGATTTTCTCAAAAGTACATTTTTGTCACTTGTATCCATTGGCTTCTAAGCGACTCAACTATTTCATGACTATGTTTTCTATACGGAGGTATTAATGAAATATGCCGTTGTGATCTCTGGAAACAAATAGACCAGAAAGGTGACAGCTGATAAGTTAATGCATCATCTCTACCGTTTTTCAAACCAAAACTTGTGAAACACTTCTCCAAACACACGCGGAATAATGTTCTTCTGTGCAGTAAGCACACCAAAAAGGGTTAGACAGGTGCAGTGAAGCCACACGCATTCCGTTACTGTCTAATACTCGTACAGCAGAGAGCTTAAGCGAAACGCCCAACAGACTTTGTTGGGATGAGCTGGGATTACGAAGGCGTTGTTCTCAAGAGAAGCTTTTTAGGAAGTTAATTACAGTACTGCTTGGTCTCCTGGCTCAGTGGTGACTGGAAAGGTAAGGATCACCGTCTCGGCCAGAGTTTTTACGAACCATTTATGCCGACCTTTACCTCTGGAAAAAACTTTGCATTATCATATGAGGTACGCTATGATGTTCTACGCGTCGCATAACACGAAAAACCGCCCCCTTTTCACACTAGGATAACCAGTTTTGACTAGAGAAGTCACAGCAGTATATATATATTCGGAACTGTTCTATGATGGTTGCACCAAAATTCCATCTGCAGATCGAGCGAAACAAGACAATAAGAAAAATAGAACCGGATATGATGTCTCAACATATATATATATATATGTAATTTTAGAGTTAACGGAATATCTTATACACGGAGAAAGATCACTGGATATTGATATGTGGTGTAGCCTTTAATATGTTATACATGAATTTAACTGACCAGATGAGACATTAATGCAACGTAGTTTCTTTTAATTAAGTTTCTGTAAACAAAAGGAAATAGGACAAATATTGCAATTACATTATATTGGTTTGTAAATGTATTGTATTTTCTCCGTATATTGTGTGAAGCTGTTCTCAATGAGTGTGATAGATTTTTAAGTGCTAAACTAATTTCGATGCTTGAGTTTTAATTAAAGGACAATAATATGCTGCGCCATCTACCATGTTTGAGCGCGTTTTCAATCAATTTAAATTGTTTTATTTATCCAAAGCAATGTATATAGCTTTCAAATTTATTATACTTTCGTTATTTATGTTAGTTGTAAGTAGTTTTAAGTAAGTTGTAATTGTTTTAATGGTAGTTGATTATTTGGACTATTGTCGTTCTGGCGCGTTGGTTGCATCCAGAATTTTCTATGTAGCTGATAAAATTTTGCTCTTACTGTCACCAGCAGTGTTTTTCGGAGTATTACTAGGAGAAAAGTATTTTAATTTTTTCGTTTAACGTTCCTCGTTAATCTCCGGTAAAGAATCTGTTGCATATTTTGAAAGTGTTTCTGTAATAAAAATTAAAAATACAGCTAATGATTTATTGTTTAAAGAAACCTCATCTTCACAGTTATGAAAGTTAATTATTCTAGCGGTAAGAACTACTCACAAAGTGAACGATTCAACAAACTTTTTCAAGTTTAAACCTCAACACTACCAGTAAATGCATACAGGCCAAGAGAATGCATGTATTGTCCCATTCGATTAGGCCATTGCTTGTTGTTGCATCCATCATTGCCAAACTATTCCTTTTACCACACTTTACAAAGCAGTGTGCTGGCATTCGTGCTAAGAATAATTGGCTAGTTGACTAAATTTGAAAAATATACTAATTCTTACCTTATTGTCTATTTGACTCAAAAAACGTACTATTTTTCAAAAACTCGAACATTTACATTATGTATTTGGCATTTTTAAAAACGAATTTAAATTTACATCGAAAACGCTCAAGACTGTCATGGCATCTTGAATGATGTCACGCCAACCAAAACAAAACGAAACAGTCATCTATGTATATGGCAGATGTTGTAAGTGTTATTTCTTGTGTTATAAGTACTGTGTAGAACCCCAGTGTAAAACCACAACAACAAAAACGCCAAACAAGTTATTTATATATGTTCGAAACAATGAACAAATACGGAAAAATTGGTTGAAACTTGCAAGGAGGGAGGATGCTCATAGTTTATCAGCAGATTCAAGAATCTATTTTTGTCAAGATCATTTTGATGTAAGTGTTTGTGCACAATATATTTCTAAATCTAAAGTAAAAGTCATGACTTTTGCAGAACCACTGCTTTTCAAGTATATAAGGTATGAATTGAGGTTGTTTTGGTTTTATGATTTAAAATCTTTCTTTAGTATTAAGTTTAATATAATAAACACACTCTGGCAGCACTATCATTACCGTGGTGCCAATATCTGATGATAGATTCTTATGCATCTCGATGAAACAAATCGAAAATAAGGGATATTTTTTTAATATCTCTCTTGGTTCTCGAGATATCTTAACTGAAAGGTGATGTTAGGCTGATATGAAGCTTAGAACAGACTGGAAATTAGCAGTGCCATATCTATAAAATTTTCCACACCTATTTTTGAGGATATACTTTTCTAGAAAAGGTGTATATGAAATCAAAAAGAAACGTACCTTAGGCATGATGCAACAGTAAAGTTACGATACGGCGCAGAACTAAATAGTACCCAACAACCGTATCCAATCACATTATTCACACCACATCAACTTTCGTTCAAGATACCTCGCGAATCAAGTGATACATAAAACAAATTTCATTTCCATATGAAACCCTTGAGGACATGAAATTAAGTCAGCTATTTATTACTTGCTTATACTTCGCAAATGTAAGCTCAAAACCAGTATCAATTTACAAAACGTATGTCTCAGCAATTGGTTATTGTTTACGAAACTGAAATAATGCTTTTAAGCTTATAATGTATATTTGACACTTGTGTGTACTTACATCGAAGTTTTAACATTGCAGGCTAGATCCTGGTTCCCTAGCGAATTACTTCTTTTTTTTACTTCTGGCTTTACGCCTCGTCGACGTCGGGGTCATTAGAGGCGGAAAGGGACTGGGAACAAGGAACGGGAAGGAATTCGACCATGGCATTTTTGTAAGAAGCATCCCGGCATTCGCCTGGAGTGAATTGGGGAAACCATGGAAAATCCAAATATGGATGCCCGCACGGGATTCCAAGCGGCGTCCTCCCGATGCGAGGCCAGAACGCTAGCCGTTCACCCACCATGCTCGGTAGAGCGAATTAAACATGTCTTTCAGCATACAACTGTATTAACGTGACGAAAGTTGTTACAAACAAATAATTTACCAAGTAACCTGTTCTGTACCACAAAAATGTCAACAACAGCTTGGCGTTTCGGGTGGCGTAACTTATTGCTTTGTCATTGGCGTTCGCGACACGTGACTGAATGCCTGATTTTGTCGAATTTATTTTCTAAAAATAATAATAACCTATATCTTTTATAATAAATAGTTTTGTTTTTGTTATATCATTAGCATGATTAATCATAAAATAACTGCTGTGCGTCCGATTTATTCTTAGCGGACACAAGTTTTTCGTAAAGTAAATGTAAAACCCAGCAAAAGTAACAGTGGGAGCCGTTAGATGTGACTTGGCTTATTGGTATACTAGACAAATCAGGTAATGAATTATCACTCGGCTAGTCTAGTGATGTTGTTATCGGCGTGTTTCTAACTTGTAAGATCATTCCCCATAGCAAGCACGAAAAATGCTTCATCACATTTTATCCTAACGACCGTTCTATGGTTGATGATAAGACTGGCCGCAAGTAGTGTAATCAATATTTTGCTATTTTAAGCTACTTTCCCCAAAAGAGATCAGAGTCATTAAATATTTGATATGAACTGCTCTGACCTGCGAGGCGTGTCGCACGTCAGAGGTCGCTGCGTGTTGTGTTGCTGGGTGTGGTCCTGTAGACTCGGGTCGACGGCAGACGCGACAGTAAATTTCAAATACAACATACACAATAATTCCATGATTTGATGCGATTGTACTGGTTACAGTATATCAGGTCGTAATCTTCGCCTAGTCTTTCCTAATATTGAATTATATTCATCTTTTGGTCAAATTGATGTAGCACCTATTACGTCAGACGTTCAGATAATATCATGAATATAATTTCAAGTTCCATTAAAGGGCTATTATATCAAGGATTATTTCATATCCGTATTTATGGTGAGAGGTTACAGAAATTTCTTAGTAGCGCTTTACTTCCAGTCAATCGAGACCTGCCATTATTCGGCGCTGAAAGGCATAATTCCTGGAGTCCGCTGAACCGGAGAAGGAAATCCGTTGGAGCAATGGCGCAGTTGCTGGAATATGTTCGTGAAAGGGTGATCTCCTCAGCGCTATTAGAAATGCAATCCCTCTAAAACTGCCTCTTTGGCTGTACAGACGATCAACATGTTATGTTTTTTATTCAGTGTAGGCTTAGTCGAGTTGGTTTCTTCCTACATACGGAAGAGATTGAAGCAGTTAACTCAATCGTTGGGCTGTTCTTTACACGACCGGTAGTAGTTAATATTTGCATAATTGCAATAAAACATTTACCTCTTATTTTAAGTTTTTGTACTATTATTATGTATCTATTTTATCAAATAGTTTTCAAATACTTCTCTAAGTGATAGGATATATAAAGCCATCCCAAAATTCATAGCATTAACTTTAAGGAATAGAAAAATACACACAATTTTTTTTCCATAAAATGAGTTGTAGAAATAGGAAGTCGCAAAATGACGTTTCTGAATGAACAGGCAAAGGCGACAGATATTTCTTGAGAGATAGATCTGATTACAAATTTCGAGAAGGTCTATGTGCGTGTAATGTAAGGAATTTTCAAAGAAATTCGAATGTGGTGCCGGAGCCGCTTTCCGAGTAGGCGAAAGGTTTATCATAAGAGGATGTAGTGCTTGTACTGCCTTCTCTGTGAGATGAGATCTTTGCTCACCGGAAAGTTTGCTGTAGGTCGAGCAAGAAGGTGTGAACTGCAAATATGACGAGAGGAAATTCTGCCTAGAGAGAAAGATTATCCAGACTCTGGCACGAAAGTTATTAGACACCGTGTTAGTGTGGCACATAATACGGGATGCAGAGCAGTTGCAACATTGCCTCGACAGCCGTAGATAATCCTCCCTAACTGCTCGTTACCTCCCGCAGCAAACTGAGGCAGTCGGATTTTGCTACACGTTCACACGTGATGCAACTAGTAACATTCACAAGGCAGTTCTTGGATACTGCTAACCCATACTCAACACTGCCGTATGGCAACCAATAGCGTCTCTCCGTGAACGTTTCGGCAGAAATCATTCATCAGTTTATTATTATACTTTTAGTGAATCCGATTCACTAAAAGTGTATGGCTGAGAGCGTATTGCACCTATCCGAAAGGGTAATGGTTTGGAGGAGATATACGGGATAAAGCAGAAGGCGCCCATGGGCTATTGTGAGGAACCATCCCAGCATTCGCCTGGGGTGATCTGGAAAAAACACGAAACCCAGATCAGGATGGTCGAGTGCTTTATCGAAAGCTACTCCTGTCGGATTTTAAGTTTACTCGCCCGGTAAATCCTTTCTATTCCATTCCCTAATCGCTCGTGGAAAAATGAGTACAGAAATGAATCGGTTCTGGCCCTGATTTCTCTTATCTTATTTTCGCGGTCATTCGAGATATGAATGTTGCTGGTAGCAATATTTGTTTGCTGTCATTCCGAAATACGTCAGTGAAATTTTTCAATTAGCTTCCGTCGAGAGCAACGCCTTCGGTGTTCCAGGTCTTCCCAACCTAACTCCTTCAACATCGCACTTACGCTTTCCCTCCAACTATATATACCTGTCACGAATCGGGCGGCTCTTCTTTGGACCTTCTCTAATGCCTCCATTAACCCCTTTTGATGGGGACCCCATACAGAACAACAATATCTAAGTGAGGACCACTAGTGACTTGTATACAATCGATTTAACTTCCGGAGTGCATTGTTTAAATTACGACCTAGAAATCGGAGCATACGATTTGCTTTCCCATTACATTCTCGATATGCTCATTCCACGACAAATTATTACGAATTGTTACCCCTAGGTATTTAGCGGAATCTACCGTTCTAAGGACAGTGCCATTAATTGTATATTCATAGCTAAATGGTGTCACCTTTTTACTTACACGCATGACTTGGCACTTTTTAGCGTTTAACTCCAACTGCCAATCTTTACACCACGCAATTATTTTCATAATATCGTCTTGTAACAAAGCGCAGTCGTCCTGGGTTTTGATTTCACGATAAATAAGCATCATCGGCAAATAATCTTTTCATTCCCCCTTATTATGTCGCACAATCATTAATGTATATGAGAAACAACAGAGGCCCTATCACGCTTCCCTGGGGAACCCGACCCACTTCGTAAGTGATGAACGCTCACCGTCGAGAACTACACACTGTGTTCTGCCCTTCAGAAGTCTGCAACCCAGTGCATATTTGTCTAGATATGCCGTAACCGCGAAGTTTCCTAAGTAACCTAGTGTGAGGCACAGTGTCGAAAGCTTTTTTAAAGTCTAATAGAACTAAATCAACCTGGGATTGCTCATCTATAATTCGGCACAAGTCGTGAATTAGAGTGCAAGTTGTGTTTCGCAGCATCGGCCTTTTCTGAATCCATGTTGATTTGGTTTAAAAGCTCACCTTCATCCAAGAACCGCATGACATTTGAATAGATGATATGTTCTAAAATCCTGCAAAATATTGAGGTTAACGAGATCGGCCTATAATTTGAGGATCATTAACATTCCCATTTTTAAACACTGGAGTTACGATAGCGGTCTTCCATTCGGCTGGTATTTTTCCTTGATCCAAGGAGACGGTACATAATTTCATCAAATACGGTGCAATTTCCTTTGCGTACCTAGAGTAGAATCTTGTAGGAATACCGTCTGGTCCGGGAGCCTTATTGGTTTTTACATTCATAAGCAGTTTAGTTATTCCCTCGACATCAAGACGAGATCATTCATAATTTTGTCGGTACGATTGTTAAATATCGGAATCTCTCCGAGTTTTCTGAGTGAAAGCCTTTTTAAATACATTATTCAAAATTTCTGCTTTCTCTACGCTAGTTTCTGATAATTCCCCATTTTCTTAATCAACGACGGCATGACCTTACGAGAGCCTCTTATTACTTTGACATACGACCAGAACTTTTTTGGATTAGTAATCAGATCTTCGGATAAATTCCTGGCTTGGAATTCTTTAAACGCATCACGCATTGCCTTACGCACTTCCGCTCGCAACTGGACTAATTTAGCGCGATTAGATGAGTCCCCCTTTCTTTCACCGTGGCATGTAAACGCCTTTGCCTCCTGAGCAAACGTTTCACTTCCCTATTGAACCAAGGGAAGTTCTTACTAACCTTAATAACTTCTTAGGAACAAATTGATTTAAACCGGTCCATATTATTTCTTTTAAATTAAACCAAAGTTCCTCAACATTTGTATTAGCGTGTACGTTTCAAAATTTTCGCCAAGTGATCGACCATACACGCATCGTTTGCCTTATCGAAGCAATATACGAGTTTGTCTTTGTCATGCTTCAAATTCAGACTAGATTTTAAGTTACCACAACCGCCTTGTGATCACTTATACCGTCTTCTATAAAACTACAATATCCGGATTGCTTGTAAGAAAAAGATCCAAAATGGACGAGGAATCTTTGTCGCTCCACGTTGGCTCTTCGACCATCTGTTCAAGAGAATTTTCCGCGAATGATTCTAGGAACGTTTCGGTTATTGGCCTATCTCTTCCGCATGACTTTTTTTTTTTTTTTTTTTTTTATTAAATGGCATTTGGCAACGAAGGCCATACAGCCAGCTCAATGTAATTTTGTAGTTTTCAGTGTATAAGTCATCATCCAGTATATGTTGTATTTTTCAATGTATGGACGCCACAGGACGGACAGGACATTCACACAGACACACAACACTTAACATCCATGCCCGTGGCCGGATTCGAACCGGCGGCCTTCGGCACGGGGAGCTAGCACTCTATCCCCTACGCTACCGAGGCCGGCTTCCGTCTGACTTGACAGTACATGTGTCCCAGTTAACCGAGGTTATATTTAAATAGCCTCTCATGATAAATGGTATGTACCTGAAATTTTTGAGAAATACTATGAAGAGACTGTCTAAAATACTCCGCGTTATCTAATCCAGAATCCGGAGGTCGGTAAAATGACGCTATTATGAACTTTAAACTTCTTCCAATTTTTACCTTCACCCACATTAACTCGCAAAAAATTTCTGTTTCAGTTATTACGCAGCAATTGATGGTTTTATTAACGGGCACGAACACACCTCTTCAACCAGACTGGATCGATGGGAAACCTTTCTTATTATTTTTTATTTTATTTTTTATTTCTGAAAGATAATACTCTATATTTAGATGTCAATGTATTGGGTATGCTAAAAAGTAAACTGAAGTTGATTTGTCTTACGACCTGGTGCCAGAGATTCTATTTTACGCCCTTTTCGCCTCTTTTGTTGGAGGACCTAAACTGTAGGTACTACAGTTTAAAATGAAATCAGAACCAAGGAACGTAAAGACCAAAGCAAAGCCCATAAAAACTTCAGGTATCAGCGGGATTCAAACCAATGACCCCAAATTTTATGGTCTTTAATATTGAGCTGCAGTACCAGTAGAATGGGTATCGCAATAAAAATGTTTAATTCGAACAACCACAAGATATTTTCAGTTAGGACTTTTTTTTGTAAGGAATCATCTTTTCAAACCATCTGTTGAAGAATTCATCGACAGACACAGTCGATGCTGGAAGAGGTCGTGAAATGCCGGATGTATTCTGAATGCTGACTGATGACTGTATCGCGAAATTCTCTATTTCAGTAACACCCAACTCTGTTTTAGTTGCTAAATAATTCTTCCATTTCCCGGCACTAATTGTCATAAAAATTATCGCTTCCAGAACGAATAATGCAAAACTGACGATCAGGGGTAATACTGCAACTGATTTGAGTTCTTTTAGGCTTCTGTGGCCGTCTTTGTTAATAGTATCTTTTTTTAGGTAATGCAGCGTTTTTTGTTTGCTTATCTTCCACGCTCTTTTCTCTCGTAGTTTCAAGAAGTTTCTACCTGCGTAAAGAAAATCGTGGCATTACCCGAAAATAAAATATAATTTATTTTAGTTTGTCCTCAATAGACGCAATAAATTGCCACAAGAGTTACTACAGTCCTGGTAACGTAAACGGCTATGGGAAGAACGTGTGTACCGTGTACTCATTGTGCTGTTAGGGTGAGTATCAGCTTGGCCTGGTGACACATCCAACCAGATATTTATAACTTACAGAGTGTCAAATAGAGTGGTCTTACCGAACGTGGTGGGTGAATGGTTAACATTCTGGCCTCGCATTCGGGATGACGGGGGTTCAATTACCCGTCGGGGCATCCAGATTTGGGTTTTCCAAGGATTCCCCAAATCACTCCAGGCGAATGCCGGGATGCTTTATTCAAAAAGTCCATCGTCGAATTCCTTTCCGTTCCTTGTTCCCAGGCCCATCCCGCCTCTAATGACCTTAGCCGTCGACGAGGCGTAAGTAAACAAAAAAAAAAAATGTGGTCTTCCGTAGACTTAGTGGTTGTTTCGCCAAATTGTCTGTCACGTGCACCCTTCCAACCATGTTGCTCGAACAGAGATAGGAACAATCGGAAAAGACAAAATGTATCCAGGATAGCAAGGCTCTGGGTGGCCCAGTAAAATCGCTAGAATTAGTGATCGTTTCACTGTCCGGCCTGCCAAGTGTGTTATCCAACAACCATAACGCGAAGCGGCATTACTAGAGATTCTGTTGCCACTCGCACTATCGCAAGATGACCTAAAGGAGATGAATTGCATTTCCAATGGTTTTTATACTATTTTCAATTATAGTCCCATTTTAGGCATATTTATTTGCTGTTGTTTCGTCACTGATTGCATTGACGATGGTGAATTCGTGTTGATTTGTCTTTAGTGACGAAACCAGATTTTTTTATAGATCAAGATAACCACCGTACCCAGAAATGGAGAGGCTCTGGAAAACGCACAAGTTTTTTCTTTATTGTTGAGTGACTTTCCGCCATAATTGATGGTGTCTTGATGTGGAGAGCATTGTTCTATGAGTCTCAGTCTTGTCTGGTATTTATCAAGCCTATTCTGTCGGGAAAGCAATATGCTCGAGAGAATGAACAACCTCAATTGTTCCCGATCATCCCCCAGCATGATAGGTCCTTTTTCAACGGGATAATACCGGTGCGCATGCACCTCGGGTTTCGCTGGACCATTTTCATGATTTCGACATCTTCGTTTCTCGCCCGGTGTCCAGACATTATCTACGGAAAATTTGTGCTACTAGCTAGACCGCGGCTTCAACCATCAATGAGTCTACAGGATTTGGAGCATCAGTTGCATTATCTATCGAATAACACTCCACAAATATCGTTACATGTCTGTATAACTCCACGCCATAGCACATAGTAGCATACATTCACCCAAACAGCGACGCGACAGGATTTTAACGGTACATGTAAACTGCCAGAATAATCATCAAAATTCACTTGATGTTGTAACCGTTCCTCTTATTTATGTCTGTTTTCATTATATTTCGACATCGCGTTCTGTGGTTTACAATTTTTATGTAGACCAGTGTATTTTTCAAATGGCTTCTATAACATTT
>JARYHS010007831.1:0-11001 GCA_031002005.1 Vandiemenella viatica
ATCAGCCTCGACACACTCAAAGGCGGCACCAGCAACCCCCGTCCGAAATCACGCCGCCCCCAGCGCTATTTCACATGCGCTTTTCATTTTATCTGTTCCCATTGTAAAGCAACGCCGATGTGTTACCTACAACTGCTTCATAATAGCGCAACTGGTGTAAAAAATTTCGGCATTCTGCCAACGAATCCATTCCGAAAGTTATTTACTTGAAATTCTAAATCTTAACCCGTGATACATATTTAATGCTCCTGATATCAAGTGACTTCTTTCTCTTTCTGGAAATATAGCGTTACCTCCGAGTTAACATCCAGTCTGAGATATAACATTAGTACCAAGCAAACAGTGGAATATATATTATTTTTTAAAAAAACATAGAAGTTCGAAATACCTTACCTATGATACCAAATATGATGGGGCAAAATAAAAGAAAGCTTTTTCAACCCTCTATTACTAGTGTATTCGAAGGTAACTAATTTTTTTTTAGGGTACGGGTAGGTATATGTCCTCTGATAAAAGTCATCTTCTTCATTAACTTTATACAGTACGTTACGATAGTGAAAAATTCCATTTCGCTGATTTTATGTTGAGAAGGAACCATAACAAATATTTGCTGCATTTTTTACTAATCTGTTTGGTGGTGAGTTAAGCATATCTTTCCGTGAATCAGTCAATCAATACAAAGTTGTAGAAATACGGAACGACATGGCGAAATTATAAGAACTCCGTTTTTGCCATCTTGGTTACGAAATCCTAAAAACTGATCTGAAAATTTTGTCTGAGTTTGCGGGCTATACATTTTTTGTGTCGCATTAGTGTCAGAATATTCTTGTCGGGATTGGTGTTTTTTTTTATCGCTTTAATAGTTTTTAAACAAAACTTTTCTTCTTCTTTTAGTCATCAATCCGAAGATTGATTTGTAGTAATTCTGCACGTATGCCGCTTCTCTGCTTTCCTTTTTAATTCTTCATAGCTGCTGCATTTAATGTCATTCATAATTTGATTCATATAGTTTAACCTTCCTTTGTGATTTTTTCGATCTATCTTTCCTTCAACAATCACGTTAATCAAACTACTATGGCGCAAAACATGGCCTATTATATCGTCTCTTATTTTCTGTAAGTCCTTCCAGAATCTTTGTTCTTTAGAAACTCTTCTGAATACTTCATCATTAGTAACATCTAGCTTATCTTCAGAATTCGTCTGCAACGCCAGACCTCAAATGCCTTCAGTCGTTTCTTCTTCGCCGTCTTTATGGCCCATGATTCTCTTCCATACAGGACTATGCTACGGAAATATGTTTTTAGGAGATTCATAAGCACTGACAGGCTGATGTTAGAAGTGAAAAGTTTTTTTCGTTTATTAAAAGCTTGTTTAGCTTGGTTGATTCTAGATATTACATCTTTTCTGCTTCTTTGATTTTGTGTGACTATATTTGTCAGGTATATGAATTTTTAAAATGTTGAATTAATTGTTCGTCCAATTTTAGCTGTATTTGTTTTGAACATGTGGTGATCTCAAAAAGTCACCACATTTTTCATTAGAAAGGGTGACTAAAAATGCCAAGATTTGCGTTTAGTGAATGTGCCTATAGCCATCGAATTCGGTGACAAAGGACTCCTTCAGGCTGGTGCCGGCTTGTCAGCTAGCGGGAAACACACAATAGTAAGACCTTGAAGTATGCACGTTCAGGTAAAGGAGGGGGTAGCGGAGTCTACCTGCTGCATGCTGGGGTGTTCGGGGAGTGAGGAGATGGCTGCTAAACGTGACACGTGAAGGACGAGAGCTGTGGTGGTACGGAAGTGTTTCTGTATGGTGCTACGAATACAGTTTGCATCAGTAATCGTATTGCATACTGCTTACAGCGGCGCATCAACGATGGTAATGTACTGCATCCGCAAATAAGTAACTCTCACTGCCATAGTGATTAAAAACCCAGTGCGACCCTGACAGCAGTGAAAATTGCTTATGAGTCTCCAATCATCCATTAAACTTTAGTGAGCTAGCCGTGGAACTGGTTATTGATAAACCAACTTGTGCCCTTCTGGAACAGAACTCCAAGTTTTAATAATGATGCCTGTGAATGTATTGCAGATTAATTTAGTATTTTTTTATTCCTTATTGCTACAATAAAATACAGTTGTCTTTAATTAATTTCATTTATGGTCCTATTCAATTGTGAGGCAATACTCTGTCCTTTAATCTTCCTTTTTTTTTTATGGCACGCCTTGTAAACATTTAATCACAGTAATTAATTGAAATGAATTAAACTCAAAAATCAAATTTATAATCATTACAAAGTGCTCACTCAGATACGAGATGTAGACAGAGCATTTCATTGGCTATCCCAACTCGGGCTTGTCTATATCAGAATGATTAAGGTTCTGATACTAAAATCATTATTGGCAGTGAAAGATTTTTCAAAATATTAATAATAATGCATATCAGCTTTAGCCACGTTTAAGATGATCACTCGGGAAACAAGAATGCATAGCGTAGCCTCCAAATTACTTATTAAATTTTGTATAGTATTTTTTTTTATGTTTGAGTTGGCAGCATGGTAACAATTTTTGCCCGCTGTCGTTCTTCATTGTTTTTCGTTTTGTTTTGGGAATGATCAAACTGTTTTGACCAGTTATATGTGATGATAATTCTTGTGTTTGTTCGCTTTTGTAAGGATTGCTTGTGTTCCTTTGTGATTTTTTTTTTGTTGTTGTTCATTCGCTCTCGTGATGATTGCTGATGTTCTTGTGCTGGTGATTTCTGTTTCTTTTAATTTATGATGGTTTTTGTTTTCGCTTTGTCTTGTTATATACAACTGTGTTTATCAGTTCTATAATATGATGACGTGTGTTGCAGTTGATAGTGCGGTAATTGATACATGTTTTGGGACAGTTATTAATATCGCGTTGAAATTCATTTAAATTTTTGAGGGCTGTTCATGCCGGAAACAATTTTAGTTTTGTTTGTTGAATAAATTTTCGTTGTGGATAAATTTGTTGGTTTTGATGAGAGCGACGTAAAACATAATAGATTCGTATGAAACTTCGTTCTGGGAAAATCGCGAGTGATATTTCTGTGAACATTTTAGACACAGACACTGTCACTATGGGAACACACGAAGAAATTTTTGACAATGAATTCCACCGTGCGTCTACTGAGCTAATCGGAGACTTAGAATCACGAGAAGCAGAACACACCCAGACTCACAATGTAGGGGTCACAACACAACAGCCGGATGTTTCATTAGAAAATAACCACACACAGATATCGGAATCTAAAGAAATCACACCACCGGAACTAAACGCGTCATTGTTGACGATGATTTTACAGAACTGAATAATTTGGAACAAAATGCTGTGGAACACGGCAAGATAGCAGAAAAGAATGCCGCGAGAGTGTCAGCAATTTTCTAAAAACACAGTGTGATGAGTTTAAGATGGAAATGAAACACCAAATCCGTACTGAGTTGACCGCAGTGAATGACAAACTGAATGAAGTCACGGAGCAAATGTCAATAGTAAATGCCCGACAGGAAGCGATGTGCTCCAAGCTTGATGAAAAGATAGATGCTGTCAAATCGTCTCTTACTGTGGACATGCAAAATCTATCTTTGCGAGTTGAAAGTGACTTGAAAGTGGTTCAGTCACAGGTGGGGACGGTAACTGTGACTTGTGAGGATCTTACAAGGTCGCAGGAAGCTGTCACTCGTCGGGTGAGCAGTTTAGTAGATAGCGTAGAGGGGTTGCGAAACGAGGCCACTCGAAACATCGATGCTCTGACCACGTCAATCGTGAGAGTGCAAGATGACGCGAACAGTCAGCATTTGCAACTGACCAGAGAGGTTACTTCAATAAGTACCTCGGTAATAATCTTGAAAGAGGACGCGTCTATTCTGAAACAAGAGCAAGTAAAATTGCGGGAGGAGTTGCGTGCGGTGGAGAAGAAAAGACAGGTTGTTGGAACAGAGGTAATAGGACCAATTCATGTTGACATTCCATTACCACGGTTTGGAATGAAGAGAGGAATCAATCCTCGTGAGTTCCTGACTAACCTCGAGGAATATTTCCGTATTAAGGCCATTCCAGAATCTTTTTGGATGACCTTGGTAAACCAGGCACTTGACTTCCAAGAAAGGTCTTGGTTGGCCATTACTTGCGAAGCGAGAACAACCTATACAGAGTTTAAAGAGGCATTTCTACGGACGTATTGGTCTGTGCAAGAACAGTCACGATGTCTGCTCCGAATATGCCAAGGGAAGTACGATCGACGCGAGCACGGTTCACGAGTGATGTATGTAAGAAGACTAGCAGTACTCTCGCGACTCCTAGATCAGCCTCTTAAGGACCAGCAGTTCATAGCAGCTGTTTCCACGCATTTCTCAAAGCAGACAAGGGGTCTTATTAATCCAGTCGTTGCAACTACTTTGGAAAGTTTCCTTGAAACTTTGCAAAATATAGATGCAATCGAAGATGGCCCACCAGGCAACTTTGACCATCATGGCGAACAACCGCATGATAATAATAATAGGAAACTCAAATAGGATCACAACCGCAAGCCCTACGATAAGAGGAAACAATTTTACAATGAAAATCGGCGGAATGACTTTAACCATGGACGTAACCAATCACAGGGGCAGCAACCGCGTGTAAATGCTATTGTGCGGGGACAATCTCCACAGCGAAACTCTTCGCCGGTTTCAGCCGAACCATCGCAGCCAAATGCGTGCGAAACATCTCAGGATGTGCAAGTGTACCAGCAATGAGATTTTCCAGGGGGCACCAGTAGCTGTAATAAAATAATTATAGCTAACATTAATTATTGGCGAGGTGAAGGGCCGGAAGGAGAGATGTTGGATGCCGATTTATCAGAAAACACCTGGCCCAGGAGGCCCGCTAGGTGTCCCCATATTGATGTTAAAGTGCACGGAGTGCGCACTAGTGCGTTATTGGACTCGGGATCATGTATTACCGCTATCTCAGCGAATTTCCTAAACCAATTAAAAGTATCATGTAAGAATTTAAAGGTCATTCCTGCAAAGCCAATTCCGGTGGCACCAGCATTCGGTGCAAGGGAGAAAACGGTGGATGAACAGATACTGTTACCATTGAAACTGTCTGAAGGCACTTTGAACATATTAGCTCTTATTATCCCAGGGTTGGCCCTCGATTTGATCATTGGGAGTGATGAACTGGAAGCACATAAAGTCATAATAGACTGGGGAAGAAAAATGATAAGCAACCTGGGACCGCAGACCATTTTCTGGGAAAATTCGAATAAAGCGGAAAATGGGAAGGAAATATGTTCGAATGCTGTACTGTTAGGTGATGGACTAAATAAAAGAAACACACCTGACCGGCTATATGCAAGCATAAATGCGTTGTTGGATGAGAGAAACTTCGTGCACGACGCGATACAAAAGTCGATACGGGAAAATCAACATCTAAAGCAGGATCAGAAGATGCAAGTGAACTCCCTGATGGAAAAACACTTGGGAATATTCTCGTATAGGCCAGGGAAATTTCGTGACATGTCCCATAAATTTCGAGTGACAGACACTAGCCCATTGCGAGGATGCACATACCCGGTGCCGCAGAAAATGCGGGTAGCTGCGAAAGAGGCGATTGAGGCGCTGGAACGCGAAGGCATTATTGTGGCTGCTCCCTCCCAACATATTAATCCAATTACACTGGTGAGCAAACGAGATGGATCCATTAGGATATGTCTGGACGCAAGAGCACTCAATGAGAGAATTGAGAAAGACGGGGAACGATCGGAGGTGATACCGGATTTAATATCAAGGTTTCACGGGAAGAAATGGTTGTCTACAGTAGATGTGACTTCCGGGTTCAACCAGCTGGCACTTGATCCAAGCTGTAGTCCTTATACCGCGTTCCTTTTCGAAGGAAGGCAGTTCCAGTTTTTACGCGTCCCGTTTGGATTAAAGGACAGCTCTTGCGCATTTGTTCGTGCAATGAACACAATTCTACCACCATCAATTAAGCAATTTTGCA
Source organism: Vandiemenella viatica (assembly GCA_031002005.1). Lineage (NCBI taxonomy): Eukaryota > Metazoa > Arthropoda > Insecta > Orthoptera > Morabidae > Vandiemenella > Vandiemenella viatica. The sequence goes on from JARYHS010007831.1 coordinate 6,012, forward strand.
TCGCTTACATCGATGATTTACTCGTTTTCTCGGAAACGTTTGAGCAACACCTCGAGCATCTAGATCAATTATTCACTGTGCTCAAGTCAAATGGTCTCACACTTCATCCGCAGAAAGCCACCATATGTAGACAACGAGTAGAGTATCTTGGGTTTGTCATCACGCCTAGAGGGGTCGAACCGTCGCCTGATAAGATCAAGGAAATAGTTAATATACCAGCGCCTACGAAGATAAAAGATTTAAGAAAATTCCTAGGTATCTGTGCTTATTACCGGGGAAATGTCCCAAATTTTGCCAAAGTACTGCATCCACTCTATGATTTATTGAAAAAGGGTACACGATGGAAATGGGAGGAAACCCATCAGCAGGCCTTTGAATACATTAAACAAATTTTTCAACAAGACATCTGTTTGGCACATCCTGATTTCTCAAAGCCATACTTCTTATACACCGACGCGAGCTATAAAGGGATTGGCGCATGTTTACATCAAAAAGATGGGGAAGGGAGACTACGCATTATCGCGACTGCGAGTCGGACGCTTAGACCTCCAGAATTACGATATTATGTTAGTGAACTGGAAATGATGGCTATACATTTCGCCACACAGAAATTCAAGGCGTACTTACTAGGGTGTACCACATATCTGATGACAGATCACCTTGCCCTTACTTTTCTGCGAAGCGCCCGATTCACTAGCAACAGAATTGCTCGATGGGCTATGTTCTTACAGCAGTTCGATATCCAAATACAGTATTGTAAGGGGTCGGAAAACATTATAGCGGACTGGTTGAGCCGACATCCAGGAGATGGAGATGCTGTAGAATATGGACATGGGGATCTGAATGAAGTACTCATAGCGGTGTTAACCCTGCCGGCAGGGAGGAGTATGAAGGAGTTGAAGAAACGCTTAATTGAACAACAGTGTGCTAGTGAATATATTAAAATGATAAGAGAATACCTCACAACCGGAGCTCATGGAGATAATGTTCGTGTGAGAAATGTTGCGTTACTCTGCACCCTATCAGAGGACGTATGTTTCCGACGCGAGAATGCCGTCAAACCATGGCGTATCTGGTTACCACAAACCATGTACCGGGAAATGGCAGAACTATATCATTCTCATCATGGACACCCAGGAACGGAGAGATTGTTTAAAATGATGACGTTAGAATATTACGCCGATGCACTTAAGAAGGAGGTCGCTATATGCACAAAGACCTGTGCCGAGTGCCAAAAGGTGAAATCAACAAACACGCGGAGAGAGGGAGAATGTCACCCAATTGTTCCTGATAGACCTAAGCAATTACTGTGTGTGGATCACTTTGGACCCTTGCCGTCCGGACAATTTGGAAAGAAGCACATATTTGTCGTGTTGGACGCGTTTTCCAAGTACATTAAGTTGTACACAGTCGCGAAGCTAAATACTTTGGGCACCCTGAAGATCATTTTCGACAGGTATGTGCCAGAATGTGGAAAGCCATCGCGCATCCTTTCAGACCATGGCTCAGTGTTTACTAGTCCACGCTGGACGAAGACACTGGACGAAGCAGGGATAAAAGCTGTATACAGTTCAATAAGGACTCCTCAAACCAATCCTGCTGAAAGATATATGAGACAGTTGGCATTGTACTTCAGGTTTCTCGTAGGAAACAAACATAATTCCTGGGTGAGGTACGTGCCACAAATTGAGAAATATTTTAATGAAACCGTACATTGCAGTACAGGAGAGAAGCCATTTGAGCTGCATTTTGGTAAACGTGTCATGACTTATGCGGAAGAGCTTGTGAGGCATCCGAACTCAGATATTGTCGAAAGCCATGAGGAGGCGATCAAGCGTGCACACGAATATTTGATGGAGAAGGCAAGCAAACGTAAGCAACTGCAAGACACACGTGGTACGCAGAAATACGAAGTAGGACAAAAGGTTTTGGTGCGGCAATTACGTATATCCGATGCTGATAAGAAGATGACAGCTAAATTCTTTGATCTATTCATAGGCCCGTTCGAAGTTATAAAAGTTACCGCTCCAAACGTCTATGAGCTGCGACAGGCAGACGGAGAAATTTACGGGACTGTCAACGCCCGCAATATCAGAGCATTTTATTCTAGGTAGCCACAAGTAAACAATAATGCTAAACTGGTTTCCAATGTAGTATTAATTGTTAAGATTACATACTTATATCCTCAAAAATTATACAGTTTGCATCGCATTTTAAATTCACATTTCTACATGATAAAGAAAAACAATTTGTTTTACAATATTTGAAGTAGACTGTTCAAATATACTTTGATATGATAATTTTAATTTAAAAATGTGAGTTGATAGTGTACATGTTTCTATTGTTGAGTTTGATACTGGGTTAAAAATTACATAATAAGAGAGCTTATGTATAGACAAGTTAAAAGTCTTGTTAACGATTTCATATCGTCATTAAACGTACTACACATTTCTAAACTTAATTACCATCCATCAGAGAGAATGATATACAATTACTAAGGGGTGTGCTAAGATGAAGTTAAACAACTCTCGTAGGGAAGGAGTAAAAACACTTCTTGAGTCTTGATAGATGATTACTGAAGGAAGAAAGTTACCTTAATGAATTTCATTTGTTTGCTCAGACGAAAGGAATAGATGTCGGAGTAAATAAGCAACGGATATGACTTAAATGGCTGCAAAATTCTCATTAGTGGCAATGATATGTAAGTCCACAAAGTATTTAAAATAAGCGCCTGAAGCAATCCGATTGCATGTTTAAATGCTCGGTGTGATAAAACACCATGACTTCTTTATTAATTTTTTTTTAGGGACTCGTTTCCCTAGGTAATTCTTCACTAGTACTCAAGTTGCTAAGGTCTAGGACTGTTGTGACCATAAAGGAATAAATAAATGTGTAGCTCTGTGGGAGTTGTAAGGTAAAGTAAATGTTAAGTAGTCTTTCCACACCTACTGGGTCCGCGGATTTAACTCAAAATCTTCTCCAGTCTTTTTCAATAATGTTTTAAGCAAATTACTCGCACTATCAAATGGAACAGCACTTCGGAAAAAAGGACTAAATAAAGAAATTCAATTGAATTGTTTTCTTAATTGAGAATCTATATTTTGCAAGTAACCTCTGCAAATATTTAAAGCAAAAGTATGTATTTTGAGGAAATGGGTAGATGTTTTTGATTAGAAAGATGTTGATAATGAAGGTAAATTAAACGCATTTTTTTTGGTAAAGCTTAAGGCATTATGTTTCTAGATAATTAAGTTTTTCTTTTTAACTAAAGGTTCACATGTTGGTGAACATATTTATGCTAGATGTTAGGAATCAAATGTAGATTTTCATTGTTTGTAAGGATGACAAAGCACTAACTGTGGATGTGGAATTATTTGTCGTAATGAATGCGGCTGAAGCTGTTACCAGAACTGGTGGTAACTGATTATAGTTTTAGTGATGTCTATATATACATTTAAATTTGAATCATAGTGTTGTATAGATGTTTTAGTCTGTATTACCTACCTAATGGTTAATTATAATTGATGCTATTTAATAGACAAGGTTGGCACATAACGGTTCAACATTTGTATATTTCACGTTATAAGCTATGCATTTCTTGTATCCGTTGGCCAGACTGATTTAGGAATGTGTTAACATTCCATTTGTTGATAGGTTGCAAACAAACTTTTTCTACAATGATGGCGATTAAGACAGAGTTATGCCAATAGTGATAAATAAAACACTTTGTAAGAATATAGATATAATAAAAAGGGTAGTTTCATAAAATGGAGTTCTGTGAAGGGACAAGTCAAATTATCCAGGAAAGATAAGGGCAGACTTTAGATGAACAATCAAAATATAAAGTGATTCAGGGAAGAAGGCGTGTGACGTAAAATTTTATTTCTGTGTTGCACAAATAAAATTTTAATGTGGACTGGAGGCTATGTGGTGATCTCAAAAAGTCACCACATTTTTCATTAGAAAGGGTGACTAAAAATGCCAAGATTTGCGTTTAGTGAATGTGCCTATAGCCATCGAATTCGGTGACAAAGGACTCCTCCAGGCTGGTGCCGGCTTGTCAGCTAGCGGGAAACACACAATAGTAAGACCTTGAAGTATGCACGTTCAGGTAAAGGAGGGGGTAGCGGAGTCTACCTGCTGCATGCTGGGGTGTTCGGGGAGTGAGGAGATGGCTGCTAAACGTGAGACGTGAAGGACGAGAGCTGTGATGGTACGGGAGTGTTTCTGTATGGTGCTACGAATACAGTTTGCATCAGTGATCGTATTGTATGCTGCTTACAGCTGCGCATCAACGATGGTAATGTACTGCATCCGCATATAAGTAACTCTCACTGCCATAGTGATTAAAAACCCAGTGCGACCCTGACAGCAGTGAAAATTGCTTATTGAGTCTCCAATCATCCATTAAACTTCAGTGAGCTAGCCGTGGAACTGGTTATTGATAAACCAACTTGCGCCCTTCTGGAACAGAACTCTAAGTTTTAATAATGATTCCGGTGAATGTATTTCTGATTATTTTAATATTTTTTTATTCCTTATTGCTACAATAAAATACAGTTGTCTTTAATTAATTTCATTTATGGTCCTATTCAATTGTGAGGCAATACTCTGTCCTTTAATCTTCCCCTTTTTGGAATGGAGCCCTTTGAATCATTTAATCATAGTAATTAATTAAATGAATTAAACTGAGAAAATCAAATTACAATCATTACAAAGTGCTCAATCAGATACGAGAATAGACAGAGCATTTCAATATTCAAATATTCCTTTACCTGTTGCCATGACCGCCGTCTTACTCTGCCTGGTTTTCAAGCAGCTTCTTCCAAGGTTCCATCTTCTACTGCACCTCTTCTCCACTTTCACACCAAATCATTACATCATAAACGACTAGGGCACTTCTTTGAATTTCTTCAAGATGTCACCCATCACAGCACCGAAGAGTAGGGGTGACAGAAAACAGCTCTGTTATACTCCTTGTCTGTAACCA
>JARYHS010007838.1:0-23405 GCA_031002005.1 Vandiemenella viatica
TTATTGGTACCTTGTAAGCTTCTCAGCAGCCTTCTTTTTATAACATACTGGAAGAAAAAATATATTTGCTTCTTATTGTATAATAATCACATTTTAATAAATCATATTAATTTTCAATATTATTTTCATATTAATATTCGATGTTATAATTCCAATAAGAATGGTGATCGGAACATTTATATTCACTTAAGTACCAAAATAAATCATGATTTTTTGTAAAGCTATACATAATGTTTCTGCTCCAAAATCAAACACATCATAAGGCAATAGTTTCTCAGCTAAATGGCACATTTCTGATGGAAATTATTCCAGTTTCATGCTATCCTTATCCAAAAATTGATTTATTTCTCAATATGTGGTAAATACTTTACTAATGTAGTTGAACCAAATGTTTATAGGACAGTTCTAAAGTTTTCTCTAACAAAGCTGCTTTGTATAGTACAGTGTATTTTATATACTCCTCCATACATACTACAGGAATTCCATTATGTGTTTTTGTTGCATAATTGTGCACATGTTTTCTAGGAGATCTAACTGGATGATAGGAGAAGAGCTGGGAATAGCACGTGAAATATAAGTCATAACTATTATGTAATCTAAGAAATTGAATTTGGAAAATAGGTTGTTGCAATTTTTTCATTCTGTAGCTAAGATATACAAAGAGAGGTTATGTAATAAACTGCTGATTAACAGATACCTCAAAGAATTTCCAGTGATGATTTGCATATTTATGAAGTAGTTGTTTCGGGAAATTACCAGTGGGGCATAAACTCAGAGTTATTTAATAATATTGGTAATCCATATGCAGGATAATAGAAAAGAAATGCAGATTGAGTGGCTTACCTGTCAAAATAAATTCTGATATGCAGTGAAGTAATCTCAAAATGAATTATTCGACAAAAATGAGTTAACAAAATAATTTTATTTTATAACTGCCACCTACTTTTGAAATAACTGAAATCATTCTAATTTAAATAGGCACAAATTTTACACCCAGATGGAAGATAAAGAAAAAAATTTTGGTGGGAAAAACAATTCTTATCTTCTACCCATCCATCCCTTTACAGCGTCTATACAATGACCTTATGAAATGAAATTGTAACTCAATTAATGAAACAGGTGTACTCCTCATATTTTCATTCAATAACGTCATATGGCATAATTTTTTGGGGAAACTCTTCACAAAGTAAAAAAGTTTTCATAGCACAGAAAAGAGCTATTAGGTTTCTGTGTAGGGTAAAACCAAGAACTTCTTGCAGACAACTCTTTAAGAAACTCAATATTCTTACAATGTATTCTCAGTATATATATTCTCCCATGAGCTTTGTCATAGAAAATTTTAACCTGTTTACACTTAATTCACAGGTACACAGTTTCAATACAAGAAACAGAAATAACTAGCATAAAACACAAACATCTCTGTCATTAGTACAAAGAGGAGTTAATTATTCTGGGATACATCTGTTTAATAAACTACCTAATCATATAAAACAGCTTTCAGATAATAAAGATGTATTCAAACAAAAACTTAGAGATTATCTTATTGGCAACTCCTTCTACTCCATTCAAGAATTTGAAGAAAATAATTAATTGTACTCATTATGACGTTTGCAAAACTCAGTTGCAAAAATGTATGTTTATTATTATTTCTTGTAATTGTAAAATATGTATATATATATATATTTACTATGATATGACTCATATTATGTGTATATGTATCAACAATGACATGTTTCACATCCCAGAGGTACTTCCTCAGCAGGGATCCATGGAACAAGATTGATAAATAAATAAATAACAGTAAACATCAATTAACACAAATATCATAAAAATGTAAAAATATCATTAAACGCACATATATTATTCAAATTGGTTACTTGTGTTTTTTATGGGAAGTACAATAGTTAAATTCTGCTGTGAAGCGCTTACTATTTTTTAGTTTGCAAAAGCACTGCAGCTGAAATATATCTTAGTTTTTTTATTTCCATTTACTTTTAGTTTACAGACTAATGTCGGAATTTGTTTGATTCACACTTCTGAATGATTTTCTAAAATCAATGTTGTTACTGGAGAGAAAATTGCCAAATTGTATGGCGGCTTGTAGGTCAACAATGTGACGACCTTTTCTAAAATAGAATAATCATTCAAAAGCCAACCTGTCACATTTTTGTGGTGCCTTTGTTAGAATTTACACATTCTATTTGCTAAATAATTGAAAAAAGTGATAGTTTATCAAAATAGTTATTTTTTTTTAAATGTTTTGTTGAACAGCCTGCCGAGTGAAGGAAACATACTTTTAAGACCATGGCGTATTATCAAAATAAGTTAAAGCTAAGAATATCAACAGTAAATCAAAAAATAAACATTCACGTGGAAAATTAGAATGAAGGTAGTAAAAATTTACAAATGGTTGTCGTAAGACTAAAAACATCATTAAAAGAAGGAAATTCAGTGCTTGAGGGTGGTGAAAAAAAGAAAAAAAAAACACCTGGACTGACCTTTCACGGTGGATTCTCTCGACGAACAGCGTGGTATGTCTCACCTCGCACAATACCAGCAGGAGCTTTTCCAGCAATTGCGCTGGATAACTCTTCAAGGATAACTACCAACGTTTCTTTTATTCGCTGCCGACAATTCTGAGACAAACGCGAAATACGTCAATGCCGCAAAATTTGTAAAAAAAAAAAATATTATTGCATTTCACAATTACTGTCATGAAAAATAAACAACAAAAACATTTAAAATCACCAAAAGTCACGTTTCTTGAGTGATATAAAAGGTGGAAATATAAACATACCTGATTTCTCTGGACACCGGATGTAATGGACACCCACAATACAGTTTGAGCAGGTTTTTTGCTACTAAACAGTTACACTGCACTTTGTAGACACGTGAACGCTCTTTCATAAGAGACAGTTAACGAAGAAAATCCAATCATCGACATTTTAGCAGGTCACAAAAACTGTATTTTTTTTTTTTTTTTTTTTGAACTAACAGACTCTCCACTAGATCCGCAAGCAAGTTGTATATGATCAAAGCCTTAAAAATCTTTCATGATGGTGAGCCTCTAGCAAAGCTAGGGAATTTACGGCTAGCAATCACGTCTGTTTTGAAAACATGCGACATATATCAATTTGTTTTTGAAATTTTTCTACCCAAGCAATGAAAGCTACATTATCGCTATTTTCAGTAATAATATAATTAAGGGAGCTTCATATATAACTCGTTACTTTTATTCACTGCATTAATTAATTAATTATTACTGCATTAATTAATTAATAAAGTCCACCAAAAAACAAGGTTATGTGAAGATGTTCGTTTATTTTGAACAAATCAAAACAAGTCTGCGACATTCACAAGCATAGTTGTTACAATCCAAAGATGCAATACTGACTTACTGAATGAAAACTTGCATGAATGTCTCTGTAACACTGAATTAATACTTAATGCAAAACTAAAACTCTCTGTCCAGGCGATCTGTTTATATAGAGTCTATCGAAATTACGAGAATTCTTCAAAGGCATCCGCCCGATATTTCTCGATCATTAACAATCACTCAAACAATCAAACATATTAAAAACAATCGGAATTGATACAAAATTAATTAATAACATTACAAAATGATTAGAAATGGTAATTAGAGATACTTAAATACAAAATTATTTACAGAAATCCTTTCAAATGGTGGAAAATTGTCCTGTAGACATCGAAACTTATATTAATACAAGTAATTACAAACTTTTAAGAAATTCTCTTGCATCATTCGGTTCTTAAACATATTAAATCGTCTTTAAATAATTTTCTTACCTAAAACAAAGTCTATATACACTTATTTACAAGAATTTACAAAATAAACATATCAAATCACTTTCAAGCAAACTTTGGCTCACTACAAATATTTCATACAGCATAATACTATTCAAAATTCAGGTATTAGGGCTGTTACAACCCCTCCCCAGGATTCACTTAATTTTACACAGATAAAATTGATTGAATCCGTCACGAATCTAAGCAGGTTGAATGTACATATAATGCAGACACGGACAGATTACAATCAATCAACCATAATGACTTTTACAATGAACAAGTACAATTCTTTATCACATACAACATCTGCACATAGTCCATGGCACTGATTTTGGGTTACAATAATTGTCTTTTCTCAGGTCCAATTATTTTATCATTTACTGTTTTTACACAACAAACGTTCAATGCCATCACCTTAAGTTACAATTTTTTCACTCCAAATTACACACTTGATGTCTGCTTGTTAATTACACCAGTCTGTTTACATTTTATAGCTGATAATTTGTCACCAAAATGTAGAAAGTAACAACATCATGAAAACACTAAATTTTCTACACAAAACTGTCACAAATTATACATTGAAATGCTTACATCTGCATCTGAACTTAAGTACTCACACCAAGCTATTTACATGCATCAATTGACCTACTTATTTACAAAACTAGATATTTACAGGCTATTGACCCCTCCCCAAACCATGCATTTCAATTAATTCTCATAAGTGGGTTCCAGGATTTCCCTGGAAACCCAGAACCATGTAAGTTACTTTTTCCTAACCTTCCAGTTTTCTTCAACTTTTGTATACACATTTAATATTACATTTCTATTTTCACAAAGCTTCATTATATACATACAGAAACACAAACTTCCAATCATCTCAGACAACAGACTTTGGTACAACCACGCAACAGCTGAGACATAAAATGGTTCTGTTTTAGTAAATTGATTGTCACTTAAAAGCAATGCTGTTGACTCAACTGGTAATACAAATTTATTATTCTCACTACTACAGTTTAGACCATCATTACTCCCAACCCCACTCTTCATCATCTGATTGCTACTTAAACTTACCAAATTATCTGAGTCAGTACCTAAAACTGTTTTAACATCTGGCTTACTGACTTCCTCCACAAAATAATTATTTTTCTCAGCAACTACTACTTCACTATTAGCTTCCACATCAAAGAGAGTACAAACCATAGTGTCATCTAAGTCACATTCTGTACAATTTTCTAAATTAGAAACTGGTTCAAATAAATCCTTACTCCCACCCATTTCTTCATTATCATTATCTACACCAAATACAGAGCTAAATAACGTATCAGCTAGGTCAAAATTAGGACATTCTTCCAACTTAGGGATTGGTACATAAGGCTTTTCAACCTCTCTCTCTTCAGAAGACAAATACTTTGACTTACAATTCTCCTCCTCATCTGGGTCTCCTATCCACACCACTGTATCACCTTCATCTTCAAGATATCTGAGAAACTCCCCGATTTCAGCACTTCTACAAACTTCATTACCACCTATCCTAGCACACATAGTCCCAACTATGCCATTCTGGACCTTACAAGTTTCTGATAGCCACACTGTAGTATGCACTATAAATTCTGCACCCCTTTTTGTAATTAAGCAGTGTCCATTTCGAAAATCTTCTACATGAAAATTATTACTTTCGCACACTGATTCTAGTGATAAAGTACTATGGTGGTCCCCTTCCCGCTTTATCTTAACATCAACCTTTACATCATCAACATCATTAATTACATCTATCATAACCTTATCCTGAAATTCACTTGCTGCTACCTCCACCTCTTCCAATAAATCTTCTCGGGAATTATTCATGAAAATGGTATTAACGCTATAGCAGTTGGTACCTGGACCCACATTCTTACCCACCACTGCGGGGCCCGTCACAGAGGGGGTCTTTAGTTTGCCTGCCCTCCATGCTGCCTTTCCCTTTCAGATTGAGGGTTCTGTTCTCTCACTTCCCCATTATCATGCCTTCTTGCGTAATTATCACGATCCCGTCCCCTAGATCTACCATTCCTTGACCCATTACCCCTTCTAGGGGGACTCCTGCTGCCCCTCCTATGGTGTTGATGGTGGTAATGTTGTTCATTGAATGACTCCTGGGCATCCAAGCGTCTCAACAATTCAGAAACTCTATCCACATTTACTATATCCAAAGTGGCAATTAAATTTCTTGTTTGCTGAGGTAGCCTAGCTCCTATCAAATCAATGAATTCCTCCTCTCCATAAGGATGGTCTAAGTACTTACAACGGATCCAACATTTATGAAAAAAATCATGTTGAGTTTCCCTACCAGGTTTATACGGCCTACCAGTCATCAAGTCTCTCTTTTCTTGAATCTGCCTGCTTGTCGACCAAAAATGTTTCAAAAAGTTTTCTTTAAACAGCTTGTAGTCAGTCACTTCCCTAGCTTGTCTATCACCCCATGCCCTAGCATAAGACTTTAGATGTTTACCCACAAGTGCAATTTTCTTACTATCGGGTAACAAATTAAAATAGTCTGATCTTTCAAAATTATCTATAAATTCAATAGGGTGAAGCCTCCCACTATCATCATAAAATTCAAATTCTTCCTTAATATCAGCACTGATAACTGGACTACCTGCTAAGGGAATCTGACTTAACTGAACCTGTAGCCCAGTAACCCTTTTTTCCAACTGATTTACATTTCTTTCTAATCCATGCGCTAACTGTTCCTGTTGCTGCAGCAATGTATTAATATTTAATCCCACCTCTTGTCTCAACTCATTAACCTTAACATCATTAGCTTGGAACAAAGCAACATATTCCTCCTTCATCTTATCACAATTTTCACTGACTTCCTTCACCTCTTCATAAATCAAATTTTCACATTCAGCCTTATTCTGTTCACAAAATTTTGTAACCTTTTCAAATTTCTCCTTACATTCTGTTACTACCTTCCCCAATTTAGAATATAAATTGTTAATATCCTCTTTGAATTGAGAGCTAAAATCCTGAAATTGCTCTGTGATTTTAACATCAAAACATTTAGTCAAATCAGAGAATGTTTTATCATTGCTTTGTTGCAGTTGAGAAAACTTATCATTAATTTCAGAAAATTTGCTGTCAAGATTTAACTCAGTTTTAAATTCAGAAAATTTGCTATCCAATTTGGAAATTTTTTTATCAAATTTGTCATCAAGTTCCGTAAATTTTGCATTAAAACTGGCTACAAAAGACTCTAGAAAAGTTTGCAGGTTCTATCAGCCATTTTTAGTAATGAGCAAAATCAACATAAAAAACAAACTTAAGGAAAAATTAAAATCTTTCCAATCTGTCACACAATAACATTCAAAATAAATCACTTGAATATTTCAATGCAGTACTTACACTTCTTCCTCAATTTTGTATCACATTAAATTTCACTTAGAAGCACTTAATTGATCATTAAGCACCACACTGACTTCAAACACTTAACCACACTTTTCACAATTCACCGTAGGAAGACGATTTTGAGGCCGAAGGAAATCCACTCGACGTCGGAAGATTACAGCCGATTCCCGATGATAATTCTCCGCCTTAGGCCGTCAATTCCGTGTCGTCGCCGGTCGAAATTTCCTCTCAGGTTATGTTCGCATAAATCGCCGATACTCCGTCGCAATTTCTGCAGATTCTTTTTAGAAGATAAACATCCCACAGATGTTTAAGAACTTCTCGTCATGTCAACGGTCGCCATGTTAAGGTTCTTTGGGTGGTTTTATTACTGCATTAATTAATTAATAAAGTCCACCAAAAAACAAGGTTATGTGAAGATGTTCGTTTATTTTGAACAAATCAAAACAAGTCTGCGACATTCACAAGCATAGTTGTTACAATCCAAAGATGCAATACTGACTTACTGAATGAAAACTTGCATGAATGTCTCTGTAACACTGAATTAATACTTAATGCAAAACTAAAACTCTTTGTCCAGGCGATCTGTTTATATAGAGTCTATCGAAATTACGAGAATTCTTCAAAGGCATCCGCCCGATATTTCTCGATCATTAACAATCACTCAAACAATCAAACATATTAAAAACAATCGGAATTGATACAAAATTAATTAATAACATTACAAAATGATTAGAAATGGTAATTAGAGATACTTAAATACAAAATTATTTACAGAAATCCTTTCAAATGGTGGAAAATTGTCCTGTAGACATCGAAACTTATATTAATACAAGTAATTACAAACTTTTAAGAAATTCTCTTGCATCATTCGGTTCTTAAACATATTAAATCGTCTTTAAATAATTTTCTTACCTAAAACAAAGTCTATATACACTTATTTACAAGAATTTATAAAATAAACATATCAAATCACTTTCAAGCAAACTTTGGCTCACTACAAATATTTCATACAGCATAATACTATTCAAAATTCAGGTATTAGGGCTGTTACACCATATTGCCAAATATTTTTATTTCTTTTTTTATATTCAACAATCATTGAGCATTGATTAGATTTGATTTAAAATTCATTTACATATTTTTTATTATGTGAAATAACGTTTAAAGCATAAAGTGTTACATAAAATAGTCTTCATTTTTTCCATAAAATCATGATTATATTGTTAGTAAGTTTATATTTAATATGTTTTCCAATGTAACAAGTATGTTACATCTTCATCTTTTCTATACTCGTTTCTCTACAGTTATTATTTTAAAGCAAGTAGTTGTTCAAAGTGGAAGCTGATTTAACAATATCTTTCACCATGTTTACTTTAATATCAAATGGTTTCCTGAATACACGAAACCATGAAGACAGTATACTGAAGGCGCATTCCGTGGTTTGTTGAGCTCGAAAAAATTCAAGCGTTAAATATTTTGTGTTCATAATTTTCAGTTACATGCCTCCTTGTATATGGTCCCACTATAATTTCTGTTAAAAGAAAGCCTTCCCCCCCCCCCTCCCAGGAAAAAAACAAAAACAAAAAAAAAAAAAACCGTGCGGCATAGGCTTAGCAATCGTAGATATACTTTAGGAGACAGAAGTAGAAACATGTATTAAATTATTTTCATGCCCGATGTACTACTAGCATATACATTTCGATTGATAAATCTGTCCACAGCTCCAATATGATCTGCGATGAATTTTTAATCCGCATCCACTTTTCCTTTTAGACAAAATATACTCGTTAGTTTATTTAAATTTCTTATTCAGCAAGGAATAAAGCTTAACTCCATTTTTGGCACCAATTCTAAATAACAACAAATGTTAATAGTAAAAAATGTTTTCTTCGTGTGTCGTGTATTTTCAGCCGCAAGTGGTACGCGTTCCACTGGAAACCGCGTCTCAATTTGCGGACCACCACGCTACGCGTCATGCCGCTCGTGTCGCGTCATGTCACACGCGCTATGTGCGTCTCAATATGCGGACCACCACGCTACGCGTCATGCCGCTAGTGTCGCGTCATGTCACACGCGCTATGTGCGTCTCAATATGCGGACCACCACGCTACGCGTCATGCCGCTCGTGTCGCGTCATGTCACACGCGCTATGTGCGTCTCAATATGCGGACCACCACGCTACGCGTCATGCCGCTCGTGTCGCGTCATGTCACACGCGCTATGTGCGTCTCAATATGCGGAGCACCACGCTACGCGTCATGCCGCTCGTGTCGCGTCGTGTCACACGCGCTATGTGCGTCTCAATATGCGGACCACCACGCTACGCGTCATGCCGCTCGTGTCGCGTCGTGTCACACGCGCTATGTGCGTCTCAATATGCGGACCACCACGCTACGCGTCATGCCGCTCGTGTCGCGTCATGTCACACGCGCTATGAGACGTAACTCATTTCCGCACGAGCTATAAAGAACTGCCTGTTCCTTCTCAGTGTTCAATGTTGCTAGTTTTTGCTATCAATAGATATCTAGACTTGGAAGGAATAATAATTACATCTAAAAGTTACATATTCAATATAATTAGATAGGAAAAAGATAGAAAAGAAGTATCTAAATTTAATGGTTTTTGGTATATTTTCTATGTAAAGGACAAAATCTAGATTTTGATATACAATACATAGAGTGGAAACCATACTACAGTTTAACAGTGCAACTTGTGTATAATGAAACAGCAGCGTTCACTTTTCCCCCTCCACCTCTGTGGCTTTACGACTCGTCGACAGCGCGGTCATTAAAGGCGGGATGGAACTGCGGACAAGGAACTGGAAGGAATTCGGCCATTGCTTTTTGGAGGAAGCATCCCGGCATTAGCCTTGAGTGATTTGCGGAAACCATGGAAAACCCAAATCCGGATGCCCGGACGGGGATTCGAACCGGCGTCCTCCCGAAAATAAAATGCTTAAATACCCTAAGTAAATAAAAAAATATACTTTTAATACTTGTTGAGTTCATCACGTAGCTTAGCTAAAATAAAATAATTGTGATGTTGAACTTCTTTCTTATCCCAAAGACGGAACTTAGAAGAGACACAATTCATAAATTGATCTACATTCGTTTCTCACAGGAATATAACCACTAGCTAACCAGCAATGCGAGTGAAGAGTAAAGTGGCGAAATGAAACAGTTTGAACGCTCCATTATTACCTCACCGCTTTGCGCCCCAGTATGAGTCACCGTAACAATCCAGTTGGTTTATTTGTTTTCGCTGCTTTGTTCTTCGCTCTCGTCGTTGCTATTCTCTTAGCTCCAGGGCTGCCAGATTGTATAATTGGATACAAAACTTGTATAATTTGGTTACCTCTTGTATAATATTTGTATAACAGATTGCCTTGTATAATTGGATACAAAAATGATCACTTAAAAGTAAAGTACATTCCAGCACCTTTTTGAAAGTGTTTGCCCTTTGTTTCATTGAGTTGGCAACCCTTCCTGCATATCTATTTCCTTTTTGTTAGTAAAAATTTATCAATGTTTACATTGTTTACTTTTCGTGGACTTTTTTTGCTCCCAGCACTTTCACTCACGTATGTAATCAACGGATGACCCCTTTGTATAATTGGGTTTCATTGTGTATAATTTCAAAGAGACAGTGGTATAATATAAGTTGGCTGTACTGGCAGCGCTGCTCAGCTCCAGTATTTTTTCTGCTTAACACATACCTAAAGCGACGCAGGCTTCTGTAAAACTCAAGTTATAACGGGGGTAATCAGTTGTTTTGGATTTTTATTGGAATATTCCCAATTGTTGTGCTAGACAATTTAATTGATCCTCTTTATCATCAATCGACCCTCTTTCGACCCCCGTGTATTAATCGACCCCTGGAGAACTCGTATCGACCCCCAGGGGTCGATACCGTCCACTTTGGGGACCCCTTGCCTAGTGTGTACCCACCTTTACCGCTCACGCACCACGCTCGGTAAAAAGAAATCAGTTGCGCTGTCGTAGTTACAATAATTGACTGATGGGTCTGAACAACTAGCGTAATTTACTGTATCAGCGATTCATGAAACATCACAAGATTTCTCGTATCTTCACGCTGTCGCAACACTCAGCAATAATGACTCGACATTTGCGACCCGTATAACCACTAACACAGCTTAATAAATAAATACATGTGCTCGGAACCTATTCTATTGTCTCAGTGAAGAGTGCCATATTGTTGAGACAGTAAGACATTGTCGCTGCACTGTAAGTACAGTATCACCCAAAAGTAATTACACCTCAAATGTAAGACGTTCAACGTTATGATATGACATGATAACTCGATAATGTATGGTTATTGCAGAATAGTGTGACGAATTATTGGAGCCTCCTGGAAACAAGAAACGAAACTGTCCGGCAGAGAGCGGAGCCACAGTCTGTTGTTTATGGTCAGTCCAACCTAAAGCAACGTCAAACTAATGTCTTCCAAAAAGTTACAGTACCCTGTTACACAATATAAAAATTAATATTTCTAGGCTTCAGAATGCTAAAGGATAACGGGTCTTTCTGGTACACTAATAAATAACCTTTTGTTCAGTGAGGAAAAAACGGAGCTCCTAACTCCAGGACATTCCAATGGGGATATAAATACGTCGTCTGAACATTGAATAAGCATAACAGCATCGCCACGTGATAAACAAGAGACGGTGGAGATGCATAGTGGTGGGTTCCGTCACCACTCGAGAGCCCGGCGGGCGCTCTGGGTCTGTGTGGCTGGACCTGGTATTCGAACCACGCAGCGGCCAAGCAACGCGCATAATCAGTCATAGGCCTAAAACAGACGAGGCGCTTTGCGCCGCGCGGCGGTCGAGTCGACGGTCGAGTCGACGCATGGTCGAATGTAATTAAATGGGGCAAAACACACGATGCCGCGCGGCCCCAGGTTTCGCCGCGAATTACGCGCGGCCGCCGCATGGTTTCCCCGCGACTTACGCGCGGCGCCGCCTCGTCTGTTTTGAACTAGCGGCGTGGAGGCGGCGCGGCGACACAGCCAACTGAAGAAAATCAGAAATTGATTTTTCTCCCCTTTTTGTATCATTACACTTTAGTGTTCAAATGTAAAACACTTAATATGCTATTACATTAAACACACACAATGAAAATTCGAATTTAATTTTTTACTTTTCTTGAAATTATTTCATGATTTCATATTATTTTAATAATACACCTTTTTAGACCTCCAAATTTAAAATTTTCTATTGAGCCAGCACCGAAACTTTATCTTAACTTTTAACTTAATCTGTACTTTTGAACCGTAATATACAATCTGAGTGTCTGATCGTTTCCAAAGAATGTAACAATCCTATTTTTTATGACTAACGTTCTCATATTTTTTATTTTACTAGGGAAAAATGAGTTCAGAAGCACTGATGTCGTAGTTTTTTCTTGTGCTATATAAATAAAGAATTCAAAATTAATTACTTCTTTTTTTTACTTTTCTAATAACTTCCTGATCTGATTTTATACCGGTACTTTTATACATTGAAATTTGTTATCTATTGATCCAACAATGAATTTTATCTAACTTTGATCTTAATCGCATTATTATCAATAGATTTGAATCTTAAAATACAGTTGGAACGGTTGGTTGGCTCCAAGAAATGTGACGAGTTGCCATAATATGAACGATATAATAAATAAAATGATTTCTTCTTACTTTAAAGTAATGAACAGTCTTTCTTCTGGATGTATGCTGTTTCTCATCATGGTTGTTTCTTTAATCAGCTGTTGTCTTACAGCGGTAAGCAACTCATTGAAAGAGGACTAAAACATCATCGGAAAAGTTAAAAAACTTCTCATCATGGTTGTTTCTTTAATCAGCTCTTGTCTTACAGCGGTAAGCAACTCATTGAAAGAGGACTAAAACATCCTCGTAAAGTTAAAAAAAAACTTTTCTTCATTCCTTTTTAATTGGGGCCACAAGGTATAAAAAAAACATTTTTCAATCCATTCTGATAATATTGGATGAATCCAATAACGCCTATTTTGTCTTCTCCAGTTTCACCTTCGGTACAGCAACCATTGAAGCATTACATGCTCGTCTTCTATATTCTTTGTTCCACAAACAACTTAGCTATACGCGACAAATAGCGAGTCCGCGTGAGGCCCGCCGCGCGGCCGCCGCCTCGACCGCCTGTCGCGAAATAATCGCGGGAACACTTAGTTATGTTAAGTGGTGCAAGAAGCAGCAAGTAAATATAAGAGTGTAGGCGTAGGAAAACGCCGTAGCGATACGAAACCGAAGAAACACGGGATGCTTTTAGGAGAGCAATATGTAGTCAACAAGAGGCAACGCGATAACATTAAAAGTGGGGAAAGCAGAAGGTCGGAGCGAGGGTGATAGGGCTGAGTGTTGACAGCAGCGGAGGATTCCATTAACACGACCCGACCCGGAAGCCTACGTGACGGGAAACACGGAAGGGCAGATAGGACTGATGCAAGAACGTAAACAAGCGACCAACGCCACAAAATGTTCTAGAAGGTTAAGAGGACACAAATAATGTCGTCATTAAGAAGTATAAAAGAAGGTGGCCGGGCCACCGAGAGCCAGAGTAGGGCGTAGCAGTAACAGAGCAGGACTGTTAGATTAGGGCAGCAGTAGGACGGAGAGACAGACTAGTGCAGGGCACAGTAGTCGCCGTCGGTAGCAGACTTCGATGCTGGTTTAGGACTTAGTGCCTCTGAAGTCCCATGGACGGTAGTCGTAGGGAAATTAAGCTGGTTAATCCCTATGGGAGATACTTTCATACCAAGCCTATTTAAAGTTGATGCGGAGGATTCAGTTCCTGCTGAAGGAATCCCCTGAGTTGGAAATGTTGGAGGAGTAGTACCTTGTAGTCACGCACCTCCCTGGGATTTAGGTCTAAAAGAGATGTAAATCGGTCTTCGTGAGCTGCAAGCTTGGTTTTTGTAACTTCAGCTTGTATGTGTTTTTATTTCTATCAGTACCCTTCCACACCGAGTTCCCTTGTCTGAAAACCAAAATCCACTTATTTCTGAGACTTCTAAAAGGTAAACTTAGACAGTCTCACCTGAGCTTCTATCTTCCGAACCGCTCGCGGAAGTAAAAGCCAACCAGGACGCAACATAGCCTATAAATTTTGGTGTCTAGTGTGGGGTTTTGGCCAGGATAGCCACTGTTAGATACTGCTTGACCAAAAGTTAGCCAGGGTTGGCCAAAGGTCAGTATATCGGCGATATAAGGCCACAGACTTGAGGAATAGGTGTTTGAAAACTTCTAAGAATGATCAGCCCGAAGTCATAGCCAGACTGACGGCTTGAAAAGCGAAGCCGACTAGGGGAGGTGGCGCAGTAGGGAGGCGAAAAGAAGAAAGAAGAGGATCCATTGGTCGAGTACAAGAGGGGCCACTTGACAAGCGGAAGAAACCTGCCAGCAGCATCCATAAGACAACGAGACGGGTAGCAGCCGCAACGCACTCAAGGTCAACGAGGGTTGACGACAGCAGCCGCAACGCAGTCGAGATCAACGAGGGTCGACAACAGCAGCGGCGACGCAGCCGAAGCCAACAGGGCGAGCCAAGGTATCAACAGGCAGCCGCCGCTAGCAGCACGACACAGCCCCGCAGCCAGCAGCCAAGCGAGCGCAGCTAGCAGCCAAGCGAGCGACGCACTACGTAGTCCCGCAGCCAGCAGCCGGACGGGCGACGTACACAGCATCACACAAGAGTCAACACCATCAGGTGAGAAAGAAAAAGCAGCAGCATGCCTAACGAAGCAGTGTCGGGTAGTCAGAGTGCGCAGTCATCATCTCAGAGGCAGTATATTAGTTTAAATGAAGTCATTAAATTAATTCCTCATTCTTTTGATGGCGATAAGGCTCAGTTAAATGAATTTCTGGACAACTGTGATAGTGCTTTTGAACTGGTGGCGCCAGAACAGCATGAGATTTTATTAAAATTTGTTAAAGCTAGAATAGTAGGGACAGCTAGAGGAAAATTGCTCGTCAGAGGTTTGACTACAACTTGGCCGGCAGTTCGTGGGATATTGGTTGAAAACTATGGTTGCAAAAGAACGTTAGACTACTATGCATGTAAAATGTTTGCTAGTAAGCAAGAATCATGGGAGAGTATTGCGCAATGGGGTTCGCGCATAGATGCACTCCAGCATCAGTTTAGGGAAGCCATAAGGGGCGTTATGGCAGAAACGGAATTGGCAGGCAGCATAGCTCTTGTATTAAAATTAGGAAGAGCAGTCTTCATTCAGGGGTTGTATGATGACCGTGTGAAAAACAATTGTACGGGCTAGGGGAGAGACCATAACCCTATCTGAAGCAGTAGAAATTGCAGCGACTGAAGAAAGTGCGATAGCTTCAGCAAAAGAAAAACCGGTGTCGCGATATTCCTTCAGGACTCCAAAGGTAGAGAGAAAAACTGTTCCATCCTGTGTCAGTTGCGGAAAAACCGGGCATACAGCCAAGGATTGTCGGGCGCAAAGGCGTGTAAGAATGGTTGACAAAGAGGACGAACTGGATAAGAAAGCGATAAATGCTTTGCTAGCCCAGGTAAACAAATTAGAGAAAGAAAACGCTGGTAGAATGATGGAAACACGGCGAGAAACTAGGAGTAGTGTTAGACAAGCGGCGCAAGTGGTACCTGTCAAGAGAAGAATACCGAGTGTAAGTGAAATCACTTGTTTTAGATGCAATAGAAAGGGGCACTATGCTCGGGAGTGCCGTGAAAAAACCGGGGGTAGTGAGAAAAAGGGACAATAGACCGGTAAACTGTTAAGTGGCGTAATGAAGCAGTCACATTGCGCCAGGCCCACAAAAGTATATAAAGTAGACTGCACAAACAAGAATGAATTTGTAGTGATGCAATGTGATGGAGCAAAGAATAATCGGATGAAATTCCTGATAGATAGTGGGGCACAGATCAGCTTAATAAAAAAGGATAGTATACCTAATGGAGCAAAAAGGGATACTAGTGAAAAAATTAGAATCAAAGGGATAAGTAACAATATAGTGAATACAGAAGCTTCCGTACTAATTGAGTTCCAAGCCGAAAAGGGTTTGGTACTAAGGCAAAAGTTCTATGTGATAGGGTCGGACATAGATTTGCCATTTGAAGGCTTGTTAGGAAGGGATTTCCTGGCACAAAATAGGGCCATAATAGATTATGGTGGGAGGACCATTGAGATTCGTGGAAGCGAATTAGCTTGGAAACCGCGCAAGAAGGACCATTTCAGAAACAACGAGAGATGCGTTGTGATGGGTTCTTGTAGATCGGTAAGGCAAACCGACGGCTACAAGAATGTTGTGGGTGTCGTAAGGGTTACGTCACCAAATCATGCTCGTCCGTGCACTAACGGAACTGTGCGACGGGACGGGAGAAGTGTCGTAGGGATTACGACGCGAAAGTGGTGTCTGTCCGTCCACTAACGGATCTGTGCGACGCGACAGACAAGATGTCGTGAGGATTGCGACATCAGGTGAAATGTGTCCGCTCACTAAAGGAACTGTGAGGCGTGACAGAAGGATTCCGAGGGCACTGGGTGCTGACTCGAAGACGGTAGGCCCCGTGAAAAATGCGAGGATTGGTCCGTCGACTAACAGAATTGTGCGACGTGACGGAAGGTTTTCGAGGGCAGTAGGTACTGCATCGAAGATCGTAAGCCCCGTGAAAGGGCGTAGTAGTTTAACGAATGCGGAAAAGTCCGACTCGTTAGCAGTAAGATCTGCGTGGGCATAAGGATGCGATGGATCGCACCTATGCGGAGGTGGCTAAGACCACGAAAGTCAAAAGCGATTCCAATAGCGAAAAAACGGGAGTAAGTGTAGTACTCAACTGAGAGTGAAAGCCGGGAATGCTCGAAAACTCAGAAATAAGAGTAGGCCCGCGCGAGGAAAAAATAGTGAGAGTAAGAGTTACGCTGAAGGATGTATCGGAGGCGATAATCCCGAAGCAAGAAGTAAAACCAGGTCTATTTGATGCCAGGAGGCACTGGTATCCGTGAGAAACGGAGTGTGCATCACAGTTATGCTTAAACTACTACGGAAGAAGAAGTTAAACTAGAAAATCCCATAGTAGAAGCTGAGAAAGTGCCAGAAGTAAAAGAAACCCACGTAAGGCAAGTTAGAGTAGAGCGACCGGAGGGCAGATCGCGGTTAAGCAAGCTAAAGGAAAATCTCCGGGTCGATCATTTTGAACAAAGAAGAGCAGGAATGCCCTATTGGAGATTTGTGCCGGCGTCTAAACGATATTCCATTTGCCGGGGGATAGATTAGGTTTATACAGAGGCCGCAAGCATGAAATAAACTCCCTTCCGGAGTAGAAGGAAAGATAGTCGGTTGAGGCCATACCGAATACCGGAGGCGCAAAAGAAAATTTTGCAAGCCGAAATAGATAAACTGCTCCAAGATGACATAGTAGTACCTAGTGAGAGTGCTTGGAATTCGCCGGTACTGATAATTCGAAGAAAATGGATGCAAGCGGTAAACAGAAATGGCGTGTGGTAATAGACTACAGAAAGCTTAATGATCTGACAGTAAATAATGTAGTTCCCATTGCCGCGAATTGATGAGATATTAGATGGGCTAGGAAAGGCAAAACTATTTCTCGACACTGGACTTAGCGAAAGGATATTATCAGGTTCTTATTGGACTGAAAGAGATCGGGAAAAGACAGCGTTCAGCACTTCTTATGGACATTATGAATTCAAAAAGGATGCCTATGGGATTAAAGACGAGCACCAAATACCTTCCAAAAATTGATGAACTCTGTGTTAACAGGACTGCAAGGTGAGAAAGTGTTCATTTATTTGGATGATGTCATTATTTTTGGATCGTCAGTAGAAGAACATAATGCCAGGTTAGAAGATGTTTTCGAAAGACTGAGAAAGTACAACCTCAAGTTACAAGTAGACAAATGTGAATTTCTACGGAAAGAGGTTACATTTTTGGGACACGTACTCACCGAGGAGGGATTGAAACCTGATCCAAAAAAGGTAGAAGCCGTGAAACAATACCCACAACCGAGTAATACCAGTCAGTTAAAGGCATTCTTGGGTTTGAGTGGATACTATCGACGGTTTATTAGTAATTATAGTAAAATTGCTAAGCCGTTGTATGAGTTGCTAAAGAAAGGAGTTACATATATATGGGGAACGAAACAGGAAGAGGCTTTTCAACAATTGAAGGAAAAATTGTTGAATCCTCCCATTTTACAGTATCCCGATTTCACAAAAAGTTTCGTAGTAACCACAGACGCAAGTCAAGACGCGATAGGAGCGTATTAAGTCAAGGTACAATTGGTAAGGACTTACCTGTAGCATATGTATCGAGGACCTTAAACAAGGCGGAAAGAAACTACAGCACTATTGAAAGGGAAATGTTAGCTATCTGTTGGGCTGTGAAGCAGTTCAGACCATATTTGTTTGGGAGGAAATTTACCATTTGCACAGACCATAAACCGTTGACGTGGATTAATAGTGTATCAGACCCGTCATCCAGATTAATGAAGTTTCGGTTGAAACTCGAGGAGTATGATTATGAGATCGTGTATAAGAGCGGCAAAAGAAATCAGGTTGCAGACGCTCTTTCGCGAATCCGAAACATTAGAGAGACCGATGACGAAATAAGTGATAATGATGAAGAGAAAACTGAAAGTAAAGAAATAGTGGCAGAAAGTGGTACCTCAACTGCTGATAATGAGAAGGGAACATTATCACCGAGGCAAATAATAGGGAAGAACTTACTCAGGAAGAGAAGACGAAGATACTAAAGCAGTATCATGAATCGCCAATTGGTGGACATCAGGGAATAGGTAGGACCTATGAGAGAATTAGGAAATATTGTAGCTGGGAAGGCATGAAAGCCGACATTGAGCAGTACATTCGCCAGTGCGAAAGCTGCCAAAAGAATAAGATTACCCAGAGTAAGACAAAGATGCCAATGGAGATAACAAGAACTCCAGAGCATGTATTTGAAAGATGCGACATAGACATCGTAGGTCCACTACAACAATCAGAAACAGGAAATAAGTATATACTGACATTTCAGGATGCTTTGACAAAGTTTTTAGTAGCCGAGCCCATAGAGCAGCAAGATGCTGACACGGTAGCAAGAGTGCTAGTAGAACGGATAATTCTAAGGTTTGGAATACCGTCTATTTTATTAAGTGACATGGGAAGCAATTTTATGGGTGACCTAATGAGAAGAATATGTAGGTTGTTACGTATCGAGAAGATACACACTACAAGTTATCACCCACAAGCGAATGGAGCGTTAGAGAGAACGCATCGTACACTGACAGAAATGCTACGGCATTACATAAATAGAGGTCAAACAGATTGGGATACCTGGATCCCGTATGCAGTGTTTGTTTTTAATACAACACCACACAGTACCACAGGATATACGCCTCACGAATTATTCTTCGGAAGAATATGTAATATACCGGGAATATTGCAGAAGAAACCGGCAGAAGTAATATACAACTACGACGATTATGTAATCGAATTGAAAGAACGGTTAAGGGCAATGCACCAAGAAGCGCGAGAGGCGACAGCACAGGCGAAAATAAAAAGCAAAGAAAATTATGACAAGACGCAAAATCCGGTAGCATTCCGTCCAGGTGATAAAGTTTTGCTATTCGATGAGAGTGTAAGACGGGACGTTCAAAAAAATTGGACAGTCAATGGAGAGGTCCATATATGGTGGTTGAAACAAAAGGACCGAATGTCGTTATACAATTAAAGAAAAATAAATTTACGAAGGTGCATGCAAACCGGCTAAAAGAATTTTTTTAAATTGCAGGGACAATGACAGCAACCCGAGTGATAGTAGTGACGCTCATGATAGCAAGTATTACGGCAACAATTCAGCAACAAGATCTGCAGCTAGCTAAATTTCAGTCATCGCCGGGATTGTACTACGACAACAGAGGGACAGTAAGTTTGTACACTACTACTTGGAGGATCGTGAGTTATTTTAACTTAGGAGATTTAAGGCAGAAATTTGAGGCAACTCAGGATGCAGCATTAAAGGCCGTGGATTATTGCCAGCAGAGACTTAAACAGGTAAACACAAGTGTAGAGGGGTGTACTAGTATAAAGCAGGTGGTAGAATACCACGAAAGTAAAATAGAAACATCCCAAAGCCTAATTGGGCAACTAGCCAGACATGAACAAAACAGAAGAAAACGAGGGATACTTAATTTTGTGGGAGAAATTAGTAAGGTCCTATTCGGAACCCTAGACGAAGATGACGCTTCCTATTTTAAGTCAAAGATCAAATTATTGGAGCAAGAGCAAAAACAGCTATTGAAACTCTCTAAAGAACAAGTTACAATAGTAAGAACGACATTGGCTAGCTTTAACAATACAGTTAACTCAATAGAACGTAATGAAAGAATGATCACCGCGGGAATATTAAAACTAAATGAGCACATATATAAATATGAAGCTAGCACAGATAAAAGAATAAACCAACTTGGTATATTGGTAACAATAAATGAGCAAATAATACAGCTGACGTCAATATTTGAGGAACTAGAAAAAGAATACGATTTGATCATAACGGCCATCGTAAATGCGCAAAAAGGTATTCTAGAGCCACATTTAATCAACCCAGTGCAAGTAGTTAAATACTTACAATTAATTAAAGATGAAATAAAAGATAAACAATTTCCGATAGAATTGTCTGAAGCCAAGGGGTACCAACTGATGAGAGTAATTGACTTAGATGTCTTTATTTCGGGAAGTATACTAAGTTATGTACTAAACATTCCGCTAGTAGATACTGAAATATTTAATATCTATAAGCTATGGCCCCTGCCAGTCGAAGTGAATCACAGTAAAAGATTATTTACGTATATAGCGCCTGAAAAAGAATTTTTGTTAATTGACGATGCAAAACGGCAATATGTCAAGTTAGATAACGATCAGTTAATATGTAAAAAGTTAGAGCCCACTCACAGCGTCTGTAAACAGACCTTTGTATTGCTTTCAACTTACGATCATGAGGTATGTGAAGCTCGGATGCTTCAACCTATAGTAAAAATCCCAAGTGATTGTATTCAGAAGTATATTGTTTTAAATGGAAGTGTATGGACACAAATCAGAGGTAATGAGTGGCTTTTTGTAGCACCAAAGACGAAGGCTCACAGTATTGTGTAACAGTAATAAGCCCACAGATGTAATTATTAGAGGAACGGGAAAACTCAAATTTCTAAGTAAATGCAAGGGATATGGTGCACAAATATTAATTCAATCAGAACATACCATTAGGTCAAAGGTACCGATCAATGATATAGTTCCAAATCTAAATATGGATATAGATTGTTGCATGGTAAATAAGAAAAAGAGGAACATTTCGGAAATACCTCTATATTTACCAATCGAACCAGTGGTTCGTCAGTTAGATGATCTAACGGCAGCAGGGCATAAATTAGACGAATTAGAAGAGGAAATCACATACCAACAAAGAACATTATTTGATGCATTTTCATTAGACAGTATACCAATATGGGGGTATGCTGGGACGGGGATAGTAGTGCTGATAATAATATTCTGTGTATGTAGATATTGTAAATGTTGCCGAGACTGTTTTAGGTTTTTCTGTAAAGCCATAGGTGATGACTGTTGCACTAAGATTTGTGTAAAGAATAAGATTGTGAATCAATACCCTGATACTGGAATAGTTAGGTATCATGCGGCTGGAATGAACAGTGACGAAAGTGAACAAATTACTTTTGGTCCTGTGAGAAGTCGGTATGTAACCGAAACTGGTAGTGCAGTGATAAGTGAACGTGTGCGTCACCCAGACAGATACTTAGAGTATGAACAAAAGAGACCATTAATGTTTTTGTCTAAAACTGACAAACGTTAGAAGGTATAATGAATATATATTTTGTGGTAAAAGATAAAAAAATGTTTTATGAAAAGAATAGGAAACTGTCCAGAAGGAAAATATGAAGTGGTACATTGTAAGAATTTTGATTTTGAAAATATTAATACATGTATGATGTATGTAAAATATTGTAATATTAGAATTGTCACTATTGTAAGGGCAAGATGACGAAGAAATTGAAATATGTAAAACATTGTAACATGAATGTAAATCATTGTAACATGCATAAAGAATATTAATTGTAAATAAAATAAGCAGCTCACACAGCCGACGTAGATACTAGAAAATTTTGCACTCTCAAGAGAGATTGCAAAATTTTCCCCAAGGGGGGGAGGTGTCGCGAAATAATCGCGGGAACACTTAGTTATGTTAAGTGGTGCAAGAAGCAGCAAGTAAACATAAGAGTGTAGGCGTAGGAAAACGCCGTAGCGATACGAAACCGAAGAAACACGGGATGCTTTTAGGAGAGCAATATGTAGTCAACAAGAGGCAACGCGATAACATTAAAAGTGGGAAAGCAGAAGGTCGGAGCGAGGGTGATAGGGCTGAGTGTTGACAGGAGCGGAGGATTCCATTAACACGACCCGACCCGGAAGCCTACGTGACGGGAAACACGGAAGGGCAGATAGGACTGATGCAAGAACGTAAACAAAGCGACCAACGCCACAGAATGTTCTAGAAGGTTAGAGGACACAAATAATGTCGTCATTAAGAAGTATAAAAGAAGGTGGCCGGGCCACCGAGAGCCAGAGTAGGGCGGAGCAGTAACAGAGCAGGACTGCTAGATTAGGGCATCAGTAGGACGGAGAGACAGACTAGTGCAGGGCACAGTAGTCGCCGTCGGTAGCAGACTTCGATGCTGGTTTAGGACTTAGTGCCTCTGAAGTCCCATGGACGGTAGTCATAGGGAATTTAAGCTGGTTAATCCCTATGGGAGATACTTTTCTTACCGAGTTTATTTAAAGTTGATGCGGAGGATCCAGTTCCTGCAGAAGGAATTCCCTGAGTTGGAAATGTTGGAGGAATAGTACCTTGTAGCCACGCACCTCCCTGGGATTTAGGTCTAAAATAGATGTCAGTCGGTCTTCGTGAGCTGCAAGCTTGGTCTTTGTAATTTCAGCTTGTATGTGTTTTTATTTCTATCAGTACCCTTCCACACCGAGTTCCCTTGTCTGAAAACCAAAATCCACTTATTTCTGAGACTTCTAAAAGGTAACCTTAGACAGTCTCACCTGAGCTCCTATCTTCCGAACCGCTCGCGGAAGTAAAAGCCAACCAGGACGCAACAACATTAACTTTCAGTT
>JARYHS010007839.1:0-21982 GCA_031002005.1 Vandiemenella viatica
CTTGAGTAGCCGGTTACTGAACTAATGCGATATCGTGACTGCTAACGAAAACATTTTAGAACTTATGGTTACAAATATGCCAGAATTATTCGCGGAAATTGCAACGATCACGAAGTGGTTATTGCGAACGTAAAATCGTTAACTGAGAACCAAAAGAAAAGATTGTTTTCAGGTCTCTAAGAAATGTTTTAGAACGTATCTGAAGGCTAATTACCGTACCGTCAGAGTAACAACCTGAACCGATGAAGAAATGTGGCATAAATTTATACTTGTAGTCCCGGAGGTATCGACATACGTATATCGAGACGGACATTCAAGGAAGGAAACGATTCACAGTAGTATACACGTGAAGTTGAAGGATAACTCAAGAAGCAAAGGAGAATACATGTACGCTCAAGAAGTATATGTTACCGTAATGACTTAGAAAATATTAGTTGAGTTAGGAGGACGTATTATAAAATACTATGCGTGAGGCCTTTAATTACTTCCGCTGAAATTCGCTTTCTAAGAGCCCCGCGAAAAGCCGAAAGAAAATTTCGTCGTACATTACAATTATCATTTGCACTGACAACAATATGCCGGTACTAATGCATGACGGGTGTGAGTTTAACAAAAGCCGTGAAAAGGCTGGGTCGTTACTAAATACGCGCCAAGCACATAAGAACATGGAGTCTAGTACTCTTTGAACATGGGTCTGTTCAATCACTTAGTTCAGGGAAATTCTCCTATTGTCTGTAGATGACACGAATTACTTTAAAATTAACAGGAAATTTAGGAAATGTTTTAGAAATTTATTATTTTTAATAAACTGTACTACCATGCTCATATTAATCCGAACGACCTGAATCGCACATCGCTAAATTTCCTCCTGGGAATTATTCAACCCATTATACACAACTGCAAAGACAGTCCTATACCCGGTAGGTGGTACACTCATGTTACTGTGAAAAATTGTCACGTACTCGACCCACAAAAAACGGAATACATTTCAGTTTATTCGTTTCATAAACTTGATTAGTGATTACAGTAAGGCAACAAATGTATTACACAGACATTAAATTAGTTGATTTGTACTTTTTAAATTCATTTGAGAGTTATTTAGTGTCAATAACTAGTAAAAAAGTCACCGCTTTCAAACAAAATGTTAGTTTTGAACAAAAGGTAGGACACGAAACAATTTATGTATTACATTCGTCTTCAAAAACATAAAATAACAAGAAATTTAATACAAAAAATGATTTTTGCACTGGATTTAAATTTGTGGAAACGTTACAGAGCCATTGGATGCAGCTGTCTGCTACATGGCACATAATACATTTACAAAATTAATTACTTTAGTATTAATTTAACGAATCTACTTGCCCTAACGTTCTGTTATCCGGTTCTACTCATAAGTCTGTTTTTGAACCTACAGAACGTAAAAAAAAAAACCATGAACTTAAAGAATTATTAAATAAATATTGCCGGTAGCATGAGATGGAATCAGTGAGATATGCGTTCGTAAAAAAAAAAAAAGTTTGTAGATGTATTTTAGCGAAAGAAAACTGATTTTCTCTCACTACAACCAAGAAAAGATCCTTAAAACATTGAACATTCCTACCTTTTTTAAAAAAAGTTATAAATAAAGTTAGATTCCAGCTTTTTCAGTATTTGATTGAAAATCAACTTCATTAGTGAATATGGCAAAATTTTACACATTACACTTCTGTATTCGACTGCCGATGTAAAGATGGAAGGTATATCAAAAAATGATGGACTGAAAGCTTGCGTAATTAACAATATTGTGCGACTATTGATGGTCACGAGTGGAGTTAATGATGTATATCATGTATTATACTCTATTTGTGGCATCAACTTATTCTTGTAGGCCAACCTCTTAGTCCGATCTAATGCTAATATTACTCCTACTCCTCCCGCAGGTAGACGGTAAAAAATTCTCACTGAAGTAAAAAAATAAAACTATAATCCGGAGCAAAAGATAAAAAAATTAAAACAACTAAACATCAATAGTGAATGGGTGAAATATAACAAGTTGATTCTAACGCCTAGTTTAATGATGTACAGCAAACATATTTTTTTAACGTGTTGTTTATTGAATTTAATGCTTCAAGGAAGTAACAGGACAGTTCTGCAACGCGGAAAAATGTTGCCGAACGAGTAGTTATGAGCTGGTAAATCTCTAACGCTGTGGGTCGCTCAGATTGGCCGATGCCGAGCAGGAAGATTAGTGGCTAGGAAGCGCCCTGTCTCGCGGAAGAAAGGTACGCGGTTCGAGTCGGGCTTCGGGCACGAGTGGTTTAATGAAGTGTTACGTTCCCCTCGTGTTTCCTGTATGTCAGGAGACTAATAGCACATGATTCACTGATTGGGATGTAAAAATAAAAGATTTGTTGCCTGGATAGATCAAATAATCCAAATTCCTTTTTGTCGTTATCTTTTCAGTTGAGTCTTTAATATATCTTTTGTAATGACACGGGAAATATTAGCTGTGTAAGAAAAAATTTAGGCCTCACTATTTAAGTAGGATCGATTCCACGTTCACTAAAGTCATTCTGGGAACTCTACGAAAACCGAAGTCTCGATAGCTGTACCGTGAATTCAAAATTGTTACTATCTAATTTCGATGCAAAAAGTTATGAATCACCTACTACATTCGGATTTTCATTCCTGTATTTGGTTTGCAAGTGGATCTCTGAATTTTTTTATGATAATAGAACCATAAAAACACAGAATGATTCCATGGAAGGTATAACTCAGTCTTTTAATTGAGGAATGCTAGGAAATGTTTTGATACAATTTCAAACACGTCTGCTTAGCAGTTGTTGAATGTAATACAATTAATACATCTTTGTATCTATAGATTTTGATATACTGAATCCTGTGTATGGTGATGTATCGTTAAAGCTGGAATTAAAAGCCGAATTAATTTCATAACTCTGGAATTTGTAAAACTTTTAAACACTTCATAAAAATCAGCTTGTAAATGTTTGTAATGTCAGTGATCATCTGTTTTATATTTATTTGAAATACTGAAAAAAGTACGCTTCACACTGGAACTAAATTATTGATTGGTATTCATTTACCTAATCTAACCACAAAAGATTTGGTTTTCACTATTTCAGAAGATCGAAATTTAATACACCGTAGTCATATTAACCAACAAACATTTGGAAAAAAGAAGAGCGCTTGTATACGAATCTTACGTTCAATTCATCCGGAGCAAATTTTTGTCAGTTACCAAATTACAATAAGATTTCGTCCAAAGGTAAATAAATAAATAAACAATGCTAAAAGAACTTGCTAAAACAATGATTCTTGCTTTATTTGAAGTTTTGGATAGAAAAAGAAATATTGTGCAATCCAGTAAAGATTACGTGTCAGATGAAGGAATAAACTGTAAAACAATTTTATAATGTATCCTTCTTACTCTCCACAAGTGGTGTGTGAAATTGAAATTGTGATCGAAAGCAGATATTTTGTTGTTTACATAGAGCATTAAACCGCTCAGTGTTTCCTCGTCCGAAATTCGTCTTCTGCGACGACATTCTAGCTGCTTTAACAGCTCACAGTGTTTAATCTCTTGTAACTGTGTATTTGTTACGATACTATTGCTGAAAGTAACATCATTATGTCTCTGCGCTAGTTTGGAATAAAACTAGAAGCTACAGAGTAGTGAAAAATTTGATAACCGAGGACAAACGATTGAATTTTGTAGTTACTGCAGCAACATGATGATGACTACGTAATATGATTAATAATCATTTTCCGATGTTTGCATAGTTATATTATATACTCAATAATTCTGAATGATTTCTCAGTAGCTGTAATCTCATTTCTGTTATGTGGATTTTTCGCGGTGCAACTACGACGGTTAATCTCAGAGACTTAAGCAGTAAAACTGTTTACATTCCTACCTACAGTTGCAGTGTTCCGTTAAAAATTTTAAAACGTGGCTTGTAGTCTATTTTAAAACCTTCTTTAGCCAAGCATATTTTATACCACCAGAAATTATCCTCCACAATTATTTGACGGTATTTTGCAATGTCGGAGAGATGAGTAGTAACGTTCTGGCCTTACATTCGGGAGGACGCAGATTCCAATCCCTGTTCGGTCATCGAGATTTCGTTTATCCATGGTTTCACCAAAACACTCCAGGTGAATGTCGGTATGGTTTAATGAAAAGGAAATGAGCGAATTTCTTCCTTGCAATAAGTACTTTCCCGCCTCTAATGACCTCGACGTCGACGTCACATATGAGTTGGTGTGTGTTACTAAAAAGTTTCACATCTTGAAGCTTCCCTGATTTTGAGATCATTCTTGTTCTTGTTCTTCTTCTTCCAATGTAGTGTTAGACAGGTGGGCTGTTACAGTCTCAATATAATTCTTGTTTTTATCAAATGAAATCATATACAGAGAATCACTTAAAACTGAGTCAATAGTTTTGCCGCCGTATCACTCTCGGACTAGAAAAAGAATGAAAAAAAAACATTAACTTTTAAACTACCTGTATATATGGTACCCGTTATACGGTTATTTGAGAAAGAACAAGACACATGATTTTCAGGAGAGGCAATATATTCCAAAGAAACCTTCAGATGATAGAGAAGAGATCCGTAGTCTGGTGGGAGCGATCGGGTGGTACCGAGTTCGAATCTGCACATATTCATTTTTTTTCCTTTAACATTTTGGTTAATGTATATTGTTGAAAATATATACTTGTCATTAGTCATTACCAACGGTTCCTCACATAAATACGTTTACAGTAATATAGACTGCAGCAAATGTGTGTTCTTTAAGAAGTATATTTAACTGAAAAATGGAAGTTCAATACAAAGGATTCGAGCAACAGACTACAGAGCATATTCCAAGAAGCTTAACCTCTACCCAAAATCCTGTTTTCTGTTAATCCTCTAAAACTATCAATATTAGGATCTTATTGATAATCGAGAAAATTACTAATTTTTGATTGTATTTCCATTCCTGCTAGCCCGCCGAAAAAGATACAGAGATATAAGCCTAGACTTCGATATTTTTCTGTTTAGAGAACTCTGTTGCGTGGTTCCTTCCAATATGTAGAAGGTGGTTTGCCAGAGATAGCGACCATGCCTTATCGGTGTATATTGACAACTACTACAAACTTTTACTCTTCGGTTTATTACATCGTAACGTTGCAGCCAACCTGTCGTAGCTTGATTGAGTCTATTTTTTGCTCGGTTACAGTGTAGTACTCACATTTGAGTCTTGCTTCAAATAATTTTCAGTATCTTTCTTACATTCTCAGACAGAAATAATATTTGTGTGGAATTTATGGGCTTATTTTATACACAATCTCGACAATAAGCATTAAAATAGGTGACGACTGATAAACATTCCAGCACTTGTTTCTCATTCAAAAATGGAGTTGAATATTTGAGTGAAGTAACGTGGGACTTATGTCTGGTAGCATAGTATCAGGAAAGTGAAAACAAGTTATTTATAGAAACGGGGAAGAAGGAAGTTCATATTTCCGCAAAACGGAAAGATTAGCTAGTGACCTAGCATTAATCATTCCTCGGGATAAGTTACTAGTTGAAAAGACTCTTGGACATTACAAATACAGGACTGTCCTAATTACGAATTGTGACACACCTTCATTCTTATCGCTGAAATTAGCAGTTTGGTATTCGCTGAAACAAATAGTACTAAGTACTGTAAAACCTGGAAATAACTCTTTAAATCACACAGGTTGTCCCAAATTATGAATGAACAAACTTTTTACCTTAGCAGGAGTGGAAGCCTTCGGAATCGAGGATGAATTCTTGTAATTTCACTTTAAAATAAATGACTTTCTCCTTTTGTTATCTGTCTTCCAATGGGTTGCATACAATCCTCTATATAGTTTCGCACCGGAGAAAAGGAACGGGAAAGAATTTGGACCATGGATTTTCGAAGAAATAATCCTGCCATTCACCCGGAGTGATTTGGAGAAACGAAGGAAAACCCAAATATGGATAGCCGGATGGGGAGTCAAACACGCGCCCTCCCGAATGCGGAGCCATAGCGTTAACGCTCAGTCATTAGATTCACTTTTTCAATATTTTTCGTATTTGGTCTATGATGACATCCGTAAAATTATTTAAAAAATTTACTTAAAACAAAGTTAAAAATCGTAAATGAAAATATATGTGCAGAAGTGAGTTGACCTGATGAGAGAGGGGGTTTCAAAACAATCTCTGAAATCAGAAACGCAATTCAAATTTCATTTTCTCTCTCTCTCTCTCTCTCTCTCTATGAGGCCCCTCTTATCTTGGAGATATTGTTATATTAAATGAAGTTGTATTAAACCAAATATGACAGCATTTTAATCGGTTTGCTATTAACCAAACAGGTAACATTTTAATCTTTTCGTAGAAATGTTAAAAAAAAAAAATTGGTTCCTACTTCACATTCTACTTGAGCAAAGACCTCAAATCAATTTCTAAACTACAGAAATTTGCAGTCTCAATAAAATGTGGTAAAATAAGAAATTTCAATATGGATATGAACTAATTCTCTATAATGTTTTCCTATTTTTTCAAGTATGTCTTAAAGTAAAGATTAAGAGTTAGTTGGAATGAAATTATCACGTTGAGCAGTAACACTGCTAATTGTTACAACATTTTATAAATCAGCTCTATTACTCTCCGCAGCTAGAGTGTAATTCTCAAATATCGTAGTAGACGGAAAGCGTTTAATACTGGTTTCCTTGTTTGACACTGACGTTGGCCGCACTGAACTTCAATTTTATGCCTCAGTTTTCCTCCTACAATGTTCTAATTGAATGCCTATAAGACTTCGCAATATTCAAACTTTCAAAAGAGGACGCAATGAAAGATGTAAAAGAGGAATTTGAATGTGGCTTAAGTGTTCACGAAGACAAAACCAGTAATCAGTATAATCGGATTTGCTGATCACATTATCCTGAGAGCAGGACGGACTGAGTATATGGAGGAGTTACTGAATGACAAAATAAAGACGGAGGATTCTGTAATAAATACAGATCAAAGCAAGACAAAAGTGTAAAAGAAATAATAGTAGATTAAATATAAAAATGGGATCGGATGCAAAACTAGAAGTAAATAAATTCTGTTACTTGGGAAGTAAAATTACAACTGGTGGCTGAAGCAGGAATGGTGTTAAAAACAGAATAGCACTAGTAAAAAGAACATTTATGAAAAAGTAGTTTCAAATATTGACCTAGGACTCAGAAAGAACTTTTTAAAACTCTGTGTTTGGAGCACAGCATTTTATGGTAACGAAGCATGGACTTTAGGAATGCCGGAAGAAGGAAAATTGAAGCATTTGAAATGTGGTGCTGTTGGAAGAATGCTGAAAATTAGGTGGACAGTTAAACCACGAAATGAACATGTTTTTGAAATGATGGCTGACGAAAGAAGTTTGTGGAAGAATCTTACACAAAGAAGAAACAGGATCGTGGGTGATATTTTTAAGACATGCGGGATTGGTTATGTATGAAGCAGATAAGGGAGGACGTGTTTTGAAAAGGATGTTTTGAGATGAAGAAGTTAATGCAAAATAAGAAGGGATGGAAGTTTGTATCAAACCAATCGAGAGACTGACGACAGTAAAATAAGAGATGAAATAAGCGAGAGGGTGAAACACGGTGCCGGCCCATTGAGACCTGCTCTTGCGAAACACATCTATGTGGCCGACAGTTTTTTTTCTTTTTCTTATTGCTTTACGCCTCGTCGACAGATAAGGTCATTAGAGGCATGATGGGACTGGGGACAAGGAACGGGAGGGAATTCGGTCATGGCCTTTCTGCAGGAAGCATCCCGGCATTCGCCTGGAGTGATTTGGTGAAACCATGGAAAACCAAAATCTGGATTCCCGGACGGGGATTCGAACCGGCGTCCTCCCGAATGCGAGACGAGAACGTTGACAGTTCAACCACCACGTTCGGTACGCCAGCTTAACGTCCGTATCCGGCGGCCGAGTCACGGTCAAAAGTGTGGTATGCATTCACGCCACACGCGCTATAGAGAGATTTGGGATTTAACCCAGGAATTTTGTGCACCATCTGGTAATTAGTAATAATGCACCACCACCGAACCATGTCCCAGTTCTATAAAGTTCTTCAACCACCGGAACTTAAATAAGGTAACGCCGTATCTGGCGCTGCGAGTCATCACGGAGCTATAATGACCCGTACGAAGAAGTTGGCTATAGAAGTATAGCATTTAAAAATCAACCTTTCACCTCCGTCACATGCTGTTTGGTGCAGAGGCGTAAATTCCAATTGAAGTAGCTGACTCCATCTCATACCACTGCAGTGCAAGATAAAATTCTTATATCTATCACATAGTAATATATGAATTTTAAGAGCATAACAGAATAGAAAGCATCCGGCACACCTTTAATTATTTTAATTTAGAGCTGCTAAAAATAGAAAAAAGGAGAGGGGTTGGGAATGAGTAAGAGAGACAGAAAAAAGATTGAATTGCGTTTCTGATTTCAGAGATTGTTTTGGAAACACACAATCTCATCAAAACATTTCACTTCTACCGACATATTATCATTTACGATTATTAACTTTGCTTTAAGTAGATTTTTAAATAATTTTATGGATGTAATCGTAGACCAAATACGACTAGTAATGAAAAAGTGAAGTTAATGAGTGAGTGGTAACGCTCTGTTGTCGCATCCGGGAGGAGGCGGGTTCGAATCCCGGTCCGGCCATCAGACGTGGGATTTCTACGGTTTCCCCAAATCACTCCAGGCAAATGTTGGGATGATTCCTTTAAAAGACCATGGCCCAATTTCTTTCCGTTTCTTGCCACCAGTTTTGTCCCGCCCCTAATTACCTGCCATTAATGAAGCGTATTGCAACAAGTCAAAAAAAAATAATAATAATAAAAAAATGGGTAATTACTGTTAGTCGAGTTAACGCCAGCTGCGACCACGATAACCGTTTTGTCGTCATGTTTTACTTGAGTCTTTAATATATCAATTGCAATGACATAGAAAATATTAGTTATGTAAGAACAAAATTAGGTCTCACTATTTAAGTAGGATCGATTCGCCGTTCGGTAGAGTGATTCTGGGAACTCTACGAAAACCGAAGTCTCGATGGCAGGACCGTG
This sequence comes from Vandiemenella viatica, assembly GCA_031002005.1. Lineage (NCBI taxonomy): Eukaryota > Metazoa > Arthropoda > Insecta > Orthoptera > Morabidae > Vandiemenella > Vandiemenella viatica. The sequence continues at coordinate 9,123 of JARYHS010007839.1, forward strand.
AGCTTAAAATGGTTACTACCAAACTTCGCTTCAAATCGTTACCAATCACCAACAGCATTCGGATTTTCATTAGTGTATTTGGTTTGCAAGTGAAGCTCTTAATTTTTTTGAGATAATAGAACGATGAAAACTCAGACTGATTCCATGGAAGGCATAACTCAGTATTTTAACTGAGGTATGCTAGGAAATGTTTTGATACAATTTTAAACCCTTCTGAATAGCGTTTGTTGAATGTAATGCAATTCATACATCCTTATATCTGTTATACTGATTCCTGTGTATGGTGACGTAACGTTAAAGACAAATTTAGAAACCGAATTCATTTCTTGACCATGGAATTTGTAAAACTTTTAAACTTATCAGAAAAATCAGCTAGCGAATGTTTGTAATATCACTGCTTATCTGTTTTACATTTATTAGATACATTGAAAGAAGTACCTAAATTATTGATTGGTACTCATTTATCTAAACTAAAAGTTTAAAAGTTTGTCTTTCATTGTCTCAGAAGATCGAAATTTAATACACAGTAGTCATAACAATCTAACAACATGTGAAAAAAGAGAAGCGATTCTATACGAATCTTACGTTCAGTTCATCTGGAGCAAATTTTTGTCAGTTACCAAATTACAAAAAGATTTAGTCCCAAGGTAAAAAAGAAAGAATGGTAAAAAAAAAAAAACTTATTAAAACACGACTGTTTTTTTTTCGAAATTTTAGATCAATAAAAAGAAATACTCTGTAATTCAGTAAAGATTATTTGTCAGACGTCAGATGAGAAGACAGCACTTTGTGGACCAATAAACCGTAATAAAGTGGCGTGCGAAACGGAAATTGTGATCGAAAGTGGAAATTTTGTTGTTTACGTAGAGTATTAAACCGCTCAGTCTTTCCTCGTATGAAACTCTTCTTCCTCTCTGCGACGACAATCTGACTGCTTCAACAGTGCACAATGTTCGATCTCATGAAACTGTGTGTTTGTTACGATACTATTTCCGAGAGTAGCATCATTATGTCTCTCTGCGGTAATTTCGAATAAAACTAGTTGCTACAGAGTAGTGAAAAACTTGATAAGCGAGGACAAACGATTGCTTTTTATAATTACTGCAATAACATGATTGTGACTAATAGCTACGTAATATAATTGTTTTTCTAGTTATATTATATACTTAATAATTCTGAGTGGTTTCTCAGTAGCTGTACTGTAATCTCATTTCTGTCACGTGGATTTTTCGCGGGGCAGCTACGACGGTTAGACTCAGAGATTTGAGCAGTAAAACTGTTTATATTCCTTCTCCTAATTGCAATGTTCCGTTAAAATCTTTAAAACGCGGCTTGTAGTCTATTTTAATACCTTCTTAAGCCAAGCAAATTTGATGTCACCAGAAATTATCCTCCACAATTATTTGATTGTATTTTGCAATGTTGGAGGGTGATAGGTGAGTGGTAACGTTCTGGTCTTGCATTCGGGAGGACTCAGGTTCCAATCCCTGTTCGGTCATCAAGATTTCGGTTTTCCATCACTTCCCCAAATCACTCCAGGTGAATGTCGGGATGATTTCATCACAAGTCCATGATCGAATTACTTGCAATAAATCCTTTTCCGCCTCTAATTACCTCGACGTCAACGTCATGTATATGTGTGTGTATAATATATGTATATATATATATATATATATAAGTAGGGTTTGATACCAAAAGTTTTTTATATTTTGAACCTTGCGAGATTTTGAGACATTTTTCTTGTTCTTCTTCCTCCTACGCAGTGTTTATCCAGGTGGACTGTTACAGCATCAATATCATTCTTGTTATGATCAAATGTAATCAGATACAGAGAATCACTCAAAACCGAATCAATAGTTATGACACCGTATCACTTTCGGACTAGAAAAATAATGAAAAAATCATTAATTTTAAAACTGTATATAGTACCTGTAAGCTAATGGTTATTTGAGAAACAGCAAGATACATTACTTTCAGGAGAGGCCTATAGTGCAAAAACCTTCAGTTGCTATGCACAACATAGAGATTAGCTTTGGTGCTGAGCACCCTCTGCCACCCACAATTTTGTGAATTGCAGAGTATATATGTAGATGTAGATGTAGATTCGTAGCCTGGTAGTAGCGACTAAGATTATCGATCGGGCAGACTTGAGTTCGAATCTGCATATCCTGAATCTTTATTTCCTTCAACATTTTGGGTAATGTTTATTGGTGAATATATATATTTGACATTAGTCACTACCTACGGTACCTGACTTAAATAAGTTTACAATAATATACACGACAGCAAATATGTGTTCTTGAAGAAGTATATTTCATTGAAAAAAGAAAGTTGAATACAAAGGACTCGAGCAGCAGACCTCGGTGAATATTCAAAAAAGCTTATTTTCCACCTGAAATCCTGCTTGCTCAAAGACATGATATCGAGCATTCATTTTTTTTCTTCCTTTTTTGCTTATGCTTTTACGCCTTGTCGACATCGAGGTGATTAGAGGCGGGAAAGGAGTAGTGGCAAGGATTTCGCCGATGGCCTTTTCAAGGAACCATTCCGGTATTTACATAGAGTGATTTGGAGAAACCATGGAAACCCAAGTCCGGATGGTCGGACGAGGATTCGAACCTGCGTCCTCCCGAATGAGAGGCTAGCGCGTCAGCTCTTATCCAATTATGCTCGATCATTCATAAACTGTCAAAGAATCTAGAAAAATGCGTGTGACGAATGGTGATGGTGTAGAAAAATAGATGTTCGTGATAAATTATTACGTGCAATATTTAGGGTTATAAAGGTATTCTTCTTGGCCGAAGGAAACAGGAAAGTTCACACTTATTTCCTCTTGCAACGCTGCCAAACTGCTTCCTCCAACGTTGTCACGATTTCTGACCTCTGGTGGTGCTGCGGCAATTTCCTACACAAGGAATCGTGTCTCATAGGTAGACGGTATCAAAAGAACAGACACATTGCCGAAAGAGAAAATTATATTTCTTACCCTTCTGATCTACTGATTATTTCTGTTATAACAGTTTGATTCTGTATATAGATCCTCATTACCTATTCATTCACAAAATTTTATGTCTTTATATAGCTTCACTTTCGTTATATGATGGACGAGGCACGCGTCCAAATAGAGTTGAGTGGCTGAATGGTTGCGCACTGGCTTCTGACTGTGATAGTACTGGGTATTTCTTTTTATTGATCTAAAATTTCGAAAAAAAAAACAGTCGTGTTTTAATAAGTTTTTTTTTTTTTTACCATTCTTTCTTTTTACCTTGGGACTAAATCTTTTTGTAATATGGTAAATGACAAAAATTTGCTCCAGATGAACTGAACGTAAGATTCGTATAGAATCGCTTCTCTTTTTTCACATGTTGTTAGATTGTTATGACTACTGTGTATTAAATTTCGATCTTCTGAGACAATGAAAGACAAACTTTTAAACTTTTAGTTTAGATAAATGAGTACCAATCAATAATTTAGGTACTTCTTTCAATGTATCTAATAAATGTAAAACAGATAAGCAGTGATATTACAAACATTCGCTAGCTGATTTTTCTGTTAAGTTTAAAAGTTTTACAAATTCCATGGTCAAGAAATGAATTCGGTTTCCAAATTTGTCTTTAACGTTACGTCACCATACACAGGAATCAGTATAACAGATATAAGGATGTATGAATTGCATTACATTCAACAAACGCTTTTCAGAAGGGTTTAAAATTGTATCAAAACATTTCCTAGCATACCTCAGTTAAAATACTGAGTTATGCCTTCCATGGAATCAGTCTGAGTTTTCATCGTTCTATTATCTCAAAAAAATTAAGAGCTTCACTTGCAAACCAAATACACTAATGAAAATCCGAATGCTGTTGGTGATTGGTAACGCTTTGAATCGAAGTTTGGTAGTAACCATTTTAAGCTCACGGTCCTGCCATCGAGACTTCGGTTTTCGTAGAGTTCCCAGAATCACTCTACCGAACGGCGAATCGATCCTACTTAAATAGTGAAACCTAATTTTGTTCTTACATAACTAATATTTTCTATGTCATTGCAATTGATATATTAAAGACTCAAGTAAAACATGACGACAAAACGGTTATCGTGGTCGCAGCTGGCGTTAACTCGACTAACAGTAATTACTACCAGCTCATTTTTTTATTATTATTTTTTTTTTTACTTGTTGCAATACTATTCATTAATGGCAGGTAATTAGGGGCGGGACAAAACTGGTGGCAAGAAACGAAAAGAAATTTGGCCATGGTCTTTTAAAGGAATCATCCCAACATTTGCCTGGAGTGATTTGGGGAAACCGTAGAAATCCCACGTCTGATGGCCGGACCGGGATTCGAACCCGCCTCCTCCCGGATGCGACAACAGAGCGTTACCACTCACTCATTAACTTCACTTTTTCATTACTAGTCGTATTTGGTCTACGATTACATCCATAAAATTATTTAAAAATCTACTTAAAGCAAAGTTAATAATCGTAAATGATAATATGTCGGTAGAAGTGAAATGTTTTGATGAGATTGTGTGTTTCCAAAACAATCTCTGAAATCAGAAACGCAATTCAATCTTTTTTCTGTCTCTCTTACTCATTCCCAACCCCTCTCCTTTTTACTATTTTTAGCAGCTCTAAATTAAAATAATTAAAGTTGTGCCGGATGCTTTCTATTCTGTTATGCTCTTAAAATTCATATATTACTAATGTGATAGATATAAGAATTTTATCTTGCACTGCATTGGTATGAGATGGAGTCAGCTACTTCAATTGGAATTTACGCCTCTGCACCAAACAGCATGTGACGGAGGTGAAAGGTTGATTTTTAAATGCTATACTTCTACAGCCAACTTCTTCGTACGGGTCATTATATCTCCGTGATGACTCGTAGCGCCAGATACGGCGTTACCTTATTTAAGTTCCGGTGGTTGAAGAACTTTATAGAACTGGGACCTGGTTCGGTGGTGGAGCAGTATTACTAATTACCAGATGGTGCACAAAATTCCTGGGTTAAATCCCAAATCTTTCTATAGCGCGTGTGGCGTGAATGCATATCACACTTTTGACCGTGACTAGGCCGCCGGATACGGACGTTAAGCTGGCGTACCGAACGTGGTGGTTGAACTGTGAACGTTCTCGTCTCGCATTTGGGAGGACGCCGGTTCGAATCCCCGTCCGGGAATCCAGATTTTGGTTTTCCATGGTTTCACCAAATCACTCCAGGCGAATGCCGGGATGCTTCCTGCAGAAAGGCCATGACCGAATTCCCTCCCGTTCCTTGTCCCCAGTCCCATCATGCCTCTAATGACCTTATCTGTCGACGAGACGTAAAGCAATAAGAAAAAGAAAAATAAAACTGTCGGCCACATAGATGTGTTTCGCAAGAGCAGGTCTCAATGGGCCGGCACCGTGTTTCCCCCTCTCGCTTATTTCATCTCTTATTTTACTGTCGTCAGTCTCTCGATTGGTTTGATAAAAACTTCCATCCCTTCTTATTTTGCATTAACTTCTTCATCTCAAAACATCCTTTTCAAAACACGTCCTCCCTTATCTGCTTCATACATAACCAATCCCGCATGTCTTAAAAATATCACCCACGATCCTGTTTCTTCTTTGTGTAAGATTCTTCCACAAACTTCTTTCGTCAGCCATCATTTCAAAAACATGTTCATTTCGTGGTTTAACTGTCCACCTAATTTTCGACCGAGCGTGGTGGTGTAACGGATAGCGTTCTGGCCTCGCATTCGGGAGGGCGGCGGTTCGAATCCCCGTCCGGGCATCCAGTTTTGGGTTTTCCATGGTTTCCCCAAATCACTCCAGGTGAATGCCGGGATGCTTCCTTCAAAAGGCCATGACCGAATTCCTTCCCATTCCTTGCCCCCATCCTTTCCCGTCTCTAAAGACCACGTTGTTAAAAAGGGACGTTTAACTGTTAAAAAAAAAAAAAAAAAAAAAAAAAAAAAAAAAAAATCTTATTTTTCAGCATTCTTCCAACAGCACCACATTTCAATTGCTTCAATTTTCCTTCTTTCCGGCATTCCTAAAATCCATGCTTCGTTACCATAAAATGCTGTACTATTATTTCTTTTACACTTTTGTCTTGCTTTGATCTGTATTTATTACAGAATCCTCCGTCTTTATTTTGTCATTCAGTAACTCCTCCATATACTCAGTCCGTCCTGCTCTCAGGATAATGTGATCAGCAAATCCGATTATACTGATTACTGGTTTTGTCTTCGTGAACACTTAAGCCACATTCAAATTCCTCTTTTACATCTTTCATTGGGTTCCTCTTTTGAAAGTTTGAATATTGCGAAGTCTTATAGGCATTCAATTAGAACATTGTAGGAGGAAAACTGAGGCATAAAATTGAAGTTCAGTGCGGCCAACGTCAGTGTCAAACAAGGAAACCAGTATTAAACGCTTTCCGTCTACTACGATATTTGAGAATTACACTCTAGCTGCGGAGAGTAATAGAGCTGATTTATAAAATGTTGTAACAATTATCAGTGTTACTGCTCAACGTGATAATTTCATTCCAACTAACTCTTAATCTTTACTTTAAGACATACTGGAAAAAATAGGAAAACATTATAGAGAATTAGTTCATATCCATATTGAAATTTCTTATTTTACCGCATTTTATTGAGACTGCAAATTTCTGTAGTTTAGAAATTGATTTGAGGTCTTTGCTCAAGTAGAATGTGAAGTAGGAACCAATTTTCTTTTTAACATTTCTACGAAAAGATTTAAATGTGTTTTTTTTTTTTTTTTTTTTAATGGCATTTGGCAACGGAGGCCATACAGCCAGCTCAAGGTAATTTAATTGCTTTCAGTGTATGGACGCCACAGGACGGACAGGACATTCACACAGACACACAACACTTAACATCCATGCCCGCGGCCGGATTCGAACCGGCGGCCTTCGGCACGCGGAGCTAGCACTCTAGCCCCTACGCTACCGAAGCCGGCGATTTAAATGTTACCTGTTTGGTTAATAGCTAACCGATTAAAAATGCTGTCATATTTGGTTTAATACAACTTCATTTAATATAACAATATCTCCAAGATAAGAGGGGCCTCATAGAGAGAGAGAGAGAAAATGAAATTTGAATTGCGTTTCTGATTTCAGAGATTGTTTTTGAAATCCCCTCTCTCATCAGGTCAACTCACTTCTGCACATATATATTTTCATTTACGATTTTTAACTTTGTTTTAAGTAAATTTTTTAAATAATTTTACGGATGTCATCATAGACCAAATACGAAAATATTGAAAAAGTGAATCTAATGACTGAGCGTTAACTCTATGGCTCCGCATTCGGGAGGGCGCGTGTTTGACTCCCCATCCGGCTATCCATATTTGGGTTTTCCTTCGTTTCTCCAAATCACTCCGGGTGAATGGCAGGATTATTTCTTCGAAAATCCATGGTCCAAATTCTTTCCCGTTCCTTTTCTCCGGTGCGAAACTATATAGAGGATTGTATGCAACCCATTGGAAGACAGATAACAAAAGGAGAAAGTCATTTATTTTAAAGTGAAATTACAAGAATTCATCCTCGATTCCGAAGGCTTCCACTCCTGCTAAGGTAAAAAGTTTGTTCATTCATAATTTGGGACAACCTGTGTGATTTAAAGAGTTATTTCCAGGTTTTACAGTACTTAGTACTATTTGTTTCAGCGAATACCAAACTGCTAATTTCAGCGATAAGAATGAAGGTGTGTCACAATTCGTAATTAGGACAGTCCTGTATTTGTAATGTCCAAGAGTCTTTTCAACTAGTAACTTATCCCGAGGAATGATTAATGCTAGGTCACTAGCTAATCTTTCCGTTTTGCGGAAATATGAACTTCCTTCTTCCCCGTTTCTATAAATAACTTGTTTTCACTTTCCTGATACTATGCTACCAGACATAAGTCCCACGTTACTTCACTCAAATATTCAACTCCATTTTTGAATGAGAAACAAGTGCTGGAATGTTTATCAGTCGTCACCTATTTTAATGCTTATTGTCGAGATTGTGTATAAAATAAGCCCATAAATTCCACACAAATATTATTTCTGTCTGAGAATGTAAGAAAGATACTGAAAATTATTTGAAGCAAGACTCAAATGTGAGTACTACACTGTAACCGAGCAAAAAATAGACTCAATCAAGCTACGACAGGTTGGCTGCAACGTTACGATGTTATAAACCGAAGAGTAAAAGTTTGTAGTAGTTGTCAATATACACCGATAAGGCATGGTCGCTATCTCTGGCAAACCACCTTCTACATATTGGAAGGAACCACGCAACAGAGTTCTCTAAACAGAAAAATATCGAAGTCTAGGCTTATATCTCTGTATCTTTTTCGGCGGGCTAGCAGGAATGGAAATACAATCAAAAATTAGTAATTTTCTCGATTATCAATAAGATATTAATATTGATAGTTTTAGAGGATTAACAGAAAACAGGATTTTGGGTAGAGGTTAAGCTTCTTGGAATATGCTCTGTAGTCTGTTGCTCGAATCCTTTGTATTGAACTTCCATTTTTCAGTTAAATATACTTCTTAAAGAACACACATTTGCTGCAGTCTATATTACTGTAAACGTATTTATGTGAGGAACCGTTGGTAATGACTAATGACAAGTATATATTTTCAACAATATACATTAACCAAAATGTTAAAGGAAAAAAAAATGAATATGTGCAGATTCGAACTCGGTACCACCCGATCGCTCCCACCAGACTACGGATCTCTTCTCTATCATCTGAAGGTTTCTTTGGAATATTTGCCTCTCCTGAAAATCATGTGTCTTGTTCTTTCTCAAATAACCGTATAACGGGTACCATATATACAGGTAGTTTAAAAGTTGATGTTTTTTTTTCATTCTTTTTCTAGTCCGAGAGTGATACGGCGGCAAAACTATTGACTCAGTTTTAAGTGATTCTCTGTATATGATTTCATTTGATAAAAACAAGAATTATATTGAGACTGTAACAGCCCACCTGTCTAACACTACATTGGAAGAAGAAGAACAAGAACAAGAATGATCTCAAAATCAGGGAAGCTTCAAGATGTGAACTTTTTAGTAACACACACCAACTCATATGTGACGTCGACGTCGAGGTCATTAGAGGCGGGAAAGTACTTATTGCAAGGAAGAAATTCGCTCATTTCCTTTTCATTAAACAATACCGACATTCACCTGGAGTGTTTTGGTGAAACCATGGATAAACGAAATCTCGATGACCGAACAGGGAATTGGAATCTGCGTCCTCCCGAATGTAAGCCAGAACGTAACTACTCATCTCTCCGACATTGCAAAATACCGTCAAATAATTGATGGAGGATAATTTCTGGTGGTATAAAATATGCTTGGCATAAAGAAGGTTTTAAAATAGACTACAAGCCACGTTTTAAAATTTTTAACGGAACACTGCAACTGTTGGTAGGAATGTAAACAGTTTTACTGCTTAAGTCTCTGAGATTAACCGTCGTAGTTGCACCGCGAAAAATCCACATAACAGAAATGAGATTACAGCTACTGAGAAATCATTCAGAATTATTGAGTATATAATATAACTATGCAAACATCGGAAAATGATTATTAATCATATTACGTAGTCATCATCATGTTGCTGCAGTAACTACAAAATTCAATCGTTTGTCCTCGGTTATCAAATTTTTCACTACTCTGTAGCTTCTAGTTTTATTCCAAACTAGCGCAGAGACATAATGATGTTACTTTCAGCAATACACAGTTACAAGAGATTAAACACTGTGAGCTGTTAAAGCAGCTAGAATGTCGTCGCAGAAGACGAATTTCGGACGAGGAAACACTGAGCGGTTTAATGCTCTATGTAAACAACAAAATATCTGCTTTCGATCACAATTTCAATTTCACACACCACTTGTGGAGAGTAAGAAGGATACATTATAAAATTGTTTTACAGTTTATTCCTTCATCTGACACGTAATCTTTACTGGATTGCACAATATTTCTTTTTCTATCATAAAGCAAGAATCATTGTTTTAGCAAGTTCTTTTAGCATTGTTTATTTATTTACCTTTGGACGAAATCTTATTGTAATTTGGTAACTGACAAAAATTTGCTCCGGATGAATTGAACGTAAGATTCGTATACAAGCGCTCTTCTTTTTTCCAAATGTTTGTTGGTTAATATGACTACGGTGTATTAAATTTCGATCTTCTGAAATAGTGAAAACCAAATCTTTTGTAGTTAGATTAGGTAAATGAATACCAATCAATAATTTAGTTCTAGTGTGAAGCGTACTTTTTTCAGTATTTCAAATAAATATAAAACAGATGATCACTGACATTACAAACATTTACAAGCTGATTTTTATGAAGTGTTTAAAAGTTTTACAAATTCCAGAGTTATGAAATTAATTCGGCTTTTAATTCCAGCTTTAACGATACATCACCATACACAGGATTCAGTATATCAAAATCTATAGATACAAAGATGTATTAATTGTATTACATTCAACAACTGCTAAGCAGACGTGTTTGAAATTGTATCAAAACATTTCCTAGCATTCCTCAATTAAAAGACTGAGTTATACCTTCCATGGAATCATTCTGTGTTTTTATGGTTCTATTATCATAAAAAAAATTCAGAGATCCACTTGCAAACCAAATACAGGAATGAAAATCCGAATGTAGTAGGTGATTCATAACTTTTTGCATCGAAATTAGATAGTAACAATTTTGAATTCACGGTACAGCTATCGAGACTTCGGTTTTCGTAGAGTTCCCAGAATGACTTTAGTGAACGTGGAATCGATCCTACTTAAATAGTGAGGCATAAATTTTTTCTTACACAGCTAATATTTCCCGTGTCATTACAAAAGATATATTAAAGACTCAACTGAAAAGATAACGACAAAAAGGAATTTGGATTATTTGATGTATCCAGGCAACAAATCTTTTATTTTTACATCTCAATCAGTGAATCATGTGCTATTAGTCTCCTGACATACAGGAAACACGAGGGGAACGTAACACTTCATTAAACTACTCGTGCCCGAAGCCCGACTCGAACCGCGTACCATTCTTCCGCGAGACTTGGCGCTTCCTAGCCACTAATCTTCCTGCTCGGCATCGGCCAATCTGAGCGACCCACAGCGTTAGAGATTTACCAGCTCATAACTACTCGTTCGGCAACATTTTTCCGCGTTGCAGAACTGTCCTGTTACTTCCTTGAAGCATTAAATTCAATAAACAACACGTTAAAAAAAAATATGTTTGCTGTACATCATTAAACTAGGCGTTAGAATCAACTTGTTATATTTCACCCATTCACTATTGATGTTTAGTTGTTTTAATTTTTTTATCTTTTGCTCCGGATTATAGTATTATTTTTTTACTTCAGTGAGAATTTTTTACCGTCTACCTGCGGGAGGAGTAGGAGTAATATTACATTAGATCGGACTAAGAGGTTGGCCTACAAGAATAAGTTGATGCCACAAATAGAGTATAATACATGATATACATCATTAACTCCACTCGTGACCATCAATAGTCGCACAATATTGTTAATTACGCAAGCTTTCAGTCCATCATTTTTTGATATACCTTCCATCTTTACGTCGGCAGTCGAATACAGAAGTGTAATGTGTAAAATTTTACCATATTCAGTAATGAAGTTGATTTTCAATCAAATACTGAAATAGCTGGAATCTAACTTTATTTATAACTTTTTTTTAAAAAAAAGGTAGGAATGTTCAATGTTTTAAGGATCTTTTCTTGGTTGTAGTGAGAGAAAATCAGGTTTCTTTCGCTAAAATACATCTACAAACTTTTTTTTTTTTTACGAACGCATATCTCACTGATTCCATCTCATGCTACCGGCAATATTTATTTAATAATTCTTTAAGTTCATGGTTTTTTTTTTGTTTTTTTTACGTTCTGTAGGTTCAAAAACAGACTTATGAGTAGAACCGGATAACAGAACGTTAGGGCAAGTAGATTCGTTAAATTAATACTAACGTAATTAATTTTGTGAATGTATTATCTGCCATGTAGCAGACAGCTGCATCCAATGGCTCTGTAACGTTTCCACAAATTTAAATCCAGTGCAAAAATCATTTTTTGTATTAAATTTCTTGTTATTTTATGTTTTTGAAGACGAATGTAATACATAAATTGTTTCGTGTCCTACCTTTTGTTCAAAACTAACATTTTGTTTGAAAGCGGTGACTTTTTTACTAGTTATTGACACTAAATAACTCTCAAATGAATTTAAAAAGTACAAATCAACTAATTTAATGTCTGTGTAATACATTTGTTGCCTTACTGAAATCACTAATCAAGTTTATGAAACGAATAAACTGAAATGTATTCCGTTTTTTGTGGGTCGAGTACGTGACAATTTTTCACAGTAACATGAGTGTACCACCTACCGGGTATAGGACTGTCTTTGCAGTTGTGTATAATGGGTTGAATAATTCCCAGGAGGAAATTGAGCGATGTGCGATTCAGGTCGTTCGGATTAATATGAGCATGGTAGTACCACAGTTCCTCCGCAGTTTGTGTGTGTGTGTGTGTGTGTGTGTGTGTGTGAGTTGAGATTATGTGCCTTTTGGGGTAAATCTTAGGTCAATACCGTTTTATACACTTTTTTGTTTTGATGTCCTTTGCTTTAGATATATCGCCAATGGAGGTTGGACATCCGTGATCTAGATACATATAACTGCTCGCAGATCAAACACAAACTGACTGCGAGAAAAACAAAGCCTGATGACCGATACAACATTACAGAGATCTACACACGCTTTTGTCTGTTTGTCACCATTCGGTTAGCTTTCAAAAATTCTAGACAAAATATGTTATTTATCCGGAAGAAAGTATCCTTTGTCCT
>JARYHS010007840.1:0-25002 GCA_031002005.1 Vandiemenella viatica
TTATTACAAGGCAACATTCATCAGATTTATTCTTAGCAGTGGTATGCAGTTAAATTAAAACAAATTGTCAGTAAATCGTATAACGGGTTCTTCATAAATGTTCTCAAGGTCCTTATACACATTTGGTGTACTCGGCGAGGGCAATGAAGTTTCTCGAGGGCGGCAATTTGCCAGCATTTTGCGGAACTCGTAGCTAAGCCTTCATACGAGCTTGTACGATCAACTGCCGGGTCGTCGGAAACCACTGCCCCAGCACGTGTTCTCGGCTTCCACCATGGAACACAGATCCCACCAAACCACACAAGAATTTGCTGCCGCACACACATTTTCCTTCAGGTTGGCTGACGAATCACCGGCTCACCTTACAAACACGTGACCCCGCGCGCGCAGTCGTCACACACCAATATGGCTTGCGAGCCCCAGCCGACTCCCAAGGTCACTGCTCAGGACTGCAGTTACCGCTATACCTATTGTTCCTACCGGCTGGTCTACGCCGGCTACACGTCCAACTTCACGTAAACGTATCTAATGTTATAATGGAGTGTGCCAGCTCACAGCCAGTCACTACACTGTTGTTTACAGTAAAACTGCATGCTGTGAAGGTCTCGTATAGGAGCTGGTGGCGGCCACTAACGTGATCACGGTGTCATCGCTCGCTTGCGAAGTCGGCTATCTCGCAGGATTCTACTTCTGGCGACGATCCATCACCAGCACACATGCGCTTCGTGGTAGAAAATTAACGATCTTGCGACTGTTAACACCCGCAATGCTACAAGCCGTAGCTATAAATACTTTTGCTGCACTTTAAAACTCGTGAAGCACTATTTAGCAAAACTTGTTCACAGCCTATTCCGAATAAGACGACTCCTTTTGAACCGCGTAGCTTGAGGTCCGCCGTAAGATAAAATGTCTTCCACACTCTTCCCTCGAAGAAAACTTCGTTTCCCGTTTTTCTTCTTGAGCCGGGAATTTTGCCCAATCCCTTCGTTGTAGAAATCGACGGACCCCAATAGACATGCGTAACAGAGAGAGAGAGAGAGAGAGAGAAAAGACACATATCAGTACCCTCAGAAAATATTCCTAGTCTCCTATTCATTGGGTACAACCCCACTCTAATATACATATCCTTTTTCAAATCTTGTCCATTTGTCTACTCTGCAAATTTCGGGAAATCGTGGCTTACTCCCTCCTTCTCTAAAATTACTTCTGCGACGAAATTCATATATATTTCTTTAGGTTTTCCTCGCGATTTTCATCGTAGCACTTCATTTTACCTGAAGATTTCCACTCTCTCTTCTCATTCTTATGAAGCTACGTGCACTAATGAGGTTTATGTAGCATTTTTCATACATTTAATTCTGCTATACTGCTATATTTTTCATAGTAACTCATTAATTCTTCTGTTTTCATACTTTGTCCAAAAATCACTCTTTTAACTCTAATTGTAGCTTGCAAGTTGATTATTCTGCGTTTTAAAGAAATGAAATCTTCCGTATGACCTCAATAATCGCTGTAATATTATGTCAACGCAACGCCTTTAAATTATCTAGCATACAAATTCAGACGACTGACATTCTTCCTGAGAAATCCATATCAGGTATCCAAATATTTGTAGTTCAAATATTTTAAAAAGTCTGCAGTGTTTTTTCATCATGTGTGTAGTGCATCCCGGAAGGTAAATCGTTTAAAATTTATTTCACTGAGCCTGGTGTGTGAATGATAACATTAGCAACTGGCATTCCGGAGAACGTCGGCTTTCCATGGTTTTCCGAAATCTCTCCAGGCAAATACCGGGAAGTTTACTCAAACTGCCATGGCCGAATTCCTTTCCGTTCCCTGATCCCAGTCCTCTCCCACCCCTAATGGCTTCAGTGACCACGAGGCGTAAAGATTTAATAAAAAATATATATTTTTCACTTTAATTGCGAGAAATAACAAAAGAACGTTCCATCAGTCAACTCAATATTTTTCCACTAAATAAATTGAAACTTGTTTATTTATTCCACTCCGCTAATCCATTAACAGATTAAACAATACAATTCTTTAACTGCGCTTTGTAGAAAAATCAATTTATGTTTCTAATTTTTTCCGTAACACGGTATTTATAACCAATGGTGTTCTTGGTAAGCTGCTTCATCGTGTCTGTCAGTATTGCTTCAGATTCGCTTCTTGTTATCTTGGCTGTTCCAAATCACCTTACAGTTCCTTGTTTTTAATTATCAACGAAATTGTCTATTCTTCCTTCCCGGCAATACCACAGAGCTCATTGTTTCTCAATTCACTTCTTAACCTGATAAAACAGAAAAATAACACGCTCACTGTATTAAATGTTTGCGTCAAAACAATTAGGAGAGTATAGCATTACCCAACAATCCACTATATGATTAGTTTTCGCTTCATTACAAGTGCTGGCTTCTTAACTTTTTGTAATGAACAAAAGCAACACACCTAGAAACGCGGAAGAACTGTGTTTAACTAATGTTAAACCCAAAGTATAACAGCAGAGGTAAGAAATGATTCACAGCTAGTCAAGGAAAAGGGTTATCAAATAGTTGGCTACATGACTGCATTTATAATATTAGATTTTGGATCATTCATCCTATAGATCATATTTGTCATAGTCTATCGCTTTTTTGGACGCTTAAAAGCGCATTTAGAAGGAAACAAATTTTCCAAAAACAAAGATGTAAAAGACTTAGTGCGCAATTGGCTTCGTACAGTCCAACAAATTGCCCTGAATAGGGTATTGAGAAACATCAACACAATATACAAAAGTACGCAGACAGTAGTGGTAGCTATGTGAAGAATAGGTTTGTATTATCTTGACTTATATAATAATAGGAAGAGTTTTTAAAATTCATTCATTCGTTTCGTATATTCGATGATTTATCGGAGTCCAGTCTTTCCTTGTTGCCAAGGATGACACATGTTACTCTGTAATATTGCTTAGCACAAAACGTTTTGAATGAATTTTCCGCGATTTGTATGGAAATACAGTGTCACTTGCCACAAGCTCTGATCTGTTATATGGTGCCACACACATCTTCAGTAAAAGCTGATCTATTTGTTTGTTGCTTTATGACGTGTCACATTTTCCCCGCAGTGAAATGTACGCTGAAATACAACACGGATAAAGACTCAAAGGCTCAAGATTAGCTAAACTCGATTAAACCTGCATGCTTCATATCTAGACACCTCAGGTTAGTTACGATGCTTCCAAACACACAGCTTGTATCAGATCATTCGTCAAACTTTGCTTTGTTACTACGTATGTTCAGAGCTGCTCTGTTGACAGAAACCTTTTCCCCTTCAACTCAAAAATTTCCTGGCAATGTCATTTGTCCCATCAGTAGATTTTCAAATCAGATAAAATCTTTAAATTGTTCAGTCAGCATGTGATTCATTGCATAAATCTGCAAGCGTTAATTAACGAAGCGATACGTGAATTTTGATGCAAGAAAACCTTTCATGAAAAATTTTACGCAGTTTAGTTTCAGTTGTACAGTCAGCCAAAGGCTGGAGTATCATAGCCATGAGGCGGACACATAGGTGGAGGAATATACAGGAGACAATATGGAATGAAGTCTTAGGGGTGTACTGCCTGATGTGTTATGTAACACGATATTTCGACTGCAGAATATGCCGTCTTCTTCAGTTGTAAAGCCTTCCGTACTGGTTGGCATATGGTGTTTTCACAACACAATTCTGTGAAGACTTCTTCATTTGAACCATATGCCTGAAAAGTCTCCGCTCTTACAAATATGAGACAATGCCACTGGTGGGTACCACAATTTTTTAAATTAATCTCATCCACAAATTAATTGCATTAAATGGATTCATATATCATATCCGTCAATATCTCGAGTATTTGTTCTGCAAGCCGGATATTTATTCTTGGCTATAAAAGTGGTATACCATCAACAGAATTAATGAGAAAACACTTTTATGGCAGTCATTTTCTTTGGCTTTCTTGCATTTAACGTTTATTGCGTTCCTTGAGTATCCCTGTTGCTGAATTCCATATTCACCTGTTTTCTCCTTTGAGACATCACTTTCAGGATTTCTTCTGTGGACCAAAATTTACTATATACCTTTTTTTCCGTTTATTCAGTGTTTTTATTTCTAACGAAGCATCGCTTTCACAACTTCTTCAAAATCTTGTTTCATGTGAAATCCTTGAAGACTATCGATTTCTGGTTTCTGTTTATTTATTTTGTCTTTTTATACTTCTGCATTTAATGTGCATTTCACAATTATCTGATCACGACGAGAGTCATTGTACACTGATGGCCATGCTTTACAATAAAAACTGTACTATATACTGCTTGGCATTCGAGTTGAATTTATCATTTGATTTATACATTTTTTGTTTATTTTTCTTGAGCACTTGCTACCATTAATGAGTGTTTTTCATTTTATTCTAAGAACTTAGTTCTTTGTTCATTTCACACCGCTAGACGAAAATGCCCAATAACATTTCCAAAACTACTTTTGGGACGAAATTAAAATTTCTTTAGGATTTCTTCGCGGTTTTCATCATAGCACTTCATTTTAACTGAAGATTTCCTCTGTCTCTTCTCATTCTTATGAAGCTAGAATGTAAATACGTGCACTAATGAGATTTATTTTGCATTTTTTAGATACTTTTAACATTATAACTCTGCTATATTGTTCGTAGTAACTCATTCATTCTTCTGTTTTCCTACTTTGTGTAAATTGCACTCTTTTAACTCTAATTGTAGCTTGCAAGTTGATTACTCTGGTGTTTTAGAGAGAGTAAAGCTTCCATTTAACCTCAATAATTTCCGCAATATATCAACTCAACTGTTGTATCTACGCCTTTAAATTATCTATCATACTTATAAAGACGACTAACATTCTTCCTGAGCAATCCATACCAGGCATCCAAATAGTTGAGTATTTAACCTTTATAATATTTTGCCCACTTGGAAGCTAACGCACTTTAATTTTATAGGATTCTTGGTATAATTTTAGTCCATAAAGAATCTGTTTTACGTGACCATCTGCATCCCATAGCAGTAACAACTTCTTGTTTGGGAAATTAATTAAAATGTAGGGTTTAATATAACTCTCATGTATTGGCACCAACCTTAATCTCAAACATATAAGGATTGTGATGTATAATCTTAATTTGTAGAAAGTGATTTTTCGTGTCAAATCATTTCTCTCTCTTCATACACAACCAAAATCGATAAATGATGTACCATTTTATAGATTAAGTTCTCTGCTTCTGATGAATTGTTAATTTGTAATTGCAAATTGTGTTGTGTGTTTATGATTCCGAGTTTTGGCTCCCAGAGTTTTGTCAATAAGACATAGGTGACATGAAGTCTTTTCCACCGCTTCTCAATTCAATATTTCAATTAATATCATTGGTATTTAAATTCTACGCTAAGCTCTTTCAAGAAATTTAGAAACATACAAAAGTTTCTGGAATATTATATTTTTGTAAACAATTAATATTTATATATATTTCGCTTTTTAAAACACTTTCTCTCACACAGGTTATTTGAATAAGATTCAAATACCTGTACGATTAAAAAACACCCAAGCAACGCTTCCTCATCGAATATTACTCGTATGGATAACGCAGAGTCAAAAATCATTTAATATATTTTGTATTTACGTACATAATTTCTCTGAAGTAAAAAATTTCCTTACGAATTCACTACTAAAAACAAATGTTTCAAGTAACTGTTTTAAAAAAATGAACAATTAATTAACCAAACGTTTAAAATCAAGGTGTAAATGTATTTGTTCTATATTGGTAGTTATTATTACAATAAAAAATAAAAAATCTTGTTCATGCCCCCTTGTTTAACTGTCAGTCGCCCAACTCACTGATTATTTGTGCTGTCATTGTACTCACAGACCTGTCTGTAATATTTGTTCCAGCGGTTTCATATGTATGGATTCTTTATTTATGCTCGTTATGACTTTCGTTAGTAAGACCGCTGTGTTGCTAGTTTAGAAATCTTCCAGTCGAAACGATTGTTGAAGAAGCTGTCAGTTAATAAGACCATCAAATATCTGCTGCCCTGTGTTTCGACACAGAGAATGTCTTTTCTGGTAAAAAAAATAATTTATATAACAACATTTCTTGGAAGCACGTGTAAAATTTCTATTTTAGATGAATGACAATGAAGATTTCGCAATACATTGATTGGGTAATGAGCTGTATGAGGCAGACATGGGTCGTTACGGGCTCAATTTGCTTTGGACAGTTACACAACTCGTCAGATTACCACATCGTAGACAGTGGCTGTGCTAAGGACACAGGTAAAATGGCGTGTCTCGGAGAACTTCTTCCAAGGTCGACCGGCATTGAGGCTCTTCCGTAGCGAGTATCGTCTTGGTTAAATGGGCCTCTCCTGGGTCAGGTGATCAGATGGCTTCTCGCCTTCACTTTATGCCACCATCAGTTTGCTCCGCTTTTTCTTTGATCTGCAATGTGGAGAATTTGTTTGCCAATTACATACGCTGTAAGTGAGGTTTGTTCCCTAATTTGCAGACATGAAACTAATAAACATTTTATTAATGTAATGTTGTCGGGTGACCAGCCGAGTTGACGAAGTGTTTATACACCAGAAGATGGCATCAGTGAGTTAGATCTCCGAAATATGGCGTTTAAACACTTTTTCAACTCGGCTAGTCACCCGAGAACATTATATTAATTCTGAACGCCGAGAAAAACTTCGTTCTTATGAAACATTTTATTGTTACACTCTGGTGTCAGGCCTGTAACAGGTTCGAAATAGCTATCAAGAGGTGGTATTTGCCCTAAGCTGGAATCTGTGCACAGAAATATGACGGTTTAAACGAGAGTTGCCAACTATTCTGAGAAAAAATATACTATTTTACGTACGCAGACATAAAAATTTATAGTACTGTGTATGAACGTTAACACTTACGCTTTATTAATCCTTCAATAAATATATTAGGAGCTTTTTGTGTTTTTCTTAAGTTTAATATTATTCAAAACATATTAAAAAATTTAATCATTCAGTTCTGATGTACTTTTTTGCAATTGTTTTTTCAACTTCACGTTTATTAGGCGCTGTTTCCAACGAACTTTCATTAATTTTAGTAGTTACACCCAACTCATCATACTTTTCTTCTTCTTCGTCTACATCACTTTTTCACGACGTTTTAGGAATCCGCTGTCTTTGATGAATTCTACTCATCATTCGCATGGTCAAATTTGGAGTGCCAGGTCGCTCTACGGGCTAAGGAAGGAAATGATGTATTGCTATCTAACTGCGAAATGTGTAACTTTGTTCTGTGTGTCATAAGTCTATTTATGTTTGTGAAATGTGTAATTTTCGAGACGGAGATTTGGAACCGTACCATCATTTGCCTTGATAACTACCGAAAACCGCCTAAAAACCGCAGTCAGGATGGTGGGTCCGGGAATCCTGGGCTCGTGCACGGCCCCGTTGTACCTTCGCGACCCTGTGTGTGGAGCCTGAGCGCACTAAGCCCTGGCGGGTACTAGGCTCATCTTCGTTCGCCATTATTACACTCGTTTTTATAAAACTTCATAAAATGAAAATCCAAATTGAGAAAATAAAAAGAATATTCTGACTTAAGTATCAAGTGCCGGAGGCGCCTAATTGTGACGTGTCGTTGGTATGTGTGTGAAATAAAGATTCTTCAATTAAGAACAGTGTGTTCAGTTTCGTCTATTATATTTTTAAAATTATCATTTTGCACAACGAATTTTTATACAAATGTTTCTATTTAATAAAGTATAAAAAAGTTTTTTCTGTTAATCAGCCAAAATATAGTGTTTTCGCTTACTGTATATTTCCTATCAGTATATACAGGGCGTTCGCCGGGAAACGCTACCCACTGTTAGCGCTACAAGGAAGAAACTGCTCCCGGCGAGCGAGCGGTCAGCTTCCGGCATTGTTCGACCGTCGGCCGCGGACTATTTCATAATAATTACGCTTCATAAACTTGTATGTGCTAAGCATTTAAATGTGACGTCACTTGCGGATCAACAGTGCCATCGTGGACACCCTGCAGGTACCAGTTGCAAAATCTAATCCTAGGCCCCTGGTCTATTTCTGTAATTTTATGCACCACAATTGTTTTGTACGGCTTTAAGTGAACTAGCTTTGTTACTTTCCAAGCTGACGTCTTAGATACGCCTGCCTTCTGCCCTAACCGACTTAATGATTTTTTTGGTGATTGTTCTAGTCGAAAAGCGATATCGTCAATTTTCTCCTCTGTGAGAATACGGTTGACCGACAGTCTCTTTTTGTTAAAAAATGAACCCGTTTCTCTTACTTTTTTAACCAGACGCAGAATTGTTGATTTAGCTGGCAGTAAAGCCCCAGGATATTCGCGACGAAATTTACTGCGACACTTTTTAAATGACTTCTTCTTCACATATGTATCGTAGAGAAATATTCTTTGTCGCAAACTGTAACGTACCAAAATTTTACTCACACTCAAACACGGTACAGATTAGTAAGAGTATGAAGCCCAAAACCGCAAAGAAACGTTTATTCACAACACTGTTGGGGCAGCGGAGGTGTTAAACAGTGCGGTGATTCACGGCGCCGTGTGGCGGGAGTTGCTGGCTTCACTGTCCCAGCAAGTTCCCGACGGCAACAGACTGGGAGGGTAGCGTTTCCCGGCGAACGCCCTGTAGTATTACATAAGAAGATGTAAGAAATTACTACATAATATAGTTCGTTTGACTACCCTAGTTTCACCGTCTTTAGAAGACGGTAAACTGTCAATGGAGTTTTAATGCACTAGTATGCATACTGGCCGTTTTAGAAAAAAAGAAGATTTACAGCAACGTCCGTGTTTTAGAAAACAGACCCTGTCTGATGTGCCGCAGAGTATTTGCTGATGCCCAGCGAACCTCGACTTTTGTCTTAAAATTTATTTCTTCCAGCGCTGTCACAATACAATCACGTTTGTTACCCCCGTCCGAAGCACTCCCGTATCCCTGTTAATAATGACAATGGACCTTCACGCAATGTACTAGGCAAATAGTAACTGCCAGTTAAAAGTTATAACATCAAAAAGGTGGTGTTCAGCACAGAGCTTAATTTTACTGAAAATTGTTTTACACCATGGAATACAACTATTTACGAATACACCCATTTACTTGAATGCCACTTACAGATAAATTTCATTTGCTCATACTGGTAAATGTGTTTATCAGTCAGTATATCAATCAACTTTCTTCCTCCTTCATGGCGTTTTTACCCTGCTGAAAAGGGTCTGTTTTTTCGAAAACTCTGTCAGCCGGTTTGTCTCGCAGCGTGTATTTGGTAGGGTGAAATGTGTAATCCGTATTCGGTGGGGTTATTGTTGGCTTTTTGTTTTCCCCGTTAGCGCCTCTTCAAGGGCCACGCGAACAGTAGCTTAGAGAAGCGGACGGGTGAGGGGGGTTGGGGGTTCCGCCATGGCTACATGGCTAGAGGCAAACTTGTTAAGTCTGGAGCTCGTAACCATCGTCGAGGAATGTTTGTGATGCCTTCTATCTGTGAAACGTGTAACTTAGTTTCTATATGATTAGTGTATTTTTCTTTGTGAAATGTGTAGTTTATGAGGTGGAGATTGAGGACCGTCTAAGAATTCACCTTCATCAGCGTTTCGTAAATTTTCCTTTCCTGTGATCCGGTTATTTTCAGGATTTTTTTTCTCGTGACACACTAAAAGTTTATTGACTATTTTGAGATGGGACTAAAATATTTTTTGGATGTCAATATAATTTTAGTGGACTTTAATAATTAATTATAATTCTTCTATGAAATTATTAAAAAATAATAGAAAAAATGTAATTAAAATAAAATAAAATTATTGATGAGAAGTTGTTAGTGACTAACTTAAAAAAATTCATGTTTGGAGGAAAATAATAATAGGTTAATTCCCAGGTCCGGTTCCTATATTTGTTTTATACGAAAACTAGTTTTGAATGTCTGGCTTCATGCTTATAGATCATAACAAATCCGTCAGAAACTTTACAACGTTTTCTGCTAAATCTATACCTTGTTCACTGTTAACTGGTGGCTCAAGGTCATCTTCCGCTAGCCCCGCTCCTCAACTCCTCACCCCCTCCCTTCCTACCTTTCGGTGCCGTACACCGTGCGAGGGTAAATGTCCCCTTCACGTGTAGGGTTAAGGGCAGCGAAGTGGGGATAGAGCATGCTGACCTTTAAGCCGCCTCTGTTAACTGAACAGGTTATAGATACTGCTGACCACCTGACAGTCAAAAATGCATCACTGGTATTTTCTCGTATATGTCTTTATGTGATGTGTACACGACAGTTCAATTATAGACTCAACATCTGAATCCGCAATTCTGTCTCTGATTCAACATTACATATAAATGGTTTCCGTATCCAATATTTTTCGGACTGGGGAAAATATTCTGTTAGATTGATCTCTAGGTTTATAAAACTTTCCTTGATAGGCCAGGTGACCCGGCAGTTTCTTGTCATGAAAACAACCGAACAACCGGAATAAGGACTGTCGATACGTGAGGCCCAGGATTGGAAACTGGTACTGTTGTACCTCCCCGGTCCAGTGTGGTGGCGCCTTAGGGAGCGCCCATAAACTACGTGGCTTGATTCAGGGGAGAGGGATTCGCTGGGAAGCTACGTTGGACTACTTGGGGGGAGGGAGGGGGGGTGTTTGAACCAAGCCACGTAGCTTTTCATTCATATTATTTGTCACAGTTAAAGTAAGGTACAGAACACACAACGGCATGAGAATATTTATTTCCGTCATTTAATTATCTTCGTATGTAATTTACGGCAGTTTGACAGGAGAAAACAGTACAAAATGTCTTCTGGAACAAACAGGGCAAAGTTGGGCTACGTGGGGGGGGGATGAAAAAACGGAGCTACGTAGTTTATGAACGCTCCCTTAACGGGCCCAGCCACACTGATTTTATCTGTGAAATGTGTAATTTATAATGCAGAAACTGGAGACCGCCCAGTCATTGACATAGATGTCTACGAAACCACCTGTGAATCATAAGTCAGAAGTGATTTTTTTAATCTAAATTGTTGTACTGCACCGGTTCATTACGAAAAAAGAGGGGGGAGCTTTACTTGCACTAGAGGGAGGGCTTTATGTACCAACCAATGTAATGTAAATATTCACTTCCAGAAGTAATAATTGAGTTTTATTTACTTTCCTAGAAATTGCTTGATACATCGATTCTACTGATGCGAATTGAACCACATTGATTCTTATTGTGCTGGAAAAAGAGTACAGTATGAATGATGTGGTCAATACTTGATATTATTACACAAACCTCTGGTGATGTGTTCAGTATGTGGAGATTTAGGTTTTGAATATTCAGGTAATATGATTCTTTTAGTGGCTCAGGTGAGTAATTATCGTGTTCGTAATCTAAGAAACATCAAAGTACATCTCTCCAGTAAATATTAGTTTTGGATAATGATTACAAACCAAAATAAATACCGAGTGTGGTGGGTGAACTGTTAACGTACTGGCCTCGCATTCGAGAGGACGCGGGTTCGAATCCCCGTCCGGGCATCCAGATTTGGTTTTTCCATGGTTTCCCCAAATCACTCCAGGCGAATGCCGGGATGCTTCCTTCAAAAAGGCCATGGCCGAATTCCTTCCCGTTCCTTGTCCCCAGTCCCATCCCGCCTCTAATGACCTTAGCCGTCGACGAGGCGTAAAGCAGTAAAAAAAAAGTAAAAAACAAAAAAACACAAAAAAACGGCGTGCTGCTTATACTTCTAGCAATATAAAGTGTCTAGTGTGAAGCATACTGGACACCTCTCCTTTGGTCTTCATCTGAAAGTTAATAGCAAATAGAAATTAGTGTAACTAATTTCTAGTAGTCTAATCGAAGAAAAGTTAAGCCGTGGCATAACATTGTGTCATAAGTCCAAAATACACAGTAATAAGTTCTACAAGACAGAGGTTCTTCTTCATCTCACTCACTCGGTTAGATCACAATATTTCTTGGCTTTAAACTAACTTTCACGGTCAAATACAATGCGTTGCTAAATAATTGTCTAAATTTAGATGTAGTACCTATTCTGTGCCTACGTTGTGGCTGGAGCATTGCGTTGGCACCATCTTTAGATCTTTTCTTCGATTCAAGCGATCCACCTGGTCCGGTATAGTTATTTTATTTATTTATTTTCCCGTATACAACATAGCCCAGCACCTAGTATCTAATCTGGGCCCTTATTTCCATTCTTTTACATGTATGTATATATATATATATATATATATATATATATATATATATATATATGTTCACATATACAAAATGAAGGCAAGGAAATTTTGATTTATGTTCTAATACCTCTATTACTTCTACTGTTATTAAACAGAGTGGGTACCACAACACTATTACGTCTACTACTACTACTATTGTCCCTAGTATTACTACTAACATTATTACTACTATTACTAATACCACTGCTACTCATATTATAACTATTACCACCACAAATTGTCACAGCCGCACTTCGTTTCCACTAATGTTCATTTTATCTTGGTGTTGTTGATTGCGCTCCAAAGGTAGAGTCCCTCGGAACCGGCAGCGAAGTCAGCCGCCCAGGCCATCAAGAGTTGACCTCCTGGAATACCAAGACGGCCCCAGCTGTCGCTCAGAAACCGGCCTCTCTGGAGCACACTGAAGTTGCTCACTATCGTAGGATATCTTCCGTCAATCCGGTGTTGTGAAAGCTAGGCTTCCAGCATCATTGTTTCCTCTGCTGTTGTTTCTGGAATAAGATTCCACTATTTCTCCTCTTCTGCTATCTGTGGCCTTTGATTTCGCTCGGCATTTTTTCTTTTCATAAATTCATCCTTCCAAAATTTTGAGACTAGATCAGCTGCCTCGTCTAGCAAATGCCACAAACTTTCGTCGCGTAGTATGTCGAATATTCTCCTACCTTGCAGCCGAGCTTGTTGGTGTTCTCTCAAAGTGGCTGTTATTTCACATTCCCATACCACGTGCTCCGGCGTACTCTCTTCACCACATTCGCACCTGTCTGAGTCCACAATATTTCGACTTCGGAGCCAGCTGTTGTATGGCCCGTGACCTGTAATGTAGTGTACCAATCCGAGAGAGGGTTGAAGGTACTTCAACTTTAACCTCTCCTCGACGGATGGAAACATATCATATGATCTTCGACCTGTTTCACTGTTGTTCCATTCTTGTTGCCATTCCGCAAATAGGAGCTTCCGAATGTGCATCTCTGATGTTGCTTCGCTGCCTACAATTTCTGCTACCTTATCTTGTTTTCCTTTTCTGAGCCAGTATATGGCACCCCGTTTCCTTACTTCAAGGTCCAGTGGCCATACACCAATGGCAACGGTTAATGAATTTGTTGCCACGGTTCGGTATGCTCCTGTCAATCTTAAAAGTATGCCTCGTTGGACACGTCTGACTCGCTGTTTTAGTTTTATTTTTCTTAGGCGCTTTGCCCACACACTTACTGAGTAGCCCACTAAAGAGGATAAAATTGCGTCATGGTATAGTCTTATTGTTTGGACTGGAACAGTGAATTTTCGTTGGCCTATATTAATGATTTTATTTATGATCGCCACTGCTCGTGCTATTGTCCTCTCTAAGTGGGCTTCGAAATTTAAACGTTCATCCAATTGAATGCCTAAGCACCTGCACACTGGGATTCTACGAATTGATTTACCGTCAATTCTTATAGTAGGTTTTCGAGTCAGTGTGCCCTTGAGCAACACAAAAGTTGTTTTATGGGGTGCTAAACTCAGTTTGACTTTACTGCACCATTGGCTAAGGCATTTAAGTACTAGATGACTATTGTACTCAATTTCTGCTCTTGTTGCTCCTTCCACGAGTAGTAAAAGGTCATAAGCAAATGCTATTAGACCTAGAAGTTCAGGTATTCTTTGTAATAGTTCGATCACTGGTTCCATCCCTAAATCCCAGAATATGGGACCAGAAACCGAACCTTGCGGGCATCCTTTAGTAAGGGTCTTCGTGAGGAACGAGTTCTGGCATCTGAAGGGAGCAGTTCTAAATCTGCAATAGTCCATGAAGGTGTAGAATAATCATCTTGGACAACCAGCCTCCCACAGCCTTTCAAACAGGGCGGGTCACCATAAATTGTCGAAATATGCCCACTACGTAGTTTTTTGTACTGCTACAAATTATTTCCATCGACCAATTTATGGCATCCTCTGTCGGCTTCCCCGTTCTAAATCCATATTGACTAGGATTCATTCCCTGAATTTCCCGATGGTTTTGTAATTTTTTCTCTTGAACTTTGCCAAGAACATTCAATAAACAAACCGGTCGGTAAGATTTCGTAAGAAGAGGATCCTTGTCGTCTCCTTTCTTTAGAATTACCACCTCACTATTTTTCCATATTCCCTGAACTTTACCCTGTTTAGGCATTCGTTCAGGAGTCTGCATAGGACTGTGGTTAATTTTATGATTAACTCCTGCAGGAACCTCCAGAATTCCATCCGGACCGGGAGCCTTTCCTTTTTTCATTTGGTTTATTGCGGTTATTACTTCTACAGGTGTAATATTAGTCCTTCCTCTTGACTCCAGCAGGGCTGCCACATGTTCCTTCGTAATGTAGCTTGTTCTTCTGTTTCTTCTTCCGGGTTGTCATCAGGAAGCAAAACTTTTAATAACTCCTCCGCTGAGTCTCTCAAATTTGTAGTTAATCGTCCATCTGTTCTCTTTACTGTGGATAGTATTGTGGGAGGACTAATTTTACCTGCAGCTATTTTATAAGGAATACCCCATGGATTGTTCATAATGTTTTCCCTCACGAAGGCCTCCCAGCATTTTTGTTTTGTCTCTCTCATCGCGTCTTTGAAAATCTGCCTCTTCTGCCAGTAGCTCTCGAGGAGGATACTTCTGACTGCTGTCACCATGCTTCGTTGATACGTTATTCTCGCTCTTGTCATGTTTAATAGTAATTTCTGTAGTTTTTCTGTCCATATTTTGTCAGTGGGATCTCCTGTCGTTTTTAGTGGTATCGTCCATTTCATGGCACTTTGTAATGCAGATGTCAGCTCTCTTGCGGCTTTGTCTACATAGAAGTGGTTTTCTCACAAATCCGATGGAGTGAACACATTCCTTAACTTTTCCCATGCAGCTTTCCTGATGTTATATGCTGTTTTAATGCTTCCGTTGCCACTACTTTCTTCTGTCTGCATGCTGGCCAATTCATAGACCGTCAAATTGTGATCGCTTGTTGTCAAGCACTCTGGAACTCCAAAGCAGATTTCCCGCATGTATGTTTGTAATTGATACATCAATATTTGTTCTTGCACCAGCGCTGTTGCAGAAAGTAGGAGGAATATGTGCTTGGTTTCTAACCTCTAGACCAAATTCGCTTAATAGTTCTTCTAGAAGTTGCCCTCTGCTGCCAGTCTTTTCATTGTGCCAAAGAGCAGACTTTGCATTGACGTCCGCTGCAATAACTAGTGGATAATTTCCCAAAGTTGCATCTATCTGCCGTATTCTATTTAGGTATGGGAAGATCTCGTCACTTACTGGAAATACATGCTTACCATTATAAAGCTTCCCCATGCTGCTCTTATCTCAGCACATACTGTGTGTTCATCACATAACTGCGTAATTTTAGTAGTTGTTATTTGTTTATTTAAAACGATTATTGCTGCCATTGGGTTATTGCCCTCTGTGATTATTCGTGATGTTAAAGGCATGTACGGGATTTCGCCTTGCCAGGAGTACGGTTCTTGTAGACAAATAATATCTGATCTCAATTCCTCAGCCACACTTCCGATTTCTTGTAGAACCATGGCGCTTCCCTTGGTATTCAATTGAGTAACTTTTAGCATGGAGTTTACGGATGTTTCGTATGCACCTTGCACTGGGACCAAGGTAGTCTTGTATCTTACAGAATGCGTCCATGGGTCGTGACAAACTGCTTGTATGTTTCCTCAGGATCAAATAATTCTCCTCTTCTCTCGAAAATCTTGTGAACTAGAGTCAGGAGTTGAGATGGATCTGTTGTAAGCTTTAATGATCTCAATTGCATCCTGTCAATTGCCGGAGATTGTGGGAACGTTATGTTTTTACCGCCAGGATTTAGGACTCTTGTCAAATGTCGGTGAACAAGTGTAAGTGTATGCACTTCTTCCAGTCTAGTTAGCCGAAGTGTATCCTCAAAATAGGCGTACAATATCGCTGGATCCGCAGGGATGGGATTTGGTTTGCTTATCACAAAGTTCGGGTGTTTTTTTTTTGTTTTTTTTTGGTACGCTTACTTGGTTCGCGAGG
This sequence comes from Vandiemenella viatica, assembly GCA_031002005.1. Classification (NCBI taxonomy): domain Eukaryota; kingdom Metazoa; phylum Arthropoda; class Insecta; order Orthoptera; family Morabidae; genus Vandiemenella; species Vandiemenella viatica. Next base: position 16,286 of record JARYHS010007840.1, read on the forward strand.
ATGATATTAATTTTTTTTTTTTTTTTTTTATCTGAGCGCACCGCCTCTAACAAAACGCTGTCAATGAGCTGAGTCGGAGATAGAGGAGATTTCGTCCAATTGCTCGCTTATTATCTGCTGCCGATCTGTTTGTACGCCGGCGTTTACCATCATTTTCTGCATTTCAATTGCCTTCTTCTTCCTAAATGTTTCGGCTCTTGCAGCATTTCTTCGTCTACGAGACGGGGGATTGCCTCTCTTCCCACTTTTCCAAATGCTATTTCAACTGCTCTGTATATCAGGTCCAGTATCGTTCACAACGTCTCATCCAAGTCGATGTGAATATGCAAACTCCAACAAAGTGCAATCACATATCATTTATCGGGCCATGTAAAAAACAGCCGACAAATTATTCACTAAGTATCACACTGACTACCTATTTGCATGAGAACTCAAAACCGAATGCCTGTTAGGTCTCGCTCCACTCTGCTCAGCATACAGCACTCTTCTCCCCGCACCCCTCCCTGCATGGATTCCAGCAGCGGTGTCCATGCTGACCGGAACCAAAACTAACTGGATCACTAAAATCACTACATTCAAATGTAGCCAGACTTAGATGTCGTTCCACAGAGTTTATGTCGGAGTGTTAGGTACCCATTACGGTAAACAAAGACTTTTTAAAGCAATTCATTTTCAATAAAACATGAGGGGCGAATACGGATCAATTCCCGAAGTGAATTATTTGTACGACCAAAAATCTTAGTTAATCATTTCGTATAAAATGGATGAAAATTATCTTATGTACAATATAATTTGAATTAGTTGTATCAATTAAAGCGTTTTGAAATGTTCAAAAGATAATTTTATGAAGATTTAGACAGATGAAAACTTAAAACAGGGTGTAAGAACTAAATTAAACCAATGTTAACAATTAAAAAAAAATGTTATGGAAAGATTCATTACGAGTATTACTGGAATACGAAAGTTGTGACCGTCTTGTGCTCAGACTGAATAGTATCGTATACATTGAAAGAGCACTGGCTGGCTGTTTGGGCCAGCTTCCTCGGAAAACAAGGACAGCGATTGGTTTTCACCGTCTGATTCAGCATTCTACGTCTACATATATACTCTGCAATTCACAAAATTGTGGGTGGCAGAGGGTGCTCAGCACCAAATCTCTTTGCTGTGCACTCCAATCCCTAATGGTACGAGGGAAAAAAGAATTCATATAAGAATCAGTCCTTTATATTGGTATGGGCGACAAAGAAACACATGTCTGGAGAATTTCCGTCCAGTGTTATAATTCTTGGTTTGTGGAGGTTCAAACCTACGTTTCGAAATGTGTAAGAATATCGACGTTATAATAAAAAATGAACCACGCTGGTTCGTGGTTTATATCTCAGTAAGTAGTTTTCAATGTCACTAAAATTTTAACAGTTTATCGTCTTTCTGTTAATATCTAGCTTTCTCTCAACCTCAATTAATTATTATTATTATTATTATTATTAGCGAATTTTTCCAATAAATGGAAGACTTTAAGCAATTGACCCAATCAAGTATTCTTTGAGTTCTTCTTTTTGTTCCAATAGGCTTTCATTCTTTCCGAGAAAGCTTGTTTGCGTTCTTCCGACCACTTTGGTCTGTATTGTTTTTGTTTTTGTTGTTCAGTTATTACTTCCCATTTGTCTACTTTGTGTCTGAATGTGTCTCTTTCTAAGATGTCTGTTGCTCCATTGTTTGCACTTTTAAGATCCTTCCGAATTTCACTCAGCCAAGGTATTGGATTTTTAAGTGAAGTTACATAATCTATTATCTTTTTTGTCAATCGCTTTTCTGTTAACCTCTTAAGGTGACCAAAGAATTTTATTCGCCTTTTCTTGATGTCAATTTCGATGTTTGAAAACTTTTCTGTTGTTTTGATTGATTGTAGTCTGTAACCATCTTTAGTGAGTCTTGTTCCTAGAATTTTTCTATTGATTTTTGTCTGTACTTTTTTTTTTTTTTTTTCTTCAAGGTCATGTTTTCTGTTAAGTGTTAACGTTGCATAGAGGACTGTTGGTTTTATGACTGTGTTGTAGTGCCGAATTTTGGTCTGTCTTGACATGGATTTTTTGTTGTAGAGATTTTGCACTAACCCTAATGCATTTTTTACTTTTTGGAGGCGATTTTGCTGCGAAATTTTTTCATGGTCTGTCGGTTCGATGAATTCTCCGAGGCATTTAAAGTATGGGACTCTGTTGATTTTACCGTATTTTGTTCTCAAACTTGCCATTTCTGTCTTTGAACATATCAATTCAGTTTCCTCGAATGAGATTTGTAACCCTACTTTTTCTGCACATTCTTTGAGTGTCTCAATCTGTTTGATGGCAGTCTCTTCATCTTCTGCTAGTATCGCCAAATCATCCGCAAATGCGACGTATGGTATTGTAACGAACGCGTCTTGTGACCACAAGTTACATTAATAAACTATATGTTAATTTTTTTTTTAAATGGAGAATATTTTAGTTAGCTTGTGGGTGCTAAGCGGCTGGTCAGGAATCCCAGTAGGCCGGTTCCTAGAATTAGCGAGGGGAGAAGAGTGTGGGCCTAATGGAGGGGAGATTTGTGCGTGCCAGGTAGACAAACAGGGTGATCTGCGGAAATTTCTGTTTTTCATGTGGCACGACGAACGAGAGAAGTGCTATTCGGTGCTGGCGGGCATTCGCGATCGGTCGATGTGCATTGTCTGTGCGCTAATGGTACTGTGCTGCCTGGAACGGGACATCAGCTATTTTGTTTGAGCAGATGTGCTCAGGCAAAGGACGTCCTGAGGAACTGTGCCACACTGGTCCGTAGCAGAGCAGAAAACTTCATCCAGTGTGTGTGGCCGACATAAAATTCGGTAATTATATATCGCCATATGAAGGACATTGTGCTAGCTACAAGTGCAAGTTCATAGCATTGCCCAGCTACGACCCTGCAGATAAGAATTCTCATTGCCCGGAGCAAACAATCATTTGACAAGTGAACACTTAATATATTGAATATTTCACTGAGTAATTTTGTGTATTTTATGTAAAATAGCCTGGAGCCCGCAGAAGGACAGTTGATTGATTTTAATTAATTGTTGTTATATAAAAATGTCTTATCATTAATTTTAATAAAACACTGACAATTTCTCATACAAAATATTCACTAAAGTTCTACTTTCATGATAAAAATTAATAAAATAATTAGATTAATTACTTTTCATTTAGCTAATGAGGTCAGAACGTTACAGTATGTAGAGACTGTTTTGGGGAAAGCCAAGAGGGATTGGCTTCCAACACTTACATTTCTTGAGTTCTTTCTCCCATTTTTCCATAATCTTGTCTAGAACGACGTAGAACAGAAGACGAGAGAGCTCATCGCCTTGTCTCACACCTGTTTGAATGTCAAAGGGTTCAGAAATTTCTCCCATGAATTTTACTTTAAATTTAGTGCCTATTAGTGTTTTTTCGATGAGTTCTCGTGTTTTTGGATCTAAACCCCTTTCTTCTAAAATTTGGAATAGTGAAAGCATGTCTACTGAGTCGCATGCCTTTTTGAAATACACAAATGTGCATACTAGGGGTTTTTGTCTGAGGGCTCGCATTTTGATTATGGTTTTAAGGCTGAAAATTTGTTCGTGGCACGACCTGTTGGTCTGAATCCTGCTTGATATTCTGCTAATTTGGGTTCTAACTGCTCTTGTGTTCTATTCAAAATACAGGCTGAAAGAATTGTGACTGGTAGGAGGGAGATCCCTTTTTAGTTGTTTACATCTGATGTGTTATCTTTTTTATGTAGTGGGTGGATTAGAGCAAGCGTCCAATCATCTGGAATTTTTTTCGGTTTACCAAATGTTTTGGATTATTTGTACAATTTCTTTGAGTGAATTTGGACCTACATTTTTTAAAAGTTCGGCTACAATTCCATCTTCTCCTGATGTTTTGTTATTTTTAAGTTTCTTTATATGTGCATAAATTTCTTCTTGTGTTGGTGGTGATGAGTTCTCTGTTGTTATTTCAGATTGTATTTTCGGGAACCTCTTTTTGGGTTGCGGACAATTTAAGAGCTGTGAAAAATAAGTTGCCAGCTCTTGGCAGTTTTCTTTATTTGTCAGGGCAAGTTTACCATTTCGTTTTCTAAAGCATAGGTTTTATGGTGAGTACCCTTTGATTTGGTTCGCAAAGGTCTTGTAGAAATCATGTGCATTGTAATTTTTGAAGTTGTATTCGATTGTCTGTAGTTGGTCGTTGACACATTTTCGTTTGTTTTGTCTTAAAATCGTGGATGTTTGTTTGCGAACTTCGAGAAATTTATTGTGTGTTATTATTATAATTATTTGCTTATGGCTTTACACCTCGCCGACGTTGAGATCAATAGAGGTGGGTAAGTATTGGGAGCAAGGAAAGGGAAGGAATTTCACCATGGTGTTTTGAAGGAACCATCCCGGCATTCGCCTGGAGTGATTTGGGAAAACCATGTAAAACTCAAAGCTGGATGGCCGGACAGGGATTCGAACCCACGTCCTCCCGAATGCGAGGCTAGAACGGTACCGATCAGCCACAACGATCAGTTATTCCAATTTTGGCACATCTGAAGTAGGTTCGATGCAGTAACAATTATCAAATGTTTACGTTACATATGTTACATTTAGGCTAACTGATACCGAGGGGGAAATTCACTTCTTCCAAAGCAATTGTATCATCGACTTCGATACAGCCATACAATCTAATAATTCATTCATTGTCTCAATGTAAACGTTACTTCAGCGATCACTCCAGCGTTCCATGATTTTGAAACAAGTGAGCACCAATACTACATCAAATATTATAAAGCTTTGAGTTTCAAATACATAGATAGTGAATACAGGTGTGAGTTTCAATCTGTAACGAACAGGAATACCGATATCAGAAAACAATTAATCGGAAACCGCGGATGTATTCAAAGCGGAGAGTAATTTATAACCTGTCACTGCAAATACGTTGCAACGTGATATCATCTCGACAATCGATGGTATAGATGATGTGGGTGGATTTAATGAACCAAAGTTTTGATTTTACTTATTGAATTCTTAAAATTATCGCTGTAATAATATATTAAAATTACCCAGGTGACGCAGAATTGCTCATTTGATTTTTTTCGTTAAATATAAATGATTTTAAACATAAAAAAATGCATTTTAAGTATAAAGAAAATCTGACAACGATTTGCATCTAGAGAAAGGCAGCATAGTAGAATGCTTGCTGCAGCTATTAGAAAGATAACCTTTAATACCGTTTGAGGTAACGACCAATAAAGATTACTGGAACGCTCAGAAGAAACAAACAATTTTATTTTGCCACAGCAGTGAAAACTGGTGATAGTTGAATTTTTCGGGATCAACAAATGCTAACCGTTAAGTTAAACATGTTTTCAGTCATCTGCCTTTTAAATACACTTAGTACTACACCTAGGGTAGCCAACCATAGTTTATAATAAAGTACTATACTATATTTTTGTCGCTATACGTTAAACTAACCATAAAGTATGCGGAAATATTTTATTTCAAGTAAAATATACAATACATGGAACAGAACGCTGGTATGGAATTAATTTCCAAACGACCTATTAGTGTTTTGTGACAAAACAAAATAAAACGTACTTTCCTGAATCGATTACTTTTGAGGGGACAGAAGAAGTCAGTGATCCACGAATCCACGACACATGTATACAAAAATACACGATTATAATGTATCAAATGTAAAAATAATTATTTCCTGCCTGCTTCCGTTCCCGACATTTCTGTTTTCATTGACGTCCTTAAATTTAATTAAAATGTGTTGTAGATTTATTCCAAATCTAGATTCAGAATGTGGTACCGTTATCACACTTTAAAAGGAAACCAGAAATTAATAGCTGCTTACATAACCACGAAAAACTATGTATTTACGGCAATAAATACCTAAATTTAAGAATATTTTAATTTTCATCATCTAAAGATAAATATACGATATTTTTGTTCAAATAAGTTGGTAAGCATAACTTCACCGATTACTAAAAGCACCAACTTACAATTAGGATTTCATTATTAGAATCCCTTTTTAAAATTCCCAGAAACCCTTAAAAAAAACTAAATTAAAGAGAAAAGTATTGAAACAAAAAGAAATTGTGTAGTTAAATAAAAATTTAATGCAACTTATTTTTTTCCTGTTAGATGTGCAAGTGGTGAACACTTCAGTTTATTAAAATTGAATGATTAAACAATTTGATTACATATTGATATAGTATATTAATTATTCGACAGATACTAAGAACATAATGCAAACAATTTTTAAAAAATGAAAATTTGTCAGTCGTCCTCTTTGAAAAGCAGAACAAATTAATATAAAAACTGTTTTATGTTTGGTATAAATAAAGAGATAATTTTTACCGTGCATTCTATGTGTTTATGTACGTTTGCATATGATGATTTATTTAAACCTATTGTTGTGGCTCTGAAGTCCAGCATTAAAGTTGAAGCTTACTGAGCTACTTGATATATGGCACAGAACTGGATATTTGTAGAGCGCAAACATGGTAGGCGTATCTAATTCTTTAAATACACTCAGGTACCCATTTGTGAGAGCATCAACAGAAACTGTAAATACTGCTCTATGGTTCAAAGGTAATGACAGGCCATTTAAGTAAAACACAACTGAGCAAAATTTACGAGAAATCTCTTTTTGATTACGTGGAAAAGCTTTTAAAGCTTCCGAGTGTCAGGTAGCGGATATATCCTTCCACATTAATCTTTTAAATGTATGTAAAAATTCCTTATCATTCATTTTCTATACCGAGCGTGGTGGTGTAACTGCTAGCGTTCTGGCCTCGCATTTGGGACGACGGCGGTTCGAATCCCCGTCCGGGCGTCCAGATTTGGGTTTCCCATGGTATCCCAAATCACTCCAGGCAAATGCCGGGATGCTTCCTTCAAAAGGCCATGGCCGAATTCCTTCCCATTCCTTGCCCCCCCCCCCCAATCCTTTCCCGTCTCTAAAAGACGTCGCTGTTAGAGAGACGTTAAGCCGATTTAAAAAAAAAATAATCATTTTCTATGATAACTAAAAGAACCAAAGGATAATGTCGAGCAGAAAGGACAAGCTTTTTGTAGCTAGCAGCGACTCTCTGGTTACTAACGACGTTAGTAAAGAAATATGTCTTTAAGATCGAATGAAGCAAGACTGAAGGAGGACACCAACAAATTTTTTATCGTGGATTGTACAACGTTTACAAAGATAAATAGATTCTTATCACAAGTTTTTTTTTTTAATAAAATTTTTTAATTGTTATTTTAACATGAAAATGGCTGTGCGAATTTGGATAAATGTAGAAGTTTTAATTTGAATTGGTTGAAAGTAATTGATTGGAGTTAGTTGGTGAAAATTCAAGTTGATGATGTTTCGAAGTCCGATTCCTGTGTTTCAGATTTCCTTCTAGAATATTCCCATTTTAGGAAAACCACAATTAAGAAAGGACCAGATAGGATAAATTTAAGCACTTTGGCCTGACTCATAACAGCAGCACTCCACTAAAATCGATGGCAACAAAATCGAGCAATACAGTTTGGCATTGAACTGCGAATATAACGCCTACCATACTTAAAGATGAATAACAGGTAATGGATAGTGGGGATCGGGTTAAGGGGTTGCGGGGAGGGAGGAAAGAGCAGTATAACCTCTACGAAACTCACTGTGATGTCAACCTACAGATAACATAAATTTTTCTATGGACTAGGTGAGTGAAATTTTAGTGCTGTCTCTTTCTCTGCAGCTCTTACATTCCACTGTTCTCTCCACTTACAACTTAACCAATCCAGCATGTCTCAAAATATGACCTAACAACCTGTCATTTCTCTCTGGGGGACTCTTCCACAATCTTCTTTCCTCACCCACCATTTCCAAAACTCGTTCATTTCGTACTTTGTCTGTCCACTTAATTTTCAGCATCCTTCTATTGCACCACATTTTTCCATCTTTCTGGTATTCCTAAAGTCCATGCTTCGTTGCCATAAAGTGCTGTGCTCCACACATAGAGTTTTAAAAACTTGTTTCTGAGTCCTAGATCAATATTTGAAACTACAAGATTTCTCTTTCTTATGAAGGCTCTTATCGCTAGTGCTATTCTGCTTTTAATATCATTACTGCTTCGGCCATCGGTTGTAATTTTACTTCATAAGTAGTAAAATTCACTAACTTCTTCTATCGCATTTGACACTATTTTTATATTTAATCTACTATTATTGGTATCATTTCTGCTACATTTTATCACTTTTGTCTTTCTTTGGTTTATTTTCAGTCCAAAATCCTCCTTCAGTATTTTGTTCATGCCATTCAGTAATTTCTCAATATCCTCAGCCTGTTCTGCTAAGAAGACAATGTCATCAGCGAATCGTAGCATACTGATTATTTCTCCCTGAACACTTATGCCATATGAAATTTTTTATTTTACCTCCTTTTCTGCTTCTTCTATATACAAGTTGAATATTAACGGGGATAGACAACAACCTTGTCTCACACCCTTTTTAACTCATGCATGTCTCTCATGATTCTCTACTTTTATTATAGTTACTTGATTCTTATAAAGATTATAAAGGATTCTTCTAGCTCGGTATTTTAGCCTCGCCTTCTTTATAAATTTGAAACATGTTGTCCCACCTAACATTATCAGAATCTTTTTCTAAATCAACAAATGCCATAAAAGTATTTTTGCTTTTC
>JARYHS010007841.1:0-32916 GCA_031002005.1 Vandiemenella viatica
TTAGGAAATGCAAGGAAAATGTCCAGCCTGGAATAAACATATGTAACAACAAATATATAAACACTATGTTATTTGCAGATGATCGATTATTCCACAGGGAAAATGAAGATGGATTCCAAAAATCAGTACATATATTAAAACATTATTAATAAAGATTGCAATTTGCAGTTGGCTCATGAAAAAAACAAATGTTATGGTATGGCTATGGAAATATCCTATCACAGGTAAAATAGTGATTAACAAACAACCAATAGAACGAGATTCTTGGTTGTGAACCACCTTTTAATGAAGATAACTAAGTGAAGAAGAATCTTTACCGATTTCAAATCATTATGTAGAACTTAATGGTAAGCCCGAAAGGACACTGAACTCAAATTTTGTATCACAAAGGCAGTGAAACATAAGTCATTATATAAAACACAAAACTAAAATTCAATCATCCGAAATGAAGTTCCTAAGGTCAGTAGAAGGAAATTCTCTGAATGATAGGAGGATGAATGGAGTGATAAGGGTATAACTAAATATTTCCTTTCTGAATGATAGAATTTTCCCCGTAAATGGAAAACTGAAAGAACCACGTCCTAAGGATGGGTTATGACAGATTTCCGAAGCTTGCCCTGCCGCACCATCCTACAAGAAGGGCACTGGTAGACCCGTGGAGGGATGGTTTGAAAACTAAGTTCGGAACGGACTTTTGGCCTGTCGGTGAAGAGATAGTAAGTATCTACTATATAATTTCCTATGCTCACTCACTGACTCCCTCACTTCGATAAACTGGCTGGAGAACGGTGTCACGTGACAGCCTTCGCTCGCAACTCAGCGACCAGACATACCATTAAAAGAAATTCATGGTTATATCCACAATTTAATAGCTAAGCAACTGCTACCAAATTAATTACCATAATACATTCATTGAATTTGGTTTATGTAGCACTTCATAGTTAAAAAAATACTGATAAATTTTACCGCTGAAAAAACGTGGATCTGCTTTTCAGTAACATGTTGCTAATAAAGAAAACTTTACTGTAATTAAATTACTCATGGTCTCTGCTGTAACCACGAATGTCTATTGTCATTCAGGCTTAAGATAAATTTCAGTTTAGTTAAGCTTTCACTTATGTTATTAATATGTTTTTTATTATTTACCCTTCGTTTATACACCCTAATATCTTAGTGACTAAATTAGGCCCTACATATTAATTTTTATATTATTGATTACATAGTGTTTAGAGATTTGTACAAAATATTTGCATGCAAGGAATTTGGCATACAGTTCCATTACACTTTGACTTACTGTCTAATTAATTCTATAATGTTACATTTGGTCTTGCTTACAGATATTACAATTACAGCTGCTATTGCAACCTTTAATATTATATTGAATCACAAATATCGCTTATTGTTGTTATAGTGATGGTGGTTTTTTATTGATATATTTCAGTTATTCTTAGAGTATTATTCAGTTAGTTGCAGTTAACCCAGTTTGTACATATCTTTCCGTAAGCTATCATGTAGTTATACCGGATTACTGGATAATAACAATTGCTTATAATTAATATTTACTTAATTTATGTTTCTCAGCCACTACAGTCCTGAGCCAGTTCGCATTTGCAACATTAACCTTGTAACGAACGCGTCTTGTGACCGCTAGTTACATTAATAAACTATATGTTTATTATTTAAAATGTGGAATATTTTAGTGGGACATTTGGGCGCTGTGCACGTTTGTGGAGCGGCAGAGCTGAGGAATGCCAGCAGACCGATTCCTAGAATTAGCGAGGGGAGAATAGTGTGTGCCTAATGGAGGGGAGATTTGTGCGTGCCAGGTAGACAAACAGGGTGATCGGCGAAAGTTTTCTGTTTTGCATGTGGCACGACGAACGAGTGAAGATATATTCGATGCCGGCCGGCCAGCACGTTCCGACGATGTGATTTCTGGACTGTCTATTCGTGAGTGGGACTGTTGCTGCTGCCTGGATCCGGACACCCGCTATTTTGTTTGAGCAGATGAGCTGAGGCAAAGGACGACATCTGAAGAACTGTGCTACACTGGTCCATAGCAGAGAAGACCGTCATCCAATGTGTGGCGGCAGACATGTACATTCGGTAATTATACATCGCCAATGAAGGACACTGTGCTAGCTAGACTTTCAAGTTCACAGCATTGCCCAGCAACGACCCTGCAGATAAGAACTCTCATAGCCCGGTGCAAACATCTCTTTCAGAAGTAAAGTCAAAATGTTGACTTCGTTTACTGTTTAATTTTTTGTGTATTTTATTTAAAATACACTGGCGCCCGCAAAAGGACAACTGATTAATTTTAACTAACTTTGTTACATATGTCATGCCAGTAATTGAAATAAAACCATTTGTGATTTTTCATATAAATATTCACGCAAGTTCTACCTTTCATGATAATAAAATAAAATAATAAAATTAATTATAATTTTAAATCAGGTAACGAGGTCAGAACGTTACAATGGCGAACCAAGTGGGACTTTTCGATTATTAATTGCAAAAATTAATTATGCTATGAACGAAAGACAGCACTATGTCCTTGGCAACTTTCTTATTTTGTAGATAGAAAGTAGTTCGTATTAGTTTGCGTAGTTAATGCATGTATAAATTCATGTTGTACTTGATTTTAGATGCAAGTTGGTTTTGCAATAAGATCAGATAAATTTATTTTGTGTGCATTGCGTGTGTTAAATAATAATTTTCTTGTGTGACATGGGAATGTGTAATGGGTTTTGTCCAAACGCACTCAAATTCTGTTGTATTACGGCGTTGATAATTGTTGTGATGCTTTATTTATGGCAATTGCAAGTAGTTGTCGAAATATTTGTGTGGATTTCAAGCCATATGTCCAGGGTAACGATATCCTGTCATATTTAAACCATTTTTCCGCGAAGGTATTTGATGAGTAAAATTCTTCTTGTAATTTTCCATTGAAATTATAGAATGTGCGGTGAAATGTTCTTTGGGTTTGATTTTATTGTGCAATCGCGGATTTTATTTAGGCATTTTATTTGCAGATTAGTGTAAAGTCTTTCTGATGGTGTGTTTTGCAATCCTTATTTCTTTTCCTTGTTGTTGTGTATTGGAACATTCTTTGTGTGTCAAAGTAATAGTTGAAAATAGCGTGAAGTTTTAAAGTAATGCGCTTGAGATCCAGTACCATTATTAACATGTCGAAAGAAATCGTGGAAGGGTCAAATTTATCACAGGAGCCAGTACCCACTGATTCCAATAAGGATCTTATCGGGGAAGACAATAATCATGCAGAAATAGCGTATTCCACCCAATCACCCGTTGAATTAAGGCAGGAAAATTTGGAAATTTTCAGAATACCTCCAACATGAGTGCGAAAAAAGTCTCGGTGATTCCTACATTGCAGACTCAGCAACACCAGATGAACGATATAGCGGCTTTATTAATGGAGAAATTTTCACAATTATCTGCTCAATTTACAACACAATTTCAAGAATCCAATGAAAAATTGTCTGAACTCTCAGTGCAAATGTCTAGTAAAATCGAGAGTCTTGAAAGAAAACAAGAAATGGCTCACAAAAAAATTGAAGAGCAATTTGCTACTTTTCGCGGAGAAATTGGCCGAGAAATAAATGATTTTAAAAAGGAAATTAGCTCTGAGATCACTCTTTTAAGCAAAGTCCAGACGGAGTTAAAGTCTTCTTGCAATGTACTTGAGACGACTAACAATGAAATTTGCCGTAAAGTAGAAGTTAATAAAAGTTCAATTGAACAAATGCGCACAGAAAAACAGTGAAAATTTAGGTCAGATTTCTGAGTTTGCTCATTCAATAAAAGATGGTGTTGATGAAAATTTAGGTAAAATAAGATCCGAAGTTGGAGACCTTAAGAATTCCGTGGGAGAAATGGAAGAAAGTCATAAGAATCTAGAAATATCACAGCGTAACCTTGCTGCCGAAACGGAGGTAAAATTACGTAATTTGGAAAGTAAACTAACCGAAAGGAATAACTCTGCCAGCAACAATGGAAAATGTCAAGCTAGTTGTGCTCAGCTATTTTCGGGAAATATCGAGTTAAAGCTGCGTAGATTTGGTTCCAAGGGGGGGATAAACCCGAAAGCTTACCTCGAAGACCTTGAAAAATACTTTCAAATTAAAGCTGTTCCGGACTCCGCAAAACTTTTAATCATTAGCCAGTCATTTTTTGAACAGGATCGTTCATGGCTAAAGGTAGCATGTACTCCAGATATGTCGTACACACAATTTAAGGAATTGTTTTTAAGTACTTTCTGGTCAGCAAAAATTCAAAACCAAGCTAGGACGCGATTTTACCAAGGAAAATACGAGCCTAAACCTGGTGATTCAATGGAAAGGTATGTCGAACGGCTAGTTGTAAAAAGTCGTTACTTCGACACAGTTATTCCAGACTCCGAGTTCATTGATGTAGTAAGCTCACATTTCAGCCCGGGGGTTCAAGAACACATCTCGCCTGTATATGTAAAGAATATCACTGATTTATTAGAAACACTACGGAATCTAGATGCCATAGGACAACGAGCGAGCCGTGAACAGTGCGCGGAAAATGTGCAGGACAATCGCTCTAATTCTCATGGATGCTTCCGGCCAAATAATCAAAATAACGGGCAAAGTTTCAATAACAGTAGTAACCCCAAGGGAGGTAAAAATTGGAAGCAAGTCCAATCTAGCGATAAGAAGCCGTGGAAGATTGAAGGTCAGCGGGATGGTCACGGACAAACGCGCCGTGGTTCGCCGGAAGTAAATGCGATTCTAACCGTCGATCCCTGCGATAACATTCAGAACGAAAGTGAAAATTAATTAAGAGTTGGTGCCGCACGTGAAACATCGCAGGGTGACCAATTAAAACAATGAGATTTCGCCGGGGATGCTGAGGGTTCTCCACAGTTTTGCCTTATTAATTTAACATACTGGCAAAATGGCGGTGTGGAGGATGAGGAGAATGATGCGAACATAGCAAGACCAAAGCATAATCAAACTTTCACTGTAGGGCAACGAGTATTATTACGCACCAGTCCACTATCATACACCAATAAGAAGTTTTTGCAAAGTTCATTAAAATATATATAGTCCATGCACGGTGAAAAGGATAATATCAGTTAACAATCACTTATTCACTCATGGAACCAATGACTTTAACCCCATAATTCATGAAACTTTAAAGAGTGTTCTGATGATCACAAAGTTTTGGTACAGTCGCGCGAGGATCATTTGGTGCAACTTGTTTCTCTTGATAGTGACGATGGGCATATATGTGCCGGAAAAGGATAAAAACTTTCCTAGATAATATTTTGGGAGTTGATTTCTGGCAGACAGAAGGATTCCAATACGTTGGGGTACATTTACAGATAAATTTCTGGAACTTCACAGATGTTGTGTGGCATATCAAATCACCAAGTAGCCAAGGGAAAAGCATCTCCGAGGTACTAGGTAGATAATATTTTATTTCTTTTGTTCATAAGGAATTACGCGAATCAATATTCCATGACCAAAATTCTTTTATGCCATGGTGCAAATGTACTTATAACGTTGTCTTGGGAAATCGGGAAGTATATTGGAGCGGCATCCGCGTACACTTGATTGAGATCATGTTAATTTAATAATCACGCGAGGTCTGTAACAAATGGAGATAAAAGGGGATGTAATTGTCATTATGTATATTCAAAGGATGGTGGCGTAAATCCATTACAAATACTTTGCTTCGCGGTGACATAGTAACAAAATGTTTGGAACAATCTTGCATTGCTTTGGATAACCCTGCACTTCATAGATGATGAATACACTGCTTAAAAGTTTTATTATTATTATTATTCATATAAGGATATGTTCTCTACTAGGTTTATTCATTTATTATATTTGAAAGATTATGATCATTTTATCCTATGTGTTGAATGACTATGATGATCGTAACGTATATTGTACTAGCGTAATATTTATTAGGAATGGTGTCGAATTTAAATTTTCAATTTGATATAAAATGTTATTGTGTTAGAACATCTATATCACTACAATAATTTGTTACTTATAAGGTTACATTTGAAATGGTTATATTATGTATTTAAGGCTTGCACAAATCTACCCACAATAAGGGATGGGAGTAGAAAAGTCTATGTACAAAGTAGCCAAGGGACATATGTTCTGATAAATATTCATGTTGGTGGAACTTGTGATGGAATAGGTTAGAATATAGGATATCAGATTTATAATTATTGTTAGATTAATAGACGAGGAAGGCAAATTTATATATTTCTTATTGTGAAAATTTAAATAAAACCAGATTATTTAAATTTGCCGAACTAGGGGGAATATGTAACGAACGCGTCTTGTGACCGCTAGTTATATTAATAAACTATATGTTTATTATTTAAAATGTGGAATATTTTAGTGGACATTTGGGCGCTGTGCACATTTGTGGAGCGGCAGAGCTGAGGAATGCCAGCAGGCCGATTCCTAGAATTAGCGAGGGGAGAATAGTGTTGCCTAATGGAGGGGAGATTTGTGCGTGCCAGGTAGACAAACAGGGTGATCGGCGAAATTTCTGTTTTCATGTGGCACGGAGGAACGAGTGAAGATATATTCGATGCCGGCCGGCCAGCACGTTCCGACGATGTGATTTCTGGACTGTCTATTCGTGAGTGGGACTGCTGCTGCCTGGATCCGGACACCCGCTATTTTGTTTGAGCAGATGAGCTCAGGCAAAGGACGACATATGAGGAACTGTGCTACACTGGTCCATAGCAGAGAAGACCGTCATCCAATGTGTGGCGGCAGACATGTACATTCGGTAATAACACATCGCCAATGAAGGACACTGTGCTAGCTAGACTTTCAAGTTCACAGCATTGCCCAGCTACGACCCTGCAGATAAGAACTCTCATAGCCCGGAGCAAACATCTCTTTCAGAAGTGAAGTCAAAATGTTGACTTCGTTTACTGTTTAATTTTTTGTGTATTTTATATAAAATACACTGGCGCCCGCAAAAGGACAACTGATTAATTTTAACTAACTTTGTTACATATGTCATGCCAGTAATTGAAATAAAACCATTTGTGATTTTTCATATAAAATATTCACGCAAGTTCTACCTTTCATGATAATAAAATAAAATAATAAAATTAATTATAATTTTAAATCAGGTAATGAGGTCAGAACGTTACAACCTGGAAATTAACTCCCAAATATTGTTATGATTCATTGTGTATTTGTGCAAAAGTCAATGATACATTCCCTCTACATTACAAACAAGATTGTTTTGACCGTGGTAGAAGCGCTTTTTTTGCTGTAAGTGGTATGCTGACGTTTGCTCATTCTGCCTCGCCATCGTTCTGACTCAGGCCTGTAGTAGAGACGGTTCCGTTTTAAAGATGGAAATATTACTTATTTTAATAGTTATGCATTTGAATTTGTTTGCAATAACCACTTCTGGTATTGTAATATACTTTTCCCCTATAAGGCCTAATCCGTTTTTGTGTTACAAAAATTTATCTACAGCGTCTATTCTAATCTAACTTTAAACCTATACTACTCTATCAACACTAATCTCCCCACCACCATCATCCCGGTATAGTCTGCCAGCCACTACCCTTCCGGATTTCCAGTAGGACAGGATCGACCGACACATCGGGACAAAACTTTTGGTTCCCGGAAGTTTCTGTAGAATACTGTTTACTCTTATCCGTGAATAATTTTCTATGCCTGTATGTTTGGCCGTGTGACTTCCCTAGGCCGGTCCACATGCCCGACTGCCGCTCGGTCCAGATATCTTTTTTTGTGCAGTTGAGATACTTTATTCACCAGATTATCTAGAATAATCCATGATCGCTCATCTAGAATTATGTCTCGCGTTGATCTACTTCGTATTATGTTGATATCCGGCGTCCTTACTTCTTCTGCTATCGGACAGGACCACATTACATGTTCGGGGGTTCCTTCTGCCCCGCACTCACATAAGCTCGTTTCTTTCAGCCCTCTTTGACACAGTAGGCTGTTATATGGGCCGTGCCCAGTGACATAATGTATAAGGCCTGGTGTGGTGTGAAAGTATTCAAGTTGCAGTCGTTCTTGTATGTTTGGAAACACACTGTATAATCTTCTGCCTGTGGCACTATTGTACCACCGCTCCTGCCATTCAGCTAGAAGTGCAGCGCTGACTTCTGCCGCATTCTGTGCAACTGTTCCCACATCTCCTGCACCCTGGCCTGATTTCCCTTTCGTAACCAGTATATGGCCCCTCTTCTTCTGATTTCGAGGTCCAACGGCAATACATCTATGACAATTAGTAGGGCATTTATGGAGATAGTACTGTAGGCTCCACTCAATCGCAGCAACACACTTCTCTGTACTCTTAGGACCTCCTCCCTAGGTTTCACCAGTCGAAGTCTGTGCACCCAGACACTGGACGCGTACCCTACCAGAGATGCGTGGTATCTTCTTATCGTAGTGTTAGAAAGGTGAAATCTCCTTTGGCCTATACTGATAAATTTGTTAAGCACAGACTTAGCCCTTTCTCACGCCTCAGTGATGCAAAGTTCAGGGACTCATCCAGGGTGACGCCAAGATATTTGGTTGTCCGTGTTCTTTTTATGTTCATGTTATTCATTTTGATAGTAGGGTCACGTTCCAGTTTGCCCTTGAATACCATCATCTGAGTTTTCTTTGGCGCGAGACTAAGCTTTGCCTCCGAGCACCATGCTTGGAGTTTTTCAATCACCACTTTAGCTTTGTATTCCTTTCTCACTTTTTGCATATTTGATCTCAGTTTACACAGTCGTTCGTTTCCATGTTGTATCCCTCACCATTTTAATTTTCGCCAGTGGAATACAGCCCTTCATTGCGGTTTGAGTCGATTTGGTCAGCTCCCTCGCAATATAATCTACGTCATTACCCTCCATTAGTCCCACTGGTGTTCGGAAGCCCTCCCGTATTCTAGACCATGTCGCTCTCTTTATATTGTACCAGTGTTTGATATTCTCAGTGCTAACAGCCTCCGTTATATCCCTGGAAAGATCATATAGAATTATATTATGGTCACTCGTGGTTTGGTTGTCTAGAACTCTCCAGTTTTGCACACGTTCGCTGGTGAGCGTCACATCTATATTAGATGTGGCCCCCCATCTGTCATTGAAACTAAGGGGTATGTATGGTTGCAGATGTAATTCGTAAATCAGCTCCATCAAATCCTCTCTTCTCTTGTTAGTTTGGTCGCTGTACCAAAGTACTGACCGTGCGTTTGCATCAGCTGCTATGATTATTTTCTGATTCCACAGGCTATTAAATACATCTCTAATTTTATTTAGGTACGGAGCTATTGGATCTTTATACTGGAAGTACATAGACACCACTATCACGTTACACCATCCTGTGCTGATTTCTACACATGTCGTGTGATCATCACAGAATTGTGCGATTTTCGTTGTTGTTATGCTCCTATTTAAGACTATTATACCCGTCATGGGATGTTTCCCGTCTGCTATAATTTGCGCTGACACTGGCATGTACGGTATCAATCCTCTATTTTAATTTGGTTCTTGTAAGCATAACACATCCCAGCTGTTTTCTTCTGTTAATTTTCTCAACTCATGGAGGACCAGTTTGCTCCTTTTAGCATTTATCTGTTCGAATTTTATACTATCCTTTTAGGGATGTCTAGTATATACATTGCACTTCGGCCATTTAAGCTGGGGATCAAATCTAATTCTTCCGTGAATCATAACAAACTGTTTGTAGATCTCGTCAGGATCAAACATTTCGTTTCGTCTATCGAATATCCTTTTAACTAGGGTTAACAGCTGGGACGGTTCTGCAGGCAGGTTGTTAGCTTTAAGTTGAATTTTGTCTACTACCTCCAGCTGTGGAAAGGTTATTGAGATCCCCGCTGGGTGCAGCAAACGTGTTATGTATCTAAGTGCCATTGTCAGCAGATTCTCCTGTTCCAGTTTATTCAGTTTCAGCGTGTCTTCTATATTCGCATACAGCGGCGTAGGATCAACTGAATTATTTTCTACCAAAATCCCTCAATTGGTGTATCTATGTTGAGTTCTTTTTGAACACAGATGTAAGTATGTGTCGTTTCGGCAGTGGAAGTTTGATATTTTTAATACGCTTCGCTACCTTGTTCCAGTACCGGTTCTAAGGAGTATTTTTCCTTTAATTTTCCTACATTTAAACCATTCGTCTTTGTTTCATTTTCAATGCTGGGAGTTGAATGTTTTTACGACCATAATACCTCTCCTTTTACCCAACCAAGCCCCGCTCTATAACTAAGGGAACGCAAAGGGGGATTCTCAGAAGACTCCTTCGTGTCTGCGAGGCGGAGTCCTCTGTTTGTGTCCCCTTTTCGCATGTTCCTGTAAGTTGTTTTTTCTTGATAGCTTTCTTAGCCTCTCTAAACTTCGCAGCCCGCAGTGCATTCCTGCGCCTTCGGGATGGGGTTTTCATCTTTTTAAGTTTCTCTGCTTTTACCAGTATATCGGAGTTATTTCTACTTCTGTTTGTTGGAATTGGATTTATTTCCATCCTTTTTTCTAACTTTGACTTACTGTTCATAATCCGTACGACTTATGACTCTTTGTAGTAACATTTGATATGTAAGGCACTCCTTCCCGTTCTTTTTACAGGTCTTGCCTCTCTTAGCGCAAGGTATACACACTGCTGGCCCAGTTTTTTGACCGCATGTCTCCTTTCTATGTACCAACTTCCCGCAATGATTGTTGGCAATGCTTGCTCACATGTCCTAGGTCAGCACATTTTACGCAACGAGGTACTACCGTATAATCCTTGACTGTAATTGCCGAAAACTCAACAAAGATTTTCTTTTGTTTTAAGAGAGCATTTCTGATTTTTGGGCTTACTTCTACATGGTGTACTGTCGCCTTGCTGCGTGGTCCGGTTTTAAATCTCGGTTTAAACCCTTCCACCAAATCCTCCTTGCTTATATGCTCCACATAGTTTTGTTCATGAATTACAACTAGCCGCTCAGATTCAATCGACACCGGGACATCATACAAGATCACTAAAGGTCTCCGTTTTTTTTTTTTTTTTTTCGGTAAGTCGCAACTGACTTCCTCCGCCAAAGTTTTATATACCGAGCGTGGCGGTGTTACTGTTAGCGTTCTCGCCTCGCATTCGGGATGATGGCGGTTCGAATCCCCTTCCGGGCATCCAGATTTGGGTTTTCCATGGTTTCCCAAATCACTCCAGGCAAATGCCGGGATGCTTCATTCAAAAGGCCATGGCCGAATTCCTTGCCCCCATCCTTGCCCCCCATCCTTTCCCGTCTCTAAAGACCTCGCTGTTGAGAGACGTAAAGCAGTTAAAAAAAAAAGTTTTATTTTCCATCACTTTCTTAGCATCTTATTCACTACTTGTTTCAACTATTACCGTTTTATTTGCAGTCTTGATACTACTTATTTTAATCTTTTCCTGTTGGGGTTTCAATATTCTTGTTACTTTCTCAGCAACCTGCCTTGGGGTTTCGCCCTTCTTGGAGGTTATGAAAACCACACAATATTTAGAGGGTTGCCCTATTTGGGGCCCTTTCTGTTTGCTGACATTTGCCGCGGCCACCGTTGCGTAGCTTGTTACAGGCTGAGTACTTGTTCTATTTTCGAAATTTAGTCTAATTCGGCTGTTATCTTTTTCCAGTTCGCTTACCCTACCCTCCAGGTGCGATGCAGCAATTGCCCACAAAGCCAGGTTATCTTTAAGCTCCCTCATCCTAGTATCCGTGAGTGTTTTTCCCTGATATTCGTTCAGGTACTTGACTACGTCTTCGTACCTGTCCGAAAAGGACATCGAACCCATCAGGGCCTTGGTATTTTCACTTTTATCGGCACTCATAACTATATGAGCGGTGTCCTCCGTAACTATTAGCAACTGGGTCCAACGCAAGAGGAGCCCATTTTGTCAATGACAAGTTGATGACCAGTATGACACTAATTTTCGCTACGGCTTGATAAAAAATAGTTTTACAGTACCTGCTGCAGCAGACCGCAGTCACAAGAGAACCCACTCTGGTTTCAGGCAGCCTTCACTCAGTCTCAGATTAATGGAAATAATTCAGTATTTCCATCAGCACGACCTTATGGCTTACAGCAACTCACATTGGGTCTGAACACCAGCCCCAATTCAACAACGACACTTAGGCACTTCTAAACTCGCCGACACTACAAAACAACTGTATCCGTTACAAAGCGTACGCCAGACACGTCCGCACACTTCGCGCGCCACTCAAAGACTCACTAATATTATTGCTCGACCAAAGTTTATGCATTACGGTTTATTTGCTTTTTAGCTATTTCACTGACAACTTTCGTTAATGGTCTTTGTTCAGGTTCGCTGTACGTGAGTTATTAGTTTATTTTAAGTGGACATCAGGCCAAATATGTTACCGAATCGGTTATTGTGGCAATTCATTTCTTTGGAGTTGATCAACTGTTTCACAATTAGGAATGTGTATTAACTTCTCTGGCCATCACAGATACTATGACCAATAACTACGAGTGTTTGCCAAGTCTCAATAAAAAGCAATTCGATGCTTTAGAAGCAAATAGGAAATTTTTAAATTTTTCAGAGTGAATTTTAAGGGACAAATACAAGTCATGTTTGTATTTAAGCAATTACACGAATACGCTATCGTCCCTGTTCGTGTTAAATATCTATCTCTATTAATGTTACTAAGTTCTTCAAGCTTAAGAAATTTTATTCACCCTGAATCATAGGTCAAATTTATATTTGGTCAAATCAGGTAAACCTGTCGTAATCATTCATTCTAAAAACTGGAACTACTCTAGACTAGAGATGGCTCGTTTGCGAGTGAATCAGTTCTTTAGAGCAATTCATTTAAAAGAGCGAGTGAGCAGTCACTCACTAAAAAGTGAACGGTAGTTCTTCTAGGCGAATCAGTTGATTCCGAAGATCATGAAGAACTAGCTCACGTGGGTTTTGTGGACTGGAGAGCTAAAAAAAAGGTCTATTATGTGTATTGATGTCGACATAAGGGGGTACTAACAACGGAAAGTGGGGGTATAACCGGATTGTGAGGGGTGAGACAAAAAAAGTCTCAAATAAAACTGTGAGCTACTGAGCAAGTGAACGATTCAAAAGAACTAGTTCTTTTCATTGAGTGATCAAATGAACAACAACTCTTTTTAGTGAATCACTTTGCCCACCTCTACTCTAGACCCATGACGATAGGCAAAATTGGTCACGAGCCTCCACTGGTTTTATTAACATTTTTAGTTTAAGATGAGTTTTGAAACTCTATATTCGTTATCCATTATCTTATAAATTTTGAGCATATTTAAATGTTTTGGCGGGCGAGTGACTACCCTCGGGATCCCGTCCCTCATACCCGAAATCACTCCAAACTATGTCGGGACGGTTCCTTCAAATTACATATCCTGTAGTCGAATTCCTTCCAAATCCTTGCCGTATTCATCAATGAATGGCATTAGCCTGCTCGCAAAAATTGAAGAATCTGTTGACGAAAGCAAAAGGCTGAGAAATTTTGATCATAGAGAACAAGATTTTGACGCATAGGACATGCCTTTTCTACTGGAAAATTCATTCAGCCAAAGAGTTTGTCGGAAATAAGGAGATATTGAGGCTCCGTAACCACCAGCCGCACGGAAACTGTACAGGCTTTATTAGGCGTGCGGCTTACATACGTCAGTACAGAAGATGAGACAGACCGGCAGTCAATGTGGCACACTCACTAGAGCGAACGTCAAGAAATGAAGAAATGGCGGAAGCAATACTTCCCCTTCAAGAATCAATGCTATCTAGACCTACACCTAGTGGGAAACGGGCAAAGCACCTCGAACAAGAGCCAACCTTTATTAATTTATGAAAAAATGCTTGGAAAAGGGAATGTTCCAATATATGTTAAATTATGGAGATTCTTATCTCATTTAACGGCGGAAGAAATAATCTACAACTTAAAAAATACTATCTCCATATACTTTTGTTTTGTATGGACAGCACAAAAAAGATACTCTGAAAAGCCGTTAATTAACACAAAATATGTGGCTCGTGTGGTCATAATGACTTTGTGATAATATTTTTATTGGCTGCCTTAATCTAGCCGGGTAATCTTACCGAGGGTAAGGGATCTATAGTTTGATTTGTTATCCGAACCACAGAAGTGTTCTGGCGTACTTGATAGTATACAACAAAATGTGCCAAAATTGAAGGTCGGGTAAAGGGCTTTTAAAAATACCCCCTAACTGAGATTTGAACTGAGGACCTTGATGCTTTATCCAATCGACTACCAAACCGCATAACAGAAAATAAAATGGAATGAATCAAAATCCGTACCATCCAGAACAGGAAAGGTAATGAAGACCGCTTAATGGAAATTGTACAAAACTTAATAACTTTTTTTAAATTGTGATGGAGCGTACGCTCCGTTGGCGAATTGCCTACACACCAACCTTTCCCTCTTTCCTCTACCCGCATAATTACCCCTACTACAAATTTAAAAACTTAAAATCTTTCAGCTTTTTGGTATTCATCATGTATATTGGTAACTTATTCCAACCCGTGACCCCTTTGGCTCCGAAAGAAAATCTTCCCACACCCTTCAGCCTGAAATTGAGAGTCAGCCTATGGTTCCAGCCATCCTTTCCCTTCCATACATCTCTCCACCAATTTCCTTCCACGCCTCATCACCAATATACGTCCTGGACACTCCCATGACTCTCTTCAATCTACTCCTGTGTTCCAATGAGTCCCATTCCAACTCAATCATATAAGTTACTGATTGTGCTGTGCAGTAATTTTTAGAGATAAATCTAGCAGCCGTTCTTTGTGCCCCTTTCAACTCCTGTAATTGATACCCAAAATGTGTGTCCCATACTACATATTTAAGGAATGGTCGGACCAAATTTTTGTAACCCAATTTCTTTACTT
The DNA here is from genome assembly GCA_031002005.1 of Vandiemenella viatica. Classification (NCBI taxonomy): domain Eukaryota; kingdom Metazoa; phylum Arthropoda; class Insecta; order Orthoptera; family Morabidae; genus Vandiemenella; species Vandiemenella viatica. The sequence continues at coordinate 14,937 of JARYHS010007841.1, forward strand.
CTTTGATATATCCGCTCATCATTCTCTCCAATAATTGAAATATTTTGAAACCTTTTCTACTGCCTTCGCAGTCTGTTATGAACAGTTGAGTTTGTTACCAGATGTTATGCCAAGGTATTTACATTTCAAGACTTCAACAACCAATTCTTTCTCCATCTCATAACCACGATCAGTCTTTAGTTTTTTATCAGTGTATCTAAGAAGCTTCATCCCATGGCTGAGCTGCCAAGCTATATTCCCTTCCCCGTCACCCTGCAACTGTTCACAATCTTCTACAGTTTTGATCCTTTTACACAGCACTATGACATCTGCAAACAACCTAATTTCTGATAGTAAATCATCAATACAATCTTTCATTAGAATAATGAACAGCAATGGACTTAATACTGTGGCACTCCCATTTTCACTTCCACAATTAAAAATATTAGAAAATCATAGTGCTTGGTCCCAATTACCTGCATCTATGGTTTGGTCAACTTCTGGAGCCATTTTCCTGGCATTTAAAGAGTACATGGACCCTACAATAAGGCTTCTTTACATACCTCTATTGCATACATCAAATACTACGATAATAATTAAGATGAAACAACGCACATAATGCTTTCAAATTGGTGATTATTTTTCTGGGAAATGTGTGAAGGGTATATTTGTAAACATCACCTTTGATGGTTCAGAATCGTAAAAAAATCACCTGTTCAAAAACAATTTGTTACTGTTTCGCAGATTTTTGGAGAATCGATATGCAAAACTGTGATGTTATGTCACGTTCATACGGAAAAGACATGAAAGGTAATCATTAGAATTAGCAACAATCTGTTTGGTTATGGGAGTGGGATGAGTCACTGAATGAGCTGCAACAACCATCATAAGTGCTGGGCTGGGGAGTATTATCGGGTTATTCACGGGTAACTTCTGTGTATGCCACCGGTGTTATTCTCCAGTCCTACAGTTTGCGCTAGAAGTTGAGTAACATTATGAGAATCGGTGATTACTATTTATTTTATTAATTCACTAGCTGGTACCCACGACTTCTTTGGTGTTTGTAAAGAATTTGGATTGACAGCTACCGATATCTAACAACCATAGTGCACGACAGGGGACAGGATTCTACTACCACACACAAACACCAATGCTCTGTGGTATGTAGTTGTGGCAGAAAAGTGATAAATGCTGAGACACATGTCTTTCGTCGAAATACGAAAATATCCTTGATCTTCCATTTTCAACCACCATATCTCCCACACTAAAACAGTTACTGAAATTCGGCCGATGTTGTGATCGAAAGGTGACTCTGTGTTACTACCACACACAAACGTCAGTGATCTGCGATTGATAGTTTTTGCTGAAAAGTGATACACCAAGCCACATGCGTTTTTTGCAGAAATATGAAATTGTCGCAGGTCGACAACTTTCAACCCCCATATCTCCCACATCCCCATAGCTACCGACATTTAACAACCACAGTGCACGACATGGGACAGGATTCTACTACCACACACAAACACCAATGGTCTATGCCAGGGATGGCGAACCAATGGCACGCGTGCCGGTGATGGCACGCGACCAAATAATTTGGGCACGGCATTAAGTAGGTACTTAATCGATATAAGTAATTTTTTTTCGTCTACATAATGTGACCTCACATTAAAAAGTTCCTTGTGAACGAAACTACCCGTGCCTGATTGGGCAAAAGAGGTATATTTCAAGCAAATTTCTGACGGAACTTATTCACTTGTTTCTGCTGAAGTAGTTGACTGATTTTACCAATCACGCATAGTTTTTAAGCCAATTTCGCTAAAACAGCTGCTTCTTTAAATTTGTTTGAGTTGTATTTGCAACTATTCAGCATGGCTAGTTTGGTAAAAAAAAAAAAAAAAGTGCAAGATAAGTGTCACAGAGAATTTCAACCTTGGTGGAGTGAGAAATATGGCATGATTAATAAAGCTGATAAAGTGGTGTGTTTTATGTTCTGGAGCAGTGTTATGTACAACATCACCTTTAAAACGGCACTATGAAATAAAAAAGCGAACCAGAGCATAAAGAAGTCATTGAGAATTAAAGAGAAGCAATCGACGCGTTTGGTTAAGTATGTTATCAAGGATGGCACCGCACGATTTTCGTCTGCAAATGTTATTGTTCGGCAAGGTAAACCTTCTAATGAGGGACGATCTTTGAAGGAAGCCTGGTTATCATGCTTCCCTTCACTTTCTGAAGCCTTTGAAAATAATGGTAAGATAATTCAGCGTGTCAAAGAGTCTCCTTTATACAAAAACACAATAAACGACAGAATATTAAAACCGGCGAAAAATGTAAAAGAAGAACAAACAAATGACATCAAGTCATCTCCTTTTATACGTCTCGACGTAAGTACAGCTGTAACTAAATCTACTCGTTTAACTATTTTAGATCGATTTTGTGGAGTAAACGAGATCAAGAAAGAATTGATTGCTATAACACCGTTACCAACAACTTCTAAGGGCACAGATATTTGTACGGCTGTTAAAAATTCACTTACTAAGAAAGAGGTAGATTTAAGCAAAATTGTTTCGATAACAATTGATGCTGCTCCAAGGATGGTGGACAAAATAAATGGTTTTATCAGTTTATTCCAAACACATTCTTGAATTCCACTGCACCATACATCAACAAGCTTTGTGTGCAGAGGGTTTATTCGCTTTCGATGTTAATAAAATGGATGTAGTCACAAAAATAGTGAACCTTACATCGTGGCAGTCTTTAAATAAGCAAACATTTGATGCTTTGTTGGATGAAGTCAACTCGGTGCGCAATGACTTGCGAGTACTGATGTATAACAATGTACGCGGGTTGAGCCGCGGTAACCTACTTCAAAGATTTGGCGATTGCTTGGAAGAAATCAGACTATTTTTACAAAATGAGGGAAAAATGGAACAATACTCATAATTGATGGGTATTATGTGGCTTTCAAAATTAATGTCTTTTACTGACATGTGCCAGCATTTCAATCAATTGAAGGTGAAACTTCAAGGCGCAAACAAAACAGTTATCGTTATGATAGATCTCATTCGTAAAGCCTAAACTGCAAGTTTTCAGTAACGATTTTATTTCAAAAAATTACAAGTATTTCCCGAACTTGAAAAAAAATGGTTGTACCCAAAAAAAAAAAAAAAAAAAAAAAAAAAAAAAAAAAAAATTCCATCGAGATTTTCGCAGTTTAAAGAATTATCGGAAACACTCAAGCTTATTATGTATACTGATGTGACTTCACCTGATAGACTGGAACTTGTCTAAATTTGATTGGTTGGAAATTGAAGAAAATGAAATGCATCTGATTGAGTTCCTGGGTAGTGGACTCAAAAGTTCATCAAAATGAGGAAGAAGTTGGATTTAAATGAATTAGCAAGACTATCAAGCAATATGAGTAAAAATTCCAACATTGTAATTATGAAAACTTGGAATTCAATTCCAAACACATTTAGCTGATTTTCGCTATCTTAACAATATTTTTATCTACCTATGTCTGTGAGTCATTATTTTCAGAAATGAATAACAAAACCGTTTGTCAGATGAATCCACTACAGTTTGCATTCTGCTAACCGTAACAGAATGTGAACCTAATAGAAGTTATTTGGCATCTAGTTAGCAACTACAGAAGTCACACTAGTTATATCTACTTAAATAAACACAAAACTGTTGATGTTATTATTGACTAGTATAAAAAAATTGTATTTTTGGTTGTAAATATAAAGTTTTAAGGTGATAGTATTTAGTTTTATTTCTTTTCCCATTAATCACTAAGTCACGATTGTTTGATGGCACGTCATAACTTCGTCCAACATTTCTTTAGAAAAAATGGCACGTTGATCGATGGAGGTTCGCCATCCCTGGTCTATGCTATGTAGTTGTGACAGGAAAGAGAAGTATAAGGAGACACAAATTTTTGGTCGAAATATGAAAACGCCCTGCATTGACCAACTTTAATCATCATATCTCTCACATCCCTACAGCTATCGGCATTCGGCCTACGTTGTGCACGACAGGAAACTCCATGCTACTTCCACACACAAACAACAGTGATCTGTGATAGGAATTCGTGGCTGAAAAGTGAAATATAGAAAAACACATGTCTATTTTTATATACATATATAAGATTTTTACAGCTTTATCAATCCTTGTTTGGGGCCATTCACAAATTACGTCACACAAATTTCATGATTTTTGGACCCCTCCCTCCCCCCATGTCACAGATTGTCACATTTGTGGGAACCCCTCCTCCCCTGGTGTGACGTCACATATTTTCCAGTTTTAAATTTATAAATTAAAACAGCACTTCCAAAATGATTTATGTATTTCTAGTTAAAAAAATCGTATCAAAAATAAATCAAACATTTAAGAAAATATAAAAAAACTTAAAAATAGAATTAATGATACAAAATTGAGTCATCATTTGTCCATGGATTTTGAACCCATTCCTTGATACCGTTTATATTGGCATAATAGTAACTTCATTCTTGATTTCGATAGTGTTGGGAATATTCGATGTGTCAACATCATCTTCATCTTCCGCCACGAGCCAAAGTGATAAAAATTATGCATGTGATGCCACAAAGTTTATAACACGCCCCCCCCCCCCCTTGTCACACGTTGTTGACCCCCTCGCCCCCTATCAAGGTGTGACGTAATTTATGGATGGCCCCTTTCAGGATGCAGCCTCTTTAAGCCAGGTGAGCTATATTTTACAATTTAATGCTATATAATTTCGTTCTAGTTCCTTCCAGGCTTATCGAACTTGAACAACAGTCTCCCAGTTCACGCCTGTTATTCATCGTATGTATCTATACCAACGATCTCGGGTCTTCCTCTTACTCTTTTCAGGTCCCTTGGTGTCCAATACAGAACTTCCGTAGTCCATCTGTCGTCTCTTTTTCGAGTAATATAACCAGCCCATTGCCATTTTTTTTTTTTTTTTTTTTTTTTGTGTCGTCGCTCTTTCTAAGATGCCTGTCACTTTGGTTATCGAACGAATGTAGACGGCCCTTTTCCTGTCTGTTCTTCTAAATACTTCGCTGTGCAGTTCTCACTTTTGCTTGATGTGACTGTTTAGGGTCAAAGTCTGGCAGGCATATATGAGGACCGTAATCCACATTGTTCAAATACCTGTTTTTTTTATAATAATAATAAAAAAGATGTACCGAGCGTGGTGGGTGAGCGGTTAACCCTCTGGCCTCGCATTCGGCAGGATGCTTGTTCGAATCCCTGTCCGGTCATCCAGATTTACTTTTACGTGGTTTCCCCAAATTAGTCCAGGCGAATGCCGGGATGCTTCGTTCAAAAAGTCCATGGCCGTATTCCTTGCCGTTCCTTGTCCACAGTCCGACCCGCCTCTATTGACCTCGACGTCGACGAGGCGTAAAGCAATAAATAAAAGAAAATAAATAGTATGTACTGGTATGTTTGATTTAAAAACTATGGAGTTTCTTCTCTAAGCTCTCCAGCCAAACTTTATGCGTCTGTAGATCTCAGAAGAAGAGACAGGCTGGTAGGTCATATTTTGAGACATGCTGCATTTGTTAATTTGTTAGTGGAGGGAACAGTCGAAGGTAAGAACTGTAGAGGTAGACAGAGATTAGAACAGGGTGGCCACAGACCTGGAAAACCTGGAAAATCTGGAATTATCAGGGAATTTAAAGCAACCTTGAAATATCATGGAAATATCAGGGAATCCAAGTAATTTCAAAAATTATCAGGGAATTTTAATTGCAACAACCCAAAATTTGGAAATTTTTGATAATTTATTTTGATATTGAACTTTTGCATTAAATAATTCAGCTTATATATTTTTGACATAAAGTAGCCAGCAAATGCCGCATTTACACTAGCAACTTTCATCTCATCTCGCGCCTCATCGAGATACGACGACGAGATGATCGTATGCGAGCACTGACATGAACTCTCTCTGGAACTCAGCAGTCGAAATTATATTTAAAAAAAGGTGGATGACATCTAAATCATAATTATAGAACTACATGTAAACTCAGAAGTTATATTTTTTACTGAATAAAACAGCAATCGTAGAGTAGTAAGTTCATAAAGGCGTTTTTTGTTTCACTAAACAGTTTTATAATTTCAAGCAAAGTGTGAAACAGATGTTCCAAAAAAAGAATTTGAGAGTCTTCGAAGTCCTGTAGAATGTCACAAGCTGGTTTTGAACTTCTTTTGAGAAAAATTCAATCTTTAATATCTAAACAAAAGCCTAGATTCAAGATACCAATGCCAGAAAAAATGCGAATAGCAATAATTATACGGTTTTATAACTTTTTTGTATTAATGATATAATGCGAATTAAAGCAGGAACAAAATAATAGATCATGTAAATACTAACCGGAGGTCTAAATAGGTAGGATTTATAAAGTTTTGCTTCATTCAGAGCTCCTTCAAATGCCGAATCGATGCGACAGTATAAACATCATGCTCATTGCCTTTGACTTGCACCAAATAAACCGCTACCAAGGCGAGCGGAACACCCAAGCAACCACTCAAGGTGAGCCTACACGATTGCACTGTTTATACAAACTCGTGTTCATGCTATCTTGCGTAGAGTCACGGAAACTTACGCGAAAGTGTTAACTCGGCAACAGAAGAAATTGAAAATGGAAGAAAAAAAGCTACAATAACTGAACCAGAAGATTTGAAAAGAAAAGTGTAGCAAATGAAAAAAGGCATAAAAAAGCTAAGCTTTTGACTGAGTCAAGTTACTGATGAACAATTTAAAAATCTTCAATTATTTTATCCACCAAATATTGAAAGATTACTAATTAGTTCAAGTTCTTATTAGTCATTATCTTATTTTTGTGCTACTCATTTTAATTATGATTCATAAGATTACTAAATTAGTTAATAAATTTTAAAATAAACATTCTTAAACATGTTTCTTTTTTTAAATTTTTTGAGTTTTATATCAGCTTTAATTATTTACAATCAAAATCTAATTAAAACTTTAAATATCTTAATCATGCAAATAAACTTTCTAAATCAGGGAAAAATATGGCAAATTTTTATGAAAAACCTGGAAATATCAGGGAATTTTTAAATCATTACCTTGTGGCCACCCTGTAGAATATATGAAGCAGATAATTGAGGACGTGGGTTGTAAGGGGTATGTAGAAATGAAGAGGTTGACACAGGATAGGAAAGGATTGCATCAAACCAGTCTAAAGACTGACGACAGCAAAAAAAAAAAAAAAAGTCTCAGAATTTGAGTCGCCACTCATGTTAATCAGAAGTACTGTTCTTCGGACTCAATACCAGGTTCTTTCGTATCTGCCTTGTCTTTATCTACCCGTTGGTTTTGCATGATTTTGCTTTTTTAGAAGTTTATTTTAAGGCCCACTTCTCTGCATGCTTCGTCTACTTCATTTATCAGCTCTTTCAGCTCTTCCATAATGTTTTAGAGTAAAACTATATCTTTCGCGAATCTTAAATTGTTGAGACTTCTTCCATTTACATTAATTCTCAACTCTCTATTTTGCCATTAGATTTTTGACATTGCAAACTCCAGGACTGATCTGAATAGCGTGGGGGATATAGAGTCTACTATGGGACGATGTATAGTTTATGTTTAATCATATTCACTTGTGCAACATTAATCAAATTATTGTTTATAGGGGGATGTGCCAGAGTATTGTTCGGTCGCCAAGTAACACGGCATTCCAACTGCGTATAAGAAAACATGGAATCTAAATCACGTACCTCTGATTACATAGTGAGCGCGCGTTAAGAGACTCTGAAAATCTTATCCATAACGGGGATTGGAACAGGGAACCTTTCGATCTCCAGGCAGACGCCTTAACCACTGAGCCACCAGACCCTGACATAAGAACCTATGTAATTCGTATATACACAGCAGTGACTTGTGTACATACATTAGAAACAAAACAGTAGTAAGAGATCTGATCAATTCTATGTTCGACATTAATACTTTCATTTTTCGACATATTTGTTCCATTAAAAGGCTGTTTAAAAATATCATTGGTCGTAAAAGTAGCTGTGTTCATTAAGTCTTTCAGTCCAGCAGCTGGTGTCAGAAATGCTCTGTTTCCACCAAAGCGTTAAAAAACGAGTTATTTTGAAACTTCGAAATTAGCTGCTTCTTATTGTATGAATCAAACCTTCAAGACAGAAAAAACGGTTATAAATAACGGGCGACGTCAAGACTACCTACAATAAAGACATTAGGAATGTCTCAACGCTGTTTTTGAGACTTTTTCCAATATTTTCTGGTTTAATGAGCGTAGTGTATGCGTTTTAGGTGGAAATTCACTACAGACATTCTACATGATACGCTTTTGAGAATTTTCTGCTAGGACCTTACGGCTCTTGAGAACTGGCTCTTGGAGACTGGAAAGGGTTTTATGCAAAGGAATAGGAAACAAATCAGCCATAGCTTTTATAAAGAAGCCTTCTCTTTATTCATGAACTAACGCAACATAAAATCTGATGTTATTTCTCCTACAGATCCTGGATTCAATATTGCATTCCGCATCGTAGCCGTATTTATGTTTCTATCTCACATCTTCATTCAGGAAGTAATCTACATTTCTGTGATGGCTTCATAACTGTCTGTTGCTTTTTCATGTTCTTGGGAGAACTTACTCCACAGGGCTCACTTCATGTTAAAGATAGTGTCTCTTGCAATGGGAAGTTACTGGTTCTATGAATGCATACACTGTGCTGATGATGGATCCATGTTTTGTTTTAGGCATTAGTTCCAGAGTGTTTTTAAATAACGTGGTAAGTAATTATAAGTTAAACGTTGGTGACGGGTTGTGTGCCGTTACTGTAGGAAGAACTGGAAGTAATACATGGGAAGGAGGAGTGTTAGAACTGTTTCAGGCATAGGGCTAATGGAGTGGAATTTTTTTTTTATTTGTAGCCGTGTGAGTGAGAGACGGTACTAACATGTCAGCAGATGGAATTAATACAATGCCTCGAACGGTACAAAATTCGACATTAAAATTCCCAAAACGCATAAGTACATAAGCATGAAAATTGCAGCCGAAACGTAGGCTCTATCGAAATTAATAATAGCAGCTAATTTTCGTTTATGGCTTTACACCTCGTCGATTCCGAGGTAAAAAGAAGCGGGAGAGGACTGTGGACAGGGAAACTGGAAGGGACCATCCCGGCATACGCCTGGAGTGATTTGAGGAAACCATAGAAAACTCAAATCTGAATGGCAAGAAGGTGATTCAAACCCGCGACCACCCAAATGTGACGTCAGAGCCTTACCTCTCACCCACCACGCCAGGTAGTAATGTAAATGTAACTGTAAAAAAAATACTCAGTCAAAATGTTCTCAAATAATTATTTTAGAATTCAGTTTATATTACACTTCTTCTTCAGCTCTACAACTGTTGTTTATAAGCCGGCGGAAAACCATTACAAAAATTAAAATTGTACTATCAATTCTCTTTTTTAAATAGTGGAAGCCTGTAAGTCTAAAAGTCTTCCAAAAGTATTGAAACGAATGTGCTTGATACGGCACTGGATGTGTACCAGCGAACAATTTCGATATTGTTTTGTATACATCCTACAGTGTCTCATAAACATAGTTTAAACACCAAAAACTACTTTTTATGACACTAAAATTAGTTGCTGACATGATATCTAACTCAAATATACTGTAATACACTTCACACAACGACATCCACAACGCACGCAATTACCTACAGGATGCAATTGCACACTAACCGAATAGTTAAATCATTGGCGAATTTCTCTAAACCCCGGAAAATGTCAAGCCAAAACTTTTACACTGAGACGCCCACTAAACCCGCCAGAGATAAACATCATGGGAAATAACATTGCATTGAACCCACCTGACAAAACAATTAAGTACCTCTGTGGCGACGTTGATAGGCGGTTAACGTGGAACATACACATCTATAATATAAAATGAATCGCAAAATGTGTTGGTAAGCGCATAACTCAACAACGCCTGGACCAATTTGGGCCAATTTTTTTTTTAAATGTTCGTTGGAGTTCAAGGATGGTTTTTACGGCGAGAAAAAATTCGAATAATTACCGGAAAAAACCCTTAAAACAGCCCTTTTCTTTTTCTAACCCTTAAAACAGCCCTTTTCTTTTTCCCATATAAACGTTTCCTATACCATTTATCAGATTGCAATGAAACTTTGGAGAGTTTTCGAGTGTGCGTCTGCGAAGGTTCCTGTGAAAAAAAATTCCAAAAGTCAGCCCCTATTCCCCATAACACCCCATAATTTAGGCAAAACCACATTTTTTATTCGATTTAGATAGGAATTTGTACACTTATACTTTAAAACAAACAGAAAAATACTGCCAACATATGATTTCCGAATATTCATCACCTCTCCCCCTTTCCACCCCCATTACGTTTTTACCCCATAATTTAGGCAAACCAAATTTTTTATCCGATTTAGATAAGAATTTGTACACTTATACTTTAAAACAAACAGAAAAATACTGCCTACGTATGGTTTCCGAATATTCATCCCCTCTCCCCCCTTTCCAACCCCATTACGTTTTCACCCCATAATTTAGGCAAACCACATTTTTATTCGATTTAGATAAGAATTTGTGCACGTATACTTTAAAAAAGAGAGAGAAATACTGTACACATTAATTTCACAAAAACCCAATCCCTCTCCTCTCTTTCCACCACCTTAATTACACCCTCTGTCTGTATATCTGTTTGTCCTCTATGCGCTCCTAAACCGTTCATCCGATTATGGTGAAACTTTGGTGAGTTGTCGAGTGCGCATCCGGGGTGGTTCCTAAGAAATAAAATTTCCAAAAAACCACCTACCCTTCCCCATAACACCCCATAACATAACAAAACCTACAGATTTTATCCGATTTGTACGGAAATTTGCATACATATACTTTAAAATAAACATAAAAACACTGTCTACATTTGGATTCCAAAAACGCACCCCCTTTCCCCTTTCCCGCCCCTTAATTTTTACACAAACCTACACTTTTTATCAGACTTTGATGGAACTTTGCACGCATATACTATTAATAAAATAGAAAAATGCTGTAGACATTAATTTTACAAAAACACAATCCCTCTCACCCTTTCTACCCCAAAACCACCCCCTCTTCCCCCTTGCATCCCATAATTTAAAAAAACCACAGATTTTATCTGATTTTGATGGAAATTGGCACACAGAAAAACACCTTAGACATTATTTTTACCAAAACCTAATCCCTCTCCCCTTTTCCACCCAAAAACCACCTCCTCTTCCCTCCTACTCCCCATAAATTAAGAAAACCTACAGATTTTAACCAATTCTTTAAAACAAATTGAAAAATATTGCTTACGTAGGGTTTCCAAAAACGCCATCCCTCATACCCCTTCACATCCCCCTAATTTAAACAAATACGCAGCTTTTATCCTATTTCTATAGAAATTTGCACACGTATACTTTAAAACAAACAGGAAAATACTGTCTACATGTGGACTCAAAAGGCAACCCCTTCGTCCCCTTTACATCCCCTTAATTTTTTGCCACTGTGTCATATATAAAGGTACAGTTTTTACCCGATTTTGAAGGAATTTTAACACAGGTATACTTTAAAACAAGCAGAAAAATACTATGTAAATTTGGTTAGCCTAATCTCACCCCTCTTCCCTTTTACCCCCTTCCTTCTTAATTTCCAATTATATTTATCAAAACCCACAAATTTTTATCCGATTATGATGAAACTCTGTTGAGTTGTAGAGAGTACGTCTGGGAAGCTTCCTGATTTTTTTTGATTTTTTTTTTATACCCTCCACCCCTTAATTTAAACAAACCCATAGAATTAATCAGATTTCCACCAAAATTTGCAACATATGGTATCCAAAATTGCAACATCTTTTCCCCTTTAAACCCCCTTAATTTTTGCCAATATACCTTATATAAAGCCAGTTTTTTTCCAACTTTTTAAGGAACTTTGCACACATATACTTTAAAATAAACTGAAAAATACTGTCTACATTTGGTTTGCCTAAACCAAGTCAAGCAATAGCGAAGCATTGCCAGGTCAGCTAGTTAATAATAAAATAAACCAATCCTATGCCAGATTGTACAAACTATGCCCAGTATTAAATAGAAAATCGTCATTAAAAACAGAATGCTGCCTATTAAATTCCAAAATGATATTACGACCGCTCATAACATACGCATGTCCAATATAGGGATGTGCTAGTTGTAGCAAGTTACACAGAGTGCAAATATTCCAAAATAAAGTTCTTCGATTAGCTGTGAACGCACCATGGTACGTATGCAACATTCAGCTACATCGAGAATTAAATATTTCTTACATTAATGAATTCATAAGGCAACTAACTAAAAATTTTATAAAACGAATGAATGCAGTACATTCCTCAAGACATTTATCTATCGAACAGTGACTCTGAAGAAGAAATGAACCAGTAAATCATATGTTGTGACACAAGATTATCCTCAGCACTGAAAAAAAAATTATTCTATGAAAAAAGTGTAGTTATCTTAAATCAACTAATTACAACAGTTTTTACTACTGTTTTCACATTGATAATTGTTCTGTTCTTATTACTATTTTAATACTGTAGACACTGTTTTCACTATTTTGCAAAATATTTACTGTATCACTGTTATGTAGTTACTGAGCGGCCCTAATGGGCTGACCTGAACCATGTCAATAAGAATGCTATGATTTGTAAAATGTATAATAAAAATGTAACAAAAAAAATATATTGTACGTCACCGAAGAAGTTGACTCTATAGCCTCACTTGTTGCTATGTAGCAACAAGTACCCTCTATAAACAGTGGCCGTCGTATCCGTGGTTACGCCGTCTCAGTAGCGAAGCTCAGTCGGTGCCAGTCAGCTGTGTCCTACAGGCAGTCGACGCTCTTCGCACTTTTCCGCTGTTATTCGCTGATCATCCGGGTTCTTCATTCGTCTTTGTCTTCGATCGTACAAGAAAGATTATATAATGGTAAGTAGCCACCAGCGGCAATGTTTAGTAGCCAATCTCTGTATATCAACCTATTGTTACACGAGCTTGATCTGAATAAATTTCAGATTCATAAAGTAAATGCGAATGTATAGCTGTAAACAACTTTTAATTTGGAGATGCATTATATTTACCGAGGATTCTACGATAACCGTAGCGCCGAAATTTGATGATGGATTCTTATGTAACTACACAAACTCAAAGTAATAAAAAAAAATTTGATATCTCTGTTCACGAGATATTGTACCTCAAAATTGACATGGTTAGGTTGAAATACGACCTGGAATAGAAGAAAAATTTGATGATAAATTAATTCGTATGTAACTCGACGAGACAAATCGTAAATAAAGATAAATAGTTTGATATCTTGCTTATTCTAGAGATATTTTATCTGAAAAGTGAGGAGGTAAAGGTGAGATCTGGCCTAGACCAGAAAAAAAATCCACTAAGACCACTATATCTACACGGTGGATATACACTATAAAGTTTTTATTTATTCCTATTGGTTGTTGTTAGGTTGAAATACGGCCTGAAACCGAAGAAACGTCACCAAAATCACCGATATTTGACACACCAATCTCCAAAACCAAGCGAGATATCAAAAAATTTTATTCTTTATCTTCGATTTGCTTCGTCGAGTGCTATACGAATTCATTCATCATATTGTCGTCCCACGATATTGATAGAATGGGCACTAATATTGTATCATATAGATTGAGATAACTTAGGGTTCGGATCTTTAGGAAAAGTCATATTTTTTTCCTGCCTTCTTTTTGAGCCGAAATGCTGAAATAAACCCTGATTCAACGTTTCTGATTGTATTTAAATCTATTTTATATAGCTTATAAATGCATATTAGGGCCATTTTCCTAATTCTGGTCATATTTCAGCAATTTTTATGGTCATATGGTCACATTTTAAGGAAAAATCTGGTAATTTTTTGATAGAAGTTATAGATGAAAAGAAATTAAGATAATTATTGAATATACTCCTGTTATACATTGGAGAAAAAAACGAAACTAATTGTAACTAAATTGTTCAGAATTCACCAGTCAAGAATTAAATTTATAAATTATTGTCACTCTCTAAACGTTAATGTTCCGACCACTTTTTAAGTTCGACGATGCAGCAGCAACATGCCTGTGTCGAGCCGCGTCAATCAATGTCTCACTTGCGACGGTATCGCGGGAATTGAGTCCACTGCAGTGACCCACCGATGAGTTGAGAGGAATCAATTGTCTTCCTATGATTCACTACGGCGAAACTGCTGCTTAACGGGAAACCCGTCCCTATCAACGTCAGGTATTCCCCATATACCAGACTCTCCGCGTCGAAACAAACACAAAGCCTTCAGCCACTCACGCACTGTCACAAATGCTTTTGAAAATAATCCTGAACCAGTGTTAAATCTGCAGTGGATCAGTGAGTACCGCCATGCCGAAAACAAAACTTTCTGAAAGTGCAAAGTTACGGAGTTACGTAAAGAATTTGGAGAGGAGTATTTTAGCACAGCTGAAAAGAGTTCTTTTCTGTAAATTATGTGAAATTAAAGTGAATGCAACAAAGCGATTTCATGTGCAGCAGCACTGCAATACATCGAGACACAAGAATAACGTAATACGACATTCAACTCGACAAAGCAAACAGCGACTTTTCTTGGATACATCTACAGCTTCGTCGTCTTCCAAATGGTCGATTTTTTCTAAAAAAAAACTCTGTGAAATGATGGTATCAGCCAACATCACATTTAATAAAGTGAACAATGAGCATTTACAGTTGTTCTTGGAGAAATACAGAACACAGACGATTCCAACCAAATCAACATTGAGGAAGAACTATTTACCGTCTTGTTATGAAAATGTATTGCAGACAATCAAAAACTAAGCTATGTACCAATAAGATCTGGGTATCAATGGATGAAAGTACTGATGCTTGTGGGAGATACGTTGTAAATGTTATCGTTGGAATCCTACTTTCTGACAGACCGGGTGATATATTTTTACTGGACTGTGAAGCTCTTGAATCAGTAAACCACTCAACAATTGCCGTCCGTTTAGACAACGTTATGAAACTGTTTTGGAGCGGTGAAGTTAAGCGAGAACATGTCTTACTATTTGTGACCGATGCTGCCCCGTACATGGTAAAGGCTGGGAAATGTCTGAAGATGTATCCTTCTATGGTGCATTTAACTTGTCTCGCTCATGGATTACATAGAGTTGTCGCGGAAGTAAGACTAAATTTCCCTGGTGTTGATAGTTTAATATCAAATGTAAAAAAGATTTTTCTTAAAGCTCCAATGAGAGTGGCAAAATTTAAAGAAGACGCACCTTCCGTCCCTCTTCCACCACAACCAGTACTTACTCGTTGGGGCACATGGCTCGATGCAGTTAGCTATTACTGTGAATATTATGAAAAAAATAGTTTCTAATTTTGATAGCTGTGAAGCATCTTCCATAAAAATTGTCCAAGAACTCTTTTCCAGTAATTTGTTCAGAAATTTGGCGTACATAAAGTCAAGTTTTTCAGGCATCACAACTGCGATTTCTCGTCTTGAAGAAATTGGTCTAGAACTGAATGAAAGTTTGGCGGTCGTTAGAAGTGTGGAAATTGAAATAGGCCAAGCAGAGGGCAGTGTGGCTAATTTTCTGAAAAACAAATTTGATAAAGTTTTGTGTGGAAATAAGGGATATAAAACAATTTATTAAAATTAGTGAAATTTTACATGGTGGCAAATCTGTTTTGACTGAAGACGACCCACAAATTAAATTGCAGTGACCTGACTCTGTTTAAGTGCGCTCCCGTCACATCTTGCGATGTCTAACGAAGCTTCTCACACAAGACAGTTTTAAGTGACAACCGGAGAAAATTCCTCTTCGAGAACAAAGATGCATATGGCGATAAAACTGCAATGCTGGCATCAAACAAGAATAAAAAATGGTATGTACACTAATTCGCAACAAATGTATGGTAAATTTCCATTTTTAAAAGTAAAATTCTAGTAATCAATTCATAATTTCCCAATCGTACAGTGAGTGCAAAGAAGCAAATTATGTTGTCTACATGAAAGGGACACAGTTACATAAAATAAATTATGTACATTTGAGCATTTTTAAAGTATAAAAAATTTAATGTTTGGTCATATTTTGTCTCTTTTAGGTCATATTTACCTATTTTTAAGGTCATATTTGCCTGCATATTTCTCGATTTTTTTGGTCATAAAGATCCGAACCCTATCAGATAAGACAACGTTTGAATTCAACAGCTCTCTCTATTCACAAACCGGCTCCACGTCAATACGTCGGAATGTACAATAACTGTCACATCGTTCTGAAATTTGGCACTATCTTCCTTAGGCGATAATGTTTGAATAAAAGTGTATATAGAAGCTTGCAAGTATGTAGAAATTAGATAATATTAATGAAAAAATTGACACAGCAATACATAGTATTACGTAAGATATGTACCTTATTTCCGGTCGATGGCTATTGTAATTGTTTCTTAGTCTTCAATCCTGTATGAGAAACTGCGTCTAACACTTAATTACGCGTAACAGAAATTAAAATTTGTATAAGTAAGATTTATTTACAGCCGACACTGACATATTGAATTCTATTTGCTTATTTGAGTTTGTCAGTGATGATAGTGAATACATTATACATTGCAGCCAACATTATTTTGATAAAATTCACCATTGACGATGTTGCTAGCAAAAGATATTAGTTTTGTGCAGGTTTTATAGTGAAGGGTATGGTATTACACGAAGTTTCATGGTTATTTTGATTAAAATCAATGTACTTAGCTGTTAGATTGAAATGCCTGTTGGACGGAAGTGAAAATAGACTAGTATATTAGAATAGTACGCAGATGACATGGAAAGAGTTTTTCAGAAGAATTTAGTGTAAGTAGACTGCAGTACATTAGGAATAGAGTACAGATGTCGCCGAAAGAGTTTTTGAAAGGAGTAAAATAATTATTTTCATATTATAAAACCTCTGAACAATAGTGAAAGTAACATGAGACTTAAAAAAATGCAGGTGCACTATTGTCATGGCATTTTGAGTGTTCTCAGAGAGATCCAGGGTTCATTCCAACCTAAAATGAATGTAGTTAATGGTTAGGTTCAAATACAGCCTGGACCAGTATGTAGAATATTGTGCTTTGCAGCAGCATGCGGCTGCAGTAATTTAGTTTTATAAGCAATGTAGATTCATTTGATTTTAGGAACCAGTAGGTGTGGTTAGGTTGGAATGCAGCCTGGACTAGAATGAACAATGACTCCCTCTGAAACAGGATACGACTCCAAAATTTATTTTTTATTTGTAACTGTAGTTTATTTGATTTTAGGAACCAGCGGTTGTGGATAGGTTGAAATGCAGCCTGGACTAGAATGAATAATTGCTTCCTTTGTAACAGCATAAGGGTCCGGTAATTTAGTTTTTACTGAAAATTTCGGTTGTCTGATTTTACGTACCAGTGGAGTGAAATGTAGCGGTAATTTTAAAAAGATACAACGGCATATATATATATATGAGAAAATGACAGTTTGTAGCATTCATAGCACGGAACATCGAGAAGTTTTATTTAAAAGAAAATGATGGCTGTAGATATACAGGAACGAAAAAAACTGGTGGGCCTCCTATCGGGAAGCATATCAATACCATGAACGTTTAGCCAGTGCAGAAAGTGAAAAAGTAGATTGAAAACTTGTACCATAACTCAACGGTCCCCCATAGAAGGCCCACTGAAGTTATGGAGAACTGGAAATGTTTCAGTGGAAACCTGTAATAAAACATGCCAGTTTTAATTTCACAGCGACAGAAAACAAAGATAAAGTGTTCAAAGTAAGAAATGACAGTCATGATGGTACTATATCCAAACATTGTAAGTGACTGTACTTACTGTATTTCTCAGTTATATGGTCAATGATTTTGTGGAATGCATATTTGGTAGTATGCCCATACAGTTGGCGCCACATG
>JARYHS010007843.1:0-53861 GCA_031002005.1 Vandiemenella viatica
TTGGATGAATTTCTCGACCACCTTAATGGGATCCATCCCAACATACGAAAGAAGTTGAGAAGGATGGGTGCCTCCCAATCCTGGACGTCTTAATCAGGCGCAAACCTGATGGATCACTGGCACAAAGTGTGTGCCGCAAACCGACCTAAACAGAATGTCACTTGGGTGCAGCCAGTTATCATCACCTGGCACAATGCAACTCTGTATTGACCACAATAGTAAGCAGAGCAAGAGCCATTTCCGATCGTGAGAGCCTACCGATGGAGTTGAAACATCTAACGACTGTTTTTGAACAGAATGGCTACTCTCGGCGACAGGTAGAGCATGCCTTTATTCAGAAGCCACCTAGACCACCGACCAAACAAGATGAACCATCGAAAACTCTTGCTTTTCTGCCATATGCTGGGAACACATCAGAAAATATTGGAAGACACTTGGCGCGGTCTAGTATAAAAAGCATTTTCTGACCACCCGCCAAGATACGTCTTGAAAATCTTCTCAACAAGGCATAATGGGTGCAAATTGACGCCGTAGATTAAGTTCGCCAGCACATCCGGCTACCAGTTAAGCAACGTGGAGCGTGGCGAGTACTTGGATGAGTGACCGGGTATGGCTCCATACGCAGTCTGCAACATTGATACCCTCAGATGGCAGATCGCACTTTCCAGTTCTGCAGTGCGCTGATTATGCGTCCTGGTAATCATCAGTAGACGGAGTTAGATTTTTGCCGGCTGCTAAGCTAGTCTAGTTTGTGATTTCAGGTAATAATATCTGAAATAATAGACCTGCTGAAGACAACCGAGCCGGTTGTCAAAATGTTGTCATTTTACGACGCTATCTTGCTGAACTCCTGTGAAGAATTCATTTCATCAATACACCGGGAAAGTCTCCACTTGCATATTAGAACTGTTTCTGTCAGATAAATTTTTAGAAGAAAGAAAAATACCTTCTGACTGGAAAATGGGGCAAGTGATTCCTGTTTTCAAGAAAGGAGATCTGAGTGACCCTAGGCATTATCAACCCATATCTCTTATCTGTTTGCAGTAGAATTCTGGAGCATATCACATGCTCCAATATTATGAAGCATCTAGATGAAAACAAGTTACTTATAGCAAACCAACATGGATTTCGGAAGAACAGATCGTGTGAAACGCAACTGGCCCTATTTTCACATGACGTAATGAGAGTTATCGATGCAATTTCACAAGTTAATGCAATTTTCTTGGATTTTCAGAAAGCTTTTGACTCTGTACCACAAAACTGACTTTTAGTGAAGATTCGAGCGTACCATATATCGGACCAGATTTGCGAATGGATACACGATTTTCTAACTGGTCGGTCACATTATCTTCTTGTTGACGGGGAAGCCTCTTCTAAGCAAGATGTTACTTTGGGTGTTCCTCAAGAAAATGTTATAGGACTACTTGTTTTCCTAATTTTTATAGACAATCTCAGTGGCAACATTAATTGCAGGATGCGATTGTTTGCTAATGATGCACTTATCTATAGGGAAGTAAGGCGCTCTGATTATTGCTTAGAAATTCTGCGCGATCTGGGTGTTATTTTGTAATGGTGCCATAAATGGCAGCTTACACTTAACTGCAAAAAGTGCGGGGCAATGAAAATAAGTAACAAAATGACTCTGTTTGTTCACAAGTACAATGTTAACAATTCATTTGTTGACATGGTATGTATCTAGGTGTATTAGTACAAACATGAAATGGGACTTGCACGTAACGTCTGTCGTAGGCAAAGCTTATTCTAGATTAAGATTCATAGGTCATATTTTGAGTAGTTGTAATGCTCATACAAAGGAAATAGCGTACAAAACACTAGTTTGTTTGCATTTGGATTACTGTTGTGGAGTTTGGGATCTGTATCCCAAGGGACTGATTGACACGTTAGAGAAAGTACAAAAGAGAGCCGCTCGATTTGTGACTGCTAGTTACAGTCCTTACGAAAGTGTCACAAAATTGATACATTGATTGGGCTGGGATTGTTTGGCAGACAGATCTCGTCTTTTTTGCTTGAATTTATTGGAGGATATGAGAAAATCTTTAATTTACAACTGCAGTGAAATTGTTCTTCCATCAACCTATTTAGGACGCAATGACAGGAGGGATGATATTAGAGAAATAAAATGCCATACTGATGCTTTCATGAATTATTTCTTTCCTCATTCTATTCGGGATTGGAATGCACAGAATTAGGATTTGTGCTTAGCACCCTCAGCCACCCACATTATTTGTGAATTGCAGAGTATAGATGTAGAAGTAGAATAGGTTTTTCTACTTAATTCCAAATTTATTAAACCCAAGAGTGTGCTGCTTGAGAGGACTATTGTTTTGCTCCGTTTCAGCACTCACTTCTGGGGTCCTGTTGCAAACTGGGGTATTCCTCTGGCTGCTATTGCAGACACGCAGAGGGGTCCAGAGTTCATCAGTGGTAAAATGACTGCTGGTAAGGCTATCAAGGGTTGCTGCAAGTTTATTTTAACTGGATATTCATTATTCTTTGCTTTGTGAATTTTTTGAAACGTGATTAACTGTTTGACTGATGTGTCACCCTTATTTGAATGACAACAAAATTTCTGAATGTGCCATTATACTAATTAATTACAAAAATCTTAATAAATGTTTTGCTAAGTCATGAACATAATATAAGAAGTCTCTGTTAAGTTATAAATTAATTATATAATGATGTTTCTGTTTTATTAAAGAAATTATTTTGCATGTACAATTTTAAAACTTTAATCTGTGGCTGAGCTGTAATTTCTGAAGCATAAACAATTTCAGTTTTTTCCACAGCAACTAATTCCTTGTAATATCAGCACATTAGTATCTGTATTATATTCACTATCAGTCATTACATTAATCAGTTCTTCCACATTACTACCAGCAGAATTTTTGTAAGCCTTGCAACAGGTTTCCTCTACACTGCTACATGATTCAGTAAGAAATGACATGTTATTTCTATTTTTGACATTGCACAATTATAGGGTAAAAATTTTTAGCAATTACTTATTACAGATTTATTTTTTAAATTAAAGAATCTGTTACTGTTTTTATATGTACCATTCTTGAGAACAGATCTAGATATTGATGGTTTCTGAGCATTTTGGTGAGTACATATTAATATAGCTATGAAAATAAACAAAGAGTCAATATTTATACACACCTGCATAAAGTAAATTTTAACTTTATTGTTTAAAGGTAATGAAGGGGAAGAACTGGTTATATCACTATGTCTCCTCAGATTTTCATAGTTTTTATATAAAAAATCTATTCATAATTCAAAAAATGTAATTAATCCAGCTATGTATACAATATTAAGTAAGCTACCATAAACATAATTAATATACACATTTATACCAACACACATACTTAAACTAACTAAACATTATGGCTAATTGCATAAATGATCTTCAACAGGACCACGTATAAAAAACAAGCTACAAAAGAGTAATCTGCAAGTTGATCAATAATAATTGTGGGGCACATTAATCTCTGTGTTGATCAGTAGAGGAGTAGTGGTATATATATAATTTTGATCTGTTATAAGATTAAATAAGTAAATAAACAAAATTTGAAAGATTTAAAAATATATATACAGCTTGACTATAAATTTGTAGAGTTGTAAGTGACAGGTTTACAGGTGGGGTCTTAGCTAGCGTAGGTTGAGGCTGGGAGTAAGTCTGGTGTCCAGGATGTATTGATAGGTCAGTTCCAAACTACGGAGTTCCAAAAACTCTGACAGCTCTAAGTGTAAAACAGGTGTTGAGATTGTTGGAATCGTGTGTGCTGGAATGGATTGCCACTGGATAGTATGGGTTGGCCTTCAGTCTTTTCCCACCTCTACTGACCTCGAGGTAGACGAGGCGTTCAGCCACAACCAAAAAAAAAAAGGAAGGACCTAAATACACAGTCCAGTCACATTAATGTGACCACCTCTCAAAAACCAGAATAACAACCTTTGGCAGAACGGATCGCTGCGAGGCGTGCAGGAACAGAGTCAATTAGGTTTCTGAAGGTGTTCACTGGGATGTTGAGCCATGCCGACTCCAGTGCCGTGGCCAGCTGCGCTAGATTGCGCGGTTGAGGATCCATGGCGCGAACAACCCGATCGAGGTGGTCCCACAGATTCTCGATTGGGTTTAAATCCGGTGAGTTTGCTGGCCAGGGGAGTAAGGTAAACTCATCCTGGTGCTCTTTAAACCACTTACATACACTGCGAGCTGCATGACACCTCGCATTGTCCTGCTGGTAGATGCCATCATTCTGAGGAAAAATTATTCTCATGTAGGGGTGGATATGGTCCGCAAGGACAGATATGTACTTGTGCTGATCCATCGTGCCTTCCACAATGATGAGTTCACCCAGTGAATGCCAGGAATACATTCCCCAAACCATAATGCTCTCTCCTCCACCCTGGGTGTTTGCCTTCAGACGTTTCACGCCGTATGTGCCAACGTCCATCTGTCCGATGGAGCATAAAACGTGATTCATCGGTAAAAGCCACCTGTCGCCATTCTTTGGACGTCCAGTTGCTGTACTGGCGTGCAAATTCAAGCCTTCGTCGCCGATGAACAACAGTTAGCGTAGGTGCATTAACTAGGCGTCTGCTGTGGAGGCCCATGCACAGCAACATTCGCTGAACCGTTGTTGAGGATACACTCTTGGTAATCCCTTGGTTCATCTGGGCGGTCAGTTGCTCAACAGTTGCACGTCTATTTACCGGAACGCATCTCCGTAGCCTTCGTTCGGCTCTGTCATCTATCGCCCGTGGTGCACCACATATTCCACGCCGCTGATTTTGAATAGTGCCATTTTGCCATGCACGGTATACTTTTACCACGGCGACACGTGAACAGTTCACAAAATTAGCCGTTTCCGAAATGATTCCACCCCTGGTCCTAAAGCCAATAATCATGTCCTTTTGGATGTCGGATAAATCGCTACATTTCTGCATTACGCCAACGATTGAAATTCTTTCCGATGCCCTAGGACATCCTTTATATACACTCCACTGTATTGTGCTGCCACCTGCCTTCTGTGATTGGTTATCTCACGTTGACGTCGAAAGAAGGTGGTGGTCACATTGATGTGACTGGACTGTGTATATACCGTGGCTGCTACAAAGCAACAGAACCTTCCTCTTCCTATTAATTTTTTGCTTCTATTCTTAAAGGCCTACTGCACTTATCCTACTCCTGTAGCTATATGAGGCCTTTACCCCCATCTGATGCTGGAAATAATCAAACCTATTTCTCCCTATTTCCCGTACAAGTTGTTAGTAGCTCCAAATCACCCTTCCCACTAATGCTACAATCTTTCCACTATGGGCTGAGCTCGAAGGGTCCTAACTATTTTGCTTGTCTGCCTGATTGTTTTGCCTCTGAGGGTGCACCCTGTCCCACGTAGCATGAATCGTTCGCATTCTCAATTGCAAACTGAGTTCTGATCTTACAAAAAAAAATTTCACGCTAATAAATCATCTCCTGGCCTGTTGTATTCTCGATTTGATTTCTTTTTTGCAATCCCACTGCTCATCCATCACAGTGCTTAAGTATTTCGAGGAGGATACTTGCTCGGTCTTATTGCTTTTATTGATAGGATTAACTGGATTTTACTCTTCGAGAAAACTACAACTTTGGTCTTTGGAAGCTTAGTCAACCATGCCAAACTTTTCACTGCGCTGGACTAATTTGTCTATCATGCATTGGAGTGCAGCTAGATCACTAACTATGACAATAGTGTCATCTGCGTACCTGATATTATTGATAATTTTTCCATATATAATGATCCCACTGTTTTCATTCTTCAGATTATCTCGGAATAAAGGTATTCAAAATTTTTTGTGGGAGCTAGAGTAATTTTAAGATCAAACATTGATGTGTCAAAAGGCCTAGTAATGGCTACGATGGTACTATCACTGAAATTATCTCACCATTCTTCTGAAGTGATCAAGTGTATGATACGAACATTCAATCGGTCCGTGTCGATTTCAGCCCAGATAGTGAACGTACGATTAAACTGATAGCGATACAGTTTCCAGAAAAATACAGCTACACTACCACTGGAAGGAGAATGTTGCTGTTAATCCTGAATTGGGCTGCACTGTAGATGACACATCTTTGCTGCTGGGCAGGCTTAGGTCGTGCAAAGCCTCTGGATTGATCCAAGCAAACAGGAACAGTTCCATGTAATGTGAACTCATTAAACGAAATGGTTAGGTGATGCAAACATTAATGAAGTGATATTAATTTCATTGTTAGCAATGTAAACTAAAATGTTAAAATTATAAAAAAAAAAAAAAAAATTAAATTCATGCAATGTGAACTCAAAGGTTAAAAATAATCTTTAAATATAAAAAAGTTTGTTCAGCAGTGCTAGGATGTCCCATAATTCAGTATAACTTTTTTGAATAAGCTTAAAATAATAAATAGTCACTGAGCAAAAAATTAACTGTAATGTAAAAAAAAGTGTAGGATGCTAAAATTTAGCATTTTTTATCACTAGTTGTTTGTAAATGTATAGTCATTGTGAATAAATAGATAGCACCCCACTCAATTAAATATTTCTATTTAAAAAAAAAAAACTGGAAAATCTGGTGAAAAATCTGGAAAAGCATTCCGCAATAGGTATGAAAAGTAGTTCATGGAAGGGAAAACATGACCATGACCACAAGCTGGCACTCGATTTCAGGCACAAGGGTGTGGGAAGATTTTCTTTTTTAGGTAAGGGTGTCAGGGATTGGAATGAGTTACCAAGGGGAATGATGAATAACCTACCGAAAACGTTAAAAGAATTTAAAGTTAAAATTTGTAGAGGGCAAGTGTGGGATATGGGGAAGTTGGGTGTGTAGGAAAATTGCCACCGGGGCGTGTGCTCCATTGCAATTAAATTAAATTAAATTCCAGTCTAAATTAAAATAAAATTACCTTTGTTTTTATATTTGAAAATTATTTTAACCTTTTAGTTCACATTTCTACAAAAGCATGTATTTAGTTTTTTAAACAATAATTTTATTTTTAAAAATAAATTACTACTTTTGTCTAGTCAATATTTTTTCATATTAACTAGAATGTTTTAATAGTATTTTCCATATTTTATTGAATGTAAAATTATGAAGGTTAAAATATACAATAAAATCCATTCAACTTAAATAGCTTAAAAGAAGCAATATTTTATTTATTTACAGATAATAATTAGAAAAATATATAAATTTTTTTATAATAGATAGTTATACTGTATTAAATAAGTAGCTCTTAGGAAAGCATCACCCTTTTCATATTTGAATGAATTGTACCAAAGAATATATATTCCTAGTATTTACTTACAATAAAACTGCTCTATCCAGGATATAACTAGCACTATCTCAACATATTCAAACTCATTTGGTTCCTCACCGATGTTAAATAATTTAATTCTCATGTATGGCTTCGAAAAATTTACCTAGATAAAACCTTGAGGAAGATGATGAGCTATAAAAGTGTTTTTCAGTAAGTAACTGAGGATGTATGGATTCAAGAGTGTGGTAACTATGCAGAGGGATATTGTGCAAGATTTAAGGCATTGCATTATGAAAGCTGTTAAATTATAAAATCCAAAGAAATTAAAATTAAAAAATCCAAAGAAGGGGTTTAGCAAGGGTGAAAGAGTTGGTGACTGTAGATCACACTTTTTTCACTTTGATTTTACAGAGAATTGGTCCTTGATTTTGCCAGAAGAAATTCAGAGCTCGTATTGCCTATTTTGTCGACAATTTTTGTTGTTTCAGATGTCATTAAACACGTCACTGCACATGCTCTCGGTGCTCTTAAACTGATAAAAATAATGAAAAATCAAATATCTGCCTATTGAATATTTTCAAACAAGCTATTTACTTTGCAGATGGTACTACAAACCACTTCAGAAACAAATATAAATTGCATGAGTTTTCTAAAGGTAATGAAAATAGAGAAACAAAATGGATTTACGGTGCAACTTTACATGGGAAGTATGCAAACATTACGCCACAAAATGCAATCCTACAGAAGGAAACAGCACTGGCAGCTTCATTCGTTGATACACCATCAGCTACCACACTATTACTACTTGAAACAGAAAATATTCAAGGTCAGGCTCATCCCACTACCGTATGTGACAGTACACGGTACTACCTGTGACTGTCTGGCCGTGTGTCAGACGGCCAGTACCAGACAAAAGGGGGACCGACTGCTATGGGTGGAAGAGTCCTTCCTTTGGAAGCCAGATGAAGCCTTTGTGTAGAAAATGACACAAAAATTTATCAAATTAACTGAAGACCTCAATGGCACGGAACGCAGACAAGGTAGACTTTGGTACAGAGGAGATGGCAGAAGGGGCAACCCGGTACTCAGGGGTACAGACTGCTGCCTTGCAGATTCAGTAAGGGTCTACCAAAGGTTAAGGGAGTAAACTGCAATCAGATATCCTCTGATACATTAAGCCTAGCAAGCTAGCAGAAGAGTGATTAGCAACTTGCTTTCAATGTTTAAATGAACCAAAGTTCGTTCTATTTTATTAATTAACTAGTTGACCTGGAAGATATTGTCCTGTCCAAATTTCAATAAATACATTTGTGATCGTTTTGCGAATATGTGAAAAGCTTTTGATAATGTATCAACAAAGTGAAAATGAGGGGGGGGGGGAAAAAACATATTTCATAGTAATCATTGTATTTATTAAAGACTAGCCTCGTACCCGCGACTTCGTACGCGTGGATTAAGAATTTTTTTGCCAGAATTAAATATAGTAAGTTGTTGGTAACGAAGGATTAGTCCCAAACAATATCGAGTCGGCATAATATGACAGGAAAGCTATCGCTATATCATTCTACCGTCGAACCTGCCTCTTGAAGAGAATTAATTTTCAACATATTTCTGTCACTATTCGATAAGATCTCAAAATTTCGTGACTACAACTGTTAATCATACTGGAAAAAATATCCTGTGCCCTTCATACACATTTCCTTATAAAAATACATCACAACGATATAGCCATTTAGTCGTCAAAACGTAACAAAAAGACAGAGACTTACTTCCGTATTTATAATAATATTACTGTGGTTCACACTCACACACTGACAGTGAACAACACCTGAGGGATCATTATAACGTAAAAAAGTGTAAACCTACAACATTGCAAGACTACCTACGATTTGCCTCGCATTGCGCCCCTAACTTTCTAATATCTACTGTTTAACATTCAATCCGAATAACCTACGACCCAGGCCTGACTCTTACGATGAAAAACAATTTTTAAAAATCTGATCCCCGACGGAGATTTTAACCAGAGACCACGACGTTCGTAAGCAAGCTCTTTAGCCACCGAGCTTCCAGCTCACTACACGGAAACACGGTCTGAAGACGTGCATATCCAACGTGTCTGTCTATCGCCGTATTTCCAAGTTATGAGAATCAATTGCCAACATATTTCTGTCACCATTCGATAAGGTCTCAAAATTTCGTGACTACAACTGTTAATCACACTGCAAACAATATCCTGTGCCCTTCATACAGATTTCCTTATAACATTCCATCACAACGATATAGCCAATTGGGAGTCATAACGTATCAAAAAGACAGAGACTTACATCCCTAATTATAATAATATTACTGTGGTTCACACTTACACACTGACTGCGAACAAAACCTGAGGGATCATTATAACGTAAAAGAGTATACACCTACAACATTGCAAGAATACCTACGATTTGCCTCGCATTGCACCCCTAACTTTCTAATATCTACGGTTTAACATTCAATCTGAATAACCTACGGCCCAGGCCTGACTGTTACGATGAAAAACAATTTTTAAAAATCTTATTCCCGAAGGAGATTCGAACCGGAGACCACGACGTTCGTAAGCCAGCGCTTTAGCCACTCAGCTGACAGGCCACTACGCGGAATCTCGGTACGCAGTCGTCCACATCCAAAGTGTCTGTCTACCACCGTATTTCGAAGTTATGAGACAAATGTGTTATTTATACAGATAATTTTTCAACCAAATGTAGACAGTATTTTTCTCCATGTTTCAAAGGATAAGTGTGCAAAGTTTCATCGAGAACGGATAAAAACTGTGGATTTGTATGAAGACCAAACAAACCAACAAAAGAAAAAAACCAAACAAACAAACATACATTCATCTTTATATATAAAGATTACTGTGGTTCACACTTACACACTGACTGCGAACAAAACCTGAGGGATTATTATAACGTAAAAGAGTATGCACCTACAACATTGCAAGAATACCTACGATTTGCCTCGCATTGCACCCCTAACTTTCTAATATCTACGGTTTAACATTCAGTCCGAATAACCTACGGCCCAGGCCTGACTCTTACGATGAAAAACAATTTTTAAAAATCTTATCTCCGACGGAGATTCGAACCGGAGACCACGACGTTCGTAAGCCAGCGCTTTAGCCACTCAGCTGACAGGCCACTACGCGGAATCTCGGTACGCAGTCGTCCACATCCAAAATGTCTGTCTACCACCGTATTTCGAAGTTCTGAGACAAATGTGTTATTTATACAGATAATTTTTCAACCAAATGTAGACAGTATTTTTCTCCATGTTTCAAAGGATAAGTGTGCAAAATTTCATCGAGAACGGATAAAAACTGTGGATTTGTATGAAGACCAAACAAACCAACAAAAGAAAAAAACCAAACAAACAAACATACATTCATCTTTATATATAAAGATTACTGTGGTTCACACTTACACACTGACTGCAAACAAAACCTGAGGGATTATTATAACGTAAAAGAGTATGCACCTACAACATTGCAAGAATACCTACGATTTGCCTCGCATTGCACCCCTAACTTTCTAATATCTACGGTTTAACATTCAGTCCGAATAACCTACGGCCCAGGCCTGACTCTTACGATGAAAAACAATTTTTAAAAATCTTATCTCCGACGGAGATTCGAACCGGAGACCACGACGTTCGTAAGCCAGCGCTTTAGCCACTCAGCTGACAGGCCACTACGCGGAATCTCGGTACGCAGTCGTCCACATCCAAAATGTCTGTCTACCACCGTATTTCGAAGTTCTGAGACAAATGTGTTATTTATACAGATAATTTTTCAACCAAATGTAGACAGTATTTTTCTCCTTGTTTCAAAGGATAAGTGTGCAAAGTTTCATCGAGAACGAATAAAAACTGTGGATTTGTATGAAGAACAAACAAACCAACAAACAAACAAACATACATTCATCTTTATATATAAAGATTCTGTCCATGGATATTCAATTTGCGGAGGAGTACATTCAGAGGTATGACAATGGAAAATTCCACATGCGACCTGAGTTCTATCGGCAGTGCACCACTGAAATGCTGGAAATGTGTGATGTGCCTGGAATGTGATTCACTTGGAACCGTGCAGTTTTGTTCCAAAATTTAAGTCACTGTCAAATTAAGTCAGAATTTGATAGCAACCAAATGATTTATTTTCTTCCCTTCAATTTGAGATGTCAACGTGTTTTATTTACATTTTTATCATCACATCATCGAGCCAGTTTTGATTGTTTCCTAGATCTTGCATCGTTTGGTATAATGCATCAAAAGACGTTTTATGTGCCATCATACAGTTGCCCCAAATGATCAATTTGCAATGCTGGAGAACTTTGGCCATTGCTTAGTTCTTCAAAAGGTTGCATGTTGGAGTTTCATTGATTTGCATATTCGATGAAAACTTGAATGTTGAATGAGCCGTTTGACTGCATTCCAACAATGTAGCTGCAATTTCTGATGAAGTGAGTGCAAGTGCAATTTCATTCTGCAAGCGAATCATTGCCAAAAGTAATTAGATTGAAAAGTTTTTCCAGTTCCACCTGGAGCATCGATGAAGAAAATCCCTCTAGTTCCATTGTTCACAACATTCGTAAGTATATTTTTGCTGTCAATTCAAAAGGGGGCATTCGTTCGAACTGATTCTCTCAATTCATTACAATCATGTTGTTTTTCCACATTTCAATTCTTGATTCAATGTCTCATTCATTGGAAGATTGGGTGCTGTCCATGGCTAATTAAGGTAATTCTTTGTTCGATACCATCACGCATATGGCCTCAATTAATATCAATGAAATAGAAATAAAATAGCTGCACTTGTTTAGCAAATGGTGAAACAACACAAAAATATTATTTTAATTTATGCTGGAATGTGTTTTTCCAGATTTTTCACCAGATCTTCCAATTTTATTTTTTCAATCGAAAAAATTTCAGTTATTTCCATCCAGGGAGCATAAGGAAAAAAAAACCAGAAAAGAATTATGCATATCCATCTTTCAAATCATAAGTTATGGTCTTCAGTTCGTACCCAAATCCAACGGAAAAAAAGAACTTTCAGTTTTACCAGAATTTTCCAATTTTTCTTTCCTAAAAACCTACTTCAGACTATTACAAACATCTTTAAAGAAATAACAAAATCGGTCCATAGGAAAGCACTTTCAATTTTTTCATGAATTTTCCAATATAATGGGCAACTTTTCCAATTTTTCTTTCTCTAAAAACTTTATTTTGGTCCATAGAAAAAACACTTTCAAGTTTTTCATGTATTTTCTGGGCAACTTTCCCAATTTTTCTTTTTCTCTTCCCAATGGCCCACTGTCGCCAGAGAAATTTATTATCGTGTAGTACATTATCTTAGACGGCTATTGTTAAAATTGCAGCCAAGTCGCGTGTGAAAGTGGGTGTGTCCACGGATTTTAGAAAAATTGAAAAAGAGCAATATCGGTTGGTGATTCGATTCTTGTTTTTGGAAGGAAAATCGCGCAGTGAAATCAAATAGCACTTGGATGCTGTCTACGGTGGCTCTTCTCCTTTGATGGTGATGGTAAAAAGTTGTTTTAACGAGTTTCAATGTGGTCGCGCGTCGGTTTTTGATGAGAGACACCCAGGCGCCCCAAAAACAGTTACCATAGAGGATAACGTGACAAAAATCTACGATCTCATATTGGCAGACCACCGATTGAAGGTGCGCGAGATTGCTGGGACAGTAGGCATCTCAAAAGACTGTGGGGGTCATATCTTTCATGAAATTTTGGGCATGAGAAAGCTGTCGGCGCGATGGGTGCCGCGTTTGCTTACTCTAGACAAGCGTAACCATGTGACCACTTCACAGCAGTGTTTGACGCTGTTTAAGTGCAATCTGAAGGAGTTTCTGCGTCATTACGTGACTGTCGATGAAACATGGATCCACTGGTCAAGGAATAGTCAAAACAGTGGACTTTACTCAGCGAACGTGCTCCGAGAAATGCGAAGACTGTCCCATCAGCTAGAAAGGTGATGGCCACCGTTTTCTGGGATTCACAAGGTGTGATCTACACCAACTACCTGGAGAAGGGCAAAACAATCACAGAGCTTTACTATGACGAATTATTGGGCCATTTCGACGCCGAATTGCAGAAAAAAATGGCCCCATTTGGCAAAGAAAAAAGTGCTCTTCTACCATGACAACGCACCGGCTCACACCTCTGTCATCGCCACGGCCAAATTGGGCTACGAACTGCTGCCCCATCCACCTTATTCTCCAGATTTGGCCCCGTGCGACTTCTTTTTGTTTCCAAACTTGAAGAAGACACTCGCCGGGCAGAAATTTGAGTCATATGAGGAGGTTATCGGCACCATGGAGGCCTACTTTGCAGATCTCCAGAAAACGTATTTTTCAGACGGGTTAAAGAAGTTGGAGCATCGCTGGTTCAAGAGTATTGAGATAAAAGGAGACTATGTTGAGAAATAAATTGCCACTTTTCCAAAATTTTCATTTTTTGTTTTGTAGGCTAAGTACTTATGGAACCACCCTCCTTTATACCCAATAATTGTAACAATAATCAGGTAAGAGAAAACTGCACAATATATCATCTGAAAATGATAGAGAAAAAGCAGTGTTCCACACAGGAAGTGGATGGGTTTGAAATAAAGACACATAGTTCATAGATGCTCTCTTATGCCAGACTAAGTGGTAAAAAATGATGAAATTCATAACTGATTTAAATTTTCTGGTCAATCACTCCATTTGCTATATGTATTTGAACGACTAATCTCTGGTGTAGCCCAAGGGTGATGGGTTGTGGTTTATTTACTCCTATTGTATCTTTAGCCGCCTAATCAGAAAACAATCAGAATAACCCCAGCCATTTGTGCACTAATAACAATCAATTTTTTCAGAAAAGGTGGAAAATACAGAATTATTCAACAATCAATTATAAAAAATGTCAGAAATGCCTTACTAAATAGCATAATTAATCATAAAATGAATAACTGCTATATTATAGGAGAAACTGGCATGTATATAATGCAGAATGTGTTGCGATCTGCAATAATACCTAAAAAGATTCAATTAAATATTGATATGTTTTTCTAAACTGCTTTTAATTCCAACACTTTATACTTTAAACAGATTACTTTCATTTAAGATTCATCAGAAATGCATTACTCACTATGAACAGTGAATATAATTTCCATTCCAAATGTCAGTGATTGTAGCTGTGAGACCTGATATTTTCGGTTCATGAACAAAGAAGAAAGTTTTTCTATTATATTACTAAAATTAATTTATGTTCTTTCATCGTGTGGTATTTGCATTCAGTGCTCTCAGCTATGGGGTTTAGAAGCAGAAAAACTGAAATTTATGTAAGGAACCAGTAGATGCGGAAATATGGTGGTAGTAAGGCTACTTTTTTTTCTTTCTTTTTTATGAAGTATACATATGCAACATCTAGTTTATATTGCATCTTTGGTGTTTCACACTGTATGTTCAGAATTTCATCTACTGCTCCAGCTTTTTGTAATGTTAAAACATAAGACATAGACATACCAAACAATTCAAGTATGATCCTAAGCTTTCAAACGGTGGAATTCCCATTAAAATCTGCTCAGTTGTTTTTAGTTTTTCTGGAGCATATCTATGGTTTTTGTTTTATATATTAAATAACAAATCATTATATTTCTGGCATAACAGGTACTACAATCTGAGTTACTTATTTCAGAAGATAGACAACTTAAAATTCTTAAATAACTTATATCACACAATTTTACTATATATGCTGCCTTTAACTACTAAACTTTAATTATTTCTAGATTAATAAAACTTGCAGTAAAAAAAAAAAAAAAATGTGGTCTATAAATACACTAAGAAAAAGTTTAAGTAGTGTTCTTAATCTTGAATACGACCAATTTTTCATGATAACAATAATTATAACAATTTAGTTGATAATTTAAAATTTGAAACTAATTTAATCGGCAGTGATTTAATTATTGTTTAGTATACAGCAATTTTGCAACTGCCACATTGTCTATTATCCCTAATTTATTTTTCCTTTTGTATACTGTATTTTTAATGTTGCAACTAATACCATGAACTGTATCTTACAGCACTAACACTCTACTCCCTGATGTTCATGCGGTTTGCATGGAAGGTGGAGCCACGCAACATGCTACTATTTGCCTGCCATTTCACCAACACTTCAGCGCAGCTGGTTCAAGGATTCAGATTCATAAACTACCGCTACTTCCTGCAATCCAAGAATGAAAAGTAGACAGGTCTTCTACAGTTGCCATGTTATCACAACTCACTGTAGTAACTCATCTAATACATTAAAATGAACCAAGCAGTACTATACTGTTAGATTAAATGATAAAAATAATGCCAATACAAGTGTTTTTGTATGCTTTGAGCCGTACTTGTTTTGCTTCTCGTCGAGGCATCATCAGTGACAAATCTATGTTGAAGTTTTACATTGATCCTATAAACTTATTTATATAAAGTTTAACATAAAGTCAAAACATTTTCTGATTATATACAACTTACTATTTACATTAGTGTTCACAGGGTATGAAGCCACACATCTCTGCTTTTTCCCCAAAATGTGTTTCCATTAAAGTCATTTGTCTTGTCTGTTGCACACTTGATGTAATCATTTTGTCTATCACTACTAACTTATTTATGGCAGCCATCTTGTTTTCTCAATGCCAGTTTTGAAAATGCATGAGAAAGTGATGTTTTGTTTCTGGTTTTATGTATGCTGTGTGAGTGCATGTATCTGTTAGGCTTCTTTATTTAATGCTTTGCTTTCTGTAGGATTAATGTAAGTTTACCAATTTGAACAATGTTTGGTTTGTTAGGTTTATATGGCCATTTGGTACCTGCTTACTATTTTTTATTGCTTTCTGAAATCTAACACACCAAAACAGTTCAAACCTGGTAAACATACATTAACCCTACAGAAATGAAGTAAAATAAAAACAATAAATAAATAAATGTAACTAATACACGCACACACCCACCATACATAAAATTGGAAGCAAAACAGAAAAACATCGTGCATTTTCAAAACTGGCACTGTCAGTGCTCCACCTTGACATTGAGGAAACAAGATGGCCACCATAAACAAGTAGAGATAGACACAATGTTTACATCCAGTGTGCAAGAGCCTAGACAAATGGCTTTAGCGGAAATTATTTTTGGGAAAACGCAGAGATATGTGGTTACAAACCGGAGAACACTAATGTAAATAGTAAATTGTAAATAATCAAAAAATGTTTCAATTTAGAATCGTGTTAACCATTATATAATAAGTTTTAAAACTAAATATAAAATTTCAACACAGATTCGTCGCTGACGATGCCTTGATAAGAGGCGAAATGTGTACGGCATTAAAGCTACAAAAGCAGTTGCATTGGTGTTATTTTTATCATTTAATTTACTGAGAAACTGCGGATAAATGGCCTACAACATTGCAATATTACCTTGCTTCTTTGCTCCTGAAAATCTGCAACATAAGTAACAAGTTGCCCAATCACATTTCCAGACTGGAAGAACTGTAAACATCAAATTCAGTTATAAAGAGAATCTCCACCTCTTGCACTGAGTGGTTAGCATATATACTACAGAAAGCATGAAGAATTTACTACATGTCTTAGCAAAGGTGCTGTCACTCTGCTTCTGAATTTACTTTAAAAATTGGAAATTTATGCAGATCTTAAAATTTGAAATTAGTTGACTTTTTATCCCAAATTTGAAAATGAAGGGAAAATTTCCCAATGTAGAACTGATTACCTGCCAAAAAAGATATACAACATGGATTACCATTTCTCTTTGTAGTAGCATCTGTAATTCACATTTGCTGTGTATTCTGTCATTACCAAAAAAAAATAAAAAATCAGTACATCTTTCTTTTCACTGTTTACATTTGAAATATCTGTGGCTTTTATAAACGTAAATCACACTGGAGACTGTGAAGCAGCGTTACAGCTTCTATTTGCCAAGATAATTCCAATACCAGATATTTTAGGAAACAATTAGTAATGAAGTTTGGAGTTACAATTCACCCATGAGTTACTGTATATTTCATACATTCAAAATGAGTCTAATTACAGATTTAGGATTTAGGATGATAACAATAGTACTTGGCATATATACACAATATTTTGAGTGCCAAAGTGACATACTCGGATCAAAATTTTACAGAAAACGAACAATGTTCGTATCTTCTTTGTATAGAATTCACACTTTGTTGCTGCTGGGGAAATATATATTTGCCAGATTTTAATTTTAATGGTCATGTCCTCTTCACAGTGACAATCTCATGTATTTTCACTGTTAAAAACCTGACCTGACCTGATGATAGAAAAAATATTAATTTTATCAGTAATAATCAAAGCCTACTTTGATATAATTATGAAATTGTAACAATGGCTGTGCAGTTGAAGTTTTTTTTTTTTTTTTTTTTTTTTTTTTTTTTTTTTGTAATAAATAAATTAAGTAACAGAAAATGTCTTATATGACAATTCAAATAACTTTTGGGTGAACTCAGATTTTCTTGGGGTGTAAATGCAACCTAGTCTTCACAGGCTTGCAGCCAGATTCTATTGTAAAAATACGACATTTTGACAGCTTTCTACGCTGTATTCATAAGGTATCCTGCTTTCAAGAATCAAAAACAATACTGTCAGTCATCGGAGGGCTTCTATAAATTCACTGTCCTACACTAGCTGGCCAATAGGCACTGTGCCGCGCAGCTTTGCTCTCTCTTGCCTCATTACCGCTGTTGGCCTTTACCTTTCTGCACTCCTACATGAGGATTGAAAGTGACTATTTCATTGAGTCTTATTGTGATTGCTTCTTTTAACACAGACTTCCAAAAATAAAAGATTGGGACCAGCAAATTCACATTTGCAAAGTCAGGCTTATGGTGACTGGTTGCCTTTTAGCTCAGCACAGTGGGTCCCTATGGTACGGACAGTCTACCCACCTTCACAGGATCCTCAAGCCCAGGTTGTGTTTCTACGAATCAAACCCAGTCCTAAATTTTTGCAGACGAGAGGAAGATACTCGTAATTTTGTGGTGATCCAATGTTCGCCACCATTTACTGAATAATTTCCTGTATACGAGACTAAAGTCTTTGACTGGTCTCCTCGCTCTGGTGGTTGTTTTCTTTTCTTTCTTCGAAGTGCCCTTTCTATTAGATGTATGGAGAAGCCATTCTGCCTGAAGGTTTATTGGAGATGGAGTTCTTCTTATGGGCATCACTTTCTCTCACCTTATATACCAAAGTATACAACACGGTACTCTTCTGAACGAGATGGCGGTAGTTGCCGGCACAGAAATAGTGGTGTGTGGGTGTTGGTTCGTGGTACACACTATGCCCTAAAGTTCCATTCGGTCTTTTCCCGATAAGGATTTCGAGGAAACAAATATCTCTGACAAACCTTCAGACACAATGGCTTCTTTGAACATATAATGGAGAGGCTGCTTTGAAGAAAAGAAAGAAAACAACTTAAGTAGCCAGAAGGCTGGTCATTGGCTTTGGTCCTGTATGCAGGAGATCGTTATGTGAAGATGGGGAGGATATTGGTTCATCACAAGATCAAGTGTATCTTCCTCCAGTCTGTAAAAAATTGGGATTGGCTTTGACCTGTGAAAGATGACCTGGGTTTATAGCATATACCGTGAATGTGGACCACCTGTACCATTGAGACTCGCCGCACTGAAGACAAGTTCAACTCTCGCCTGTGGTCACAGAAAGTATCAAATGTGAAGGCGCTGGCCAAGAACCCTAATTTTTTAGATTCTGTGATAAAGGAAGCCATTAAATTAAGACTCGGTCACAATACTTTTACCGGAGATACAGGAGTGATGCACGGAAACTGGCGGAAACACAGCAAGTTGAAGGCCGACAGAGGTGGGCTGGAGCAGCCCTCCTACAGAGCCGTGATCCCACCGGCCAGCTGCCCACTGAGAAATGACAGTATAATTCTTGATTATCAAAATCAAGACATCTGTTGAAAATGGTAGGAAAAGTTGTTGAAATGTCATCTTGCTATGACACAATCCAGCTGCAAACTGGTAAAGATTATGTTGCAAACAATTGTTTTCTGCATGGTACTTTTGCAGCACAACATAACTGCTTTTTCATGGCTTTCTTCATTTCATAATTTCAGTGGTCTGCCACTGCTGAAAGTTGTAATTTAACATGTTCACTGGAATTTTAGTACACTTACTACAGTTAGCTGATCCATTGTCTCACCAGCCAGCCTACTGCAAAAAAGTCTCTCCACTCTGAAATGCCTGCCTTTCTTGAGTAAGATCCTCTTTCCTTCTCATCATATTAGTGTACCACCTTAGCCTTTGTCCTTTAATATTGGCACTATGTCAGGAAGCTTTTATAAGCCCCTTATCTCCAGCTTTCTTCTTAACTTGTCTCCCTCTTTGACTGGAACAAAAATTTATCATGGAATCCCATTTTCAAAAGTCAATAACTTATTCTCCACTCTTTTTGCTAAAGTCCATTGTTTGGCACCACACAGTACTGCTGGGTGTATTGTGGGGTGTAAGGGTTTGGGAGAGGCTATACTAGCCTTTTCCAACCAAATGTCAACCTCTCCTTCACGTGGTGCACCCTGTTTGCACGGACGAGGCTCTGGCGACTGAAAGATTCCCAGTATAAGGAATCACCCACTGCTTGCCAACGGCCTCTGAAAGGAGGGCAGAAGAGCGGGGAGTGGTCCAGGGCACCATCTTGCCCTTGGGGTTGGAAACGGCCCCTAAAGGCGGATGAATCAGAAATGATCAACGGCATGGGGATGCAGAAGACAACGGGAAACCACTGCATTAAAGACCCAAAGGGTATCCCGAGGACATGTAATCCTCTCAAATTACATATATCATGATGGCTTCTTCCTGGGTAAAATATTCCGGAGGTAAAATAGTCCCCCAATCGGATCTCCGGGCGGGGACTGCTCAGGGAGGAGTCATCAGAATGGATAGAAATATTCTGCCAGTCGGAGCGTGGAATATTAGAAGTCTGAACAGGGCAGGTAGGTTAGAAAACTTAAAAATGGAGATGGAACAACTTAAGTTAGATGTTGTTGGGATTAGTGAGATTAAATGGAAGGACGCACAGAATTTCTGGTCTGGCGAACACAGGATAATTAGCACACAAGCTGTCAATGGAGTCACTGGTGTAGGATTTGTAATGAACAAAAAAGTAGGGAAACGGGTGAGTTATTGTGAACAGTTTAGTGACAGGATTATTTTGATGAGGTTAGAAACTAAGCCCGTCCCAACCACATTAGTACAAGTGTATATGCCAAAGTCACAGGAAGATGACGAAGAAATAGAAAAAATATACGCTGAAATTGAAGAATTAATCCAATATGTGAAGGGGGAGGAAAATCTAATAATCATGGATGATTGGAATGCAATAGTGGGAGAAGGAAAAGAGGGGAATACTGTAGGAAGTTTTGGTCTAGGAGAAAGGAATGAGCGAGGAAGCAGGTTGCTAGAATTTTGTGAAAAACTCTTTGTGTGGAGCACAGCACTTTATGGTAGTGAAACATGGAATTTAGGAATACCGGAAATAAAGAAAATTGAAGCATTTGAAATGTGGTGCCACAGAAGAATGCTGAATATTAAGTGGACAAAGTAAGAAATGAACGAGTTTTGGACATGATGGGTAAGAAAAGAAGTTTGTGGAAGAAGCTTACAGAAAGAAGAGACAGGCTGGTAGGTCATATTTTGAGACATGCTGGATTGGTTAATTTGTTAGTGGAGAGAATGGTGGAAGGTAAGAACTGTAGAGGAAGACAGAGATTTGAATATATGAAACAGCTAATTGAGGATGTGGGCTGTAAGGGGTATGTAGAAATGAAGAGGTAAGCACAGGATAAGAAAGGATGGAAGATTGCATAAAACCAGTCGAAAGACTGACGACAGAAAAAAAAAGAAGGAAAAGAGGGGAATACTATAGGAAGTTTTGGCCTAGGAAAAGGAAATGAGTGGGGAAGCAGGTTGTTAGAATTTTGTGAATGATATAAGCTAGTAGTGGCAAACACACTGTTTAAGAACCATGCAAGAAGAATATACACCTGGAAACATCCTGGGGATACAGGCAGATATCAGCTAGATTATATCATGGTCAAACAGAGATTCAGGAATCAAGTTCTAGACTGTAAAGCGTACCCAGGAGCAGACATAGAGACTGACCATAATTTAATAATGAAGAAGTGCAGGCTCATATTTAAGCGAATAAAGAAGCAGTATAAGCAGAACAGACTGGCAGTGAATAAACTGAAACAATCTAGCACAAGAGAAAAATTTGCAGAAATGGTAGACTTAGGTCTAAGAAGTAACTCTGAAGGGAGATCAACCGAGGACGAATGGAATGCATTAAAGACTGAAATAATGAATGCTGGTAAAGAAACATTAGGCTTTAGGGAACAAACTGCCCGAAAACCATGGATCACAGAAGAAATTTTGGAGCTGATGGATCAGAGGAGAAGGTACAAAAATGCTCAGGATGAAGTAGGAAGAGAGCAGTACAGGCAATTTAGAAACCAAATAAATAGGAAATGCAAAATAGCAAAAGAAAAATGGCTACAAGAAAAGTGTGAAGAAGTAGAAAAGGAAATGGTCATAGTTAAAGTAGATGTTGCATATAGAAAGATCAAACAGAATTTGGGAGAAATGAAGAAAAGAGGTATGAACATTAAATCTGTTGATGGGAAGCCTCTTTTAAGCTCAGAAGATAGAGCTAACCGATGGAAAGAATACATTCAGAAACTGTTTGTTGGGGATGACTTGAACAATAGTGTAATGGAAAAGGAAGGCGATGTCGACATTGATGATTTAGGAGATCCTGTTTTGAGGACAGAATTTAATAGAGCTCTGAATGATTTGAAAGCAAATAAGGCAGTTGGAATTGATGAGATTCCTGCAGAACTTCTCAAATCCCTAGGAGAGGAAGGAATCAAAGGTTGTTCAAGCTGATATCAAAAAGTTATGAAACAGGAGAAATTCCAACTGATTTTAATAAAAATATCATCTTCACACTTCCAAAGAAAGCACAAGCCGACAAATGTGAGAATTATCGCACCATTAGTCTAACAACACATGCTTAAAAAATACTGACCAGAATAATATACAGAAGGATGGAAAGGGTATTAGAAGAGATAGTAGGTGAAGATCAGTTTGTGTTTAGGAAAAATCGTGGTACAAGGGAAGCAATTCTGTCTTTAAGATTAATACTTGAAGGGAGGATAAAAAAAAAAAAACAAAAAAAAAAAAACAAAAAAAAAAAAAACAAGATACTTTTATGGCATTTGTTGATTTAGAAAAAGCTTTTGATAATGTTAGGTGGGACAGAATGTTTAAAATTTTAAAGAACTCAGGTCTAAAGTATCGAGATAGAAGAATACTCTATAAATTATATAAGAATCAAGTGGCTATAATAAAAGTAGAGAATACAAGAGACATGCATCAGTTAAAAAGGGATGTGAGACAAGGTTGTAGTCTATCCCCGTTAATATTCAACCTGTATGTAGAAGAAGCAATGAAGAAAGTCAAAGAAAAATTTACATGTGGCATAAGTTTTCAGGGAGAAAAAATAAGTATGCTACGATTTGCTGATGATATTGTCTTATTAGC
This sequence comes from Vandiemenella viatica, assembly GCA_031002005.1. Lineage (NCBI taxonomy): Eukaryota > Metazoa > Arthropoda > Insecta > Orthoptera > Morabidae > Vandiemenella > Vandiemenella viatica. The sequence continues at coordinate 22,960 of JARYHS010007843.1, forward strand.
AGAGAGGGCTGAGGATATTGAGAAGTTACTGAATGGCATGAACAAAATACTGAAGGAAGATTTTGGACTGAATATAAATCAAAGCAAGACAAAAGTTATTAAATGTAGCAGAAATGATACCAATACTAGTAGATTAAATATAAAAATAGGATCGAATGCAATAGGAGAAGTAAGCGAATTCTGTTACTTGGGAAGTAAAATTACAACTGATGACCGAAGCAGGAATGATGTTGAAAAGCCGAATAGTGCTAGCAAAAAGAGCCTTCATGAAAAAGAGGAATCTGTTTGTTTCAAATATTGATCTAGGAATTAGAAAGAACTTTTTAAAACTCTTTGTGTGGAGCACAGCACTTTATGGTAGTGAAACATGGACTTTACGAATACCGGGAATAAAGAAAATTGAAGCATTTGAAATGTGGTGCTACAGAAGAATGCTGAAAATTAAGTGGACAGATAAAGTAAGAAATGAACAAGTTTTGGAAATGATGGGTGAGAAAAGAAGTTTGTGGAAGAAGCTTACAGAAAGAAGAGATCAGGCTGGTAGGTCATATTTTGAGACATGCTGGATTGGTTAATTTGTTAGTGGAGGGAATGGTGAAGGTAAGAACTGTAGAGGAAGACAGAGATTAGAATATATGAAGCAGATAATTGAGGACGTGGGCTGTAAGGGGTATGTAGAAATGAAGAGGTTAGCACAGGATAGGAAGGGATGGAGGATTGCATCAAACCAGTCAAAAGACTGACGACAGCAAAAAAAAAATTACTTATTGTGATTTCCTTATATTCGTATACTTGTTAAACTCTCAGCATATTAAATTGTCAGTAATTATGAATCATTTCCTTGCAACCATTGGTGTAAACCAACATTTGGAAAGAATTACAGCTCCTGTTTTGTATGATAATAGATTTAAATTCAAACTTAAAAGACCATAATACAGAACTATCGGCGCAGTCTTTATGCAAAGTGTGTGCTTTGCTCACAATTTAAAATTGCAGTCTCAAAATCTTTTGCTTACAATACAAGAACAACCAGTAAAAGAAAATGCAACTACTTCTGAAGTTATGGATATAGAGGAGACAGAAGAAGAAACAGAAAATTCCGACACCGACCCAACTAGTGTTGGTTGTGGTACTGACATATAGAAGATGAATAAAATTGTTACCTATATAGATACATTTATGAATCATTATGTAAGACGTTATATGATCCAGTAAAATTTAAAATAACACTTGTGAAATGTAAGTTTGGTAAATAAAACTATAATTTATCAAATATATTGTTTTCTGAAGAAGAAAAAACAATGGTGCTAGGTTCCCCCCCCCCTCCCCTTGGTTTTATTCACAAAGCTGGGGTAAAAAAAAAAATTCAATTTGCAACACTAAGACCACCCCCACCTTTCCAAAAGAGGTCAGATGGGGTTTGGTTGACCCCTTAACAGTATTTCTAGTCAGCAGTTAGGAACATGTGCTCTAAATTTAATCAAATTTCTCTGTTATTTCCAGAATATAACAAATTATTTTAGAAAGTTTGCGAGACATCCCTAAATGCCCTGGGGTAAATGTCATTGGTTAGAGAAGGTTCAATTCCATTTTATTTTAGTTTAAATGGTTGAAAAATGTGAATCAAATTGGTCAATTTTGTTGTGTTGCATTTAAATGACTTAACCCCTAGACTATCTGGAAGGAGTTAGGTTGATGTTAGATTAAACCTATAAACATGTATACTAAGTTTCATGAATTCAACCTGGCCATTTCTGAAGCTCAAGATACATTCCTAAATGTTTTCTAATCAACCCTTCAGGTTATCATCGCCATATTTTAGGTTGAAAAGTCAAAACATGAATCAAATTTCATGGCAATTGCTCCATATCATTATATGTATTTTAAACTAGTTGAGCCGACAGACAGTTGTACTGTACAAATTTCAATAAATTTATCTTTTATCATTTTGTGAATTTATTAAAAGCTTGTTGAAAATGCGTAAACGAAGTAAAAATGAGAAAAAAAACATATTTCCCTGAGTCATTGTATTTAATAATGCTTGGGTCCATGATTATGTAGTTTTAGGAGGGTACTTTTGTAGTTACCCTGCCAGCTTATTGATAAGAGCAGACAGGGTAACTTCCACTGGAGCCGTGGATAAGGATCGATCATAGGAGATCGACCATGGTTCTGATATGAATATTCGTCATAGGTCCTTATTGCAACACCTGACAGGTTTTATGGCTCAGTACATTCAAATATTAATATAGGAATGGAGGTTAAATTACTGTAAACGGCAGTTGCAAATTTACACCTTTATTTTCATGAGCAATGTCTGATGGCATATGTGAATATCTACAATGTTTAATTGGCTTTATAACACAACATTAGAGATAGGGCCAAGGACTAGGGCGAGCATGTAACTTATGGGGCCTCACAGTCCAAATTAAATGGAATATTGATAATCTCCCCGACAACTATGCCCCTCTGACTATCCACAACCAGCTATCACAGCAGAGCCCACCTTAGGAGCAGATGCCAGGCATCATCTTCTTCTTTGCAACCGCTGCCCCAGAGGCGCCGGCGGCTCCCGGCGATCGGCGTCGATGTGGTACGTTGAAAGACTTTCGTAGAGAGACCGACAGACCCCTGCTCCCAGGGTTTAAATAGAATATCCCCTACCTATTTCCACTGTGTGGAGAGGGCAATACTCCTCGCTGACCTGCTGTATGAAGTCACTCTACCAGCTTGCAGTAATGACAGGCACTTGGCAACTGGCTTGCTGATATGCGTGCTACTTCTCAGGTCATAACTCCCATTGCTTAACCATTCATGCTCGCTCGCCCTGGATATTGACTTGAGAATTAATTTGAAGCTTTTAGGCAAGTGATCAACCTAGATCACTACATGTATCCCCCTTCCCAGCATCTGAAGTCTACGGAGGATGTGTTTTGTAAACGTAGTTTGCAAAATTACTTAAAACTAAATACAGGTTTTCCTTAAAACTAATTTCAATTTATTTTTATTTGTGTTACTGAGGTGTTGGTGTGTTGTAAAATACAATTAAAATGGTTTATATGTGTTATTTTGTTTTGATTTGGACTGGATTGATTTGTTGTGGTGATGTCGGACATGCCGACTCTTGGTTGGTGTGACTCAGCAGATCCAGGCGTCCCGGAAGCTGAGTCCTCGCTTTGCAACGCCAGCATTGACATGATTTGCGACGTCACATCAGCTTGCTACGTTAAGGACAGCTCAGTGATATGTTTTCATTCACCACTCCAGCCAAGTTACAGGTTACTAGAACACTTGTAAAGTTTTGCATAGTTGAACATCCTCTTAATTCTATACATACACTGATTCTTTACACTTCAGATGACATCTCCATATACAACTTCAACATATTTGCTATAGAACATTTTTACATTTCCATTTCTATTGTTATCTCCTTGGACATTAACAGAGTTGATCATTCGCTTTTTAATTCACAATTATTAATGACCCTGTAATGGCACACCATATTGATTTACATGAATGATTTTTTTTTCCAACTAACTCTTAGTCATTAACATTAAATCATTACTTTCTCAGAACCCCTGTTTACTCAGTAATTACGAAGATACTGTACGCCATAATTCCTCAGCTATATTTAGTAATGCTGTGATCTCTCCTTTTTAAATTCTTATAACTTTGCTACACTTATTCGTATAACAATGATGACTATTTATTTGATTTTTCCACTACTCCCTTATGATTCAAATGTACAATTACTCTTTAACATCACAAAATACTATCTTATAAATAAGAAAAGAAAGGGAAATTAACCCACCACATACCAAAGTGGACGGATGCGATGAGAAAACACTAATGCTGACAAACAACTACACTATATTTCGGCATATGCCTTGCTCACAAATAGAAAAAAACGGGCCATTAGGCTCGGAACGTGTGTGCACACCGAACGTTACACAATGAACGTTCGGTGTGCACACACGTTCCGAGCCTAATGGCCCGTTTTTTCTATTTGTGAGCAAGGCATATGCCGAAATATAGGTGTAGTTGTTTGTCAGCATTAGTGTTCTCTCATCGCATCCGTCCACTTTGGTATGTGGTGGTTAATTTCCCTTTCTTTTCTTATTTCTATCGCCTAGAAGCCGCTTCCATTTTCCTTAGTTGCATCAAAATACTATGTTAATATGAGCTTAGTTACTCTATCAGGATGACTGTTATTATGAAAATGCACCACGACTAATTAGCTGATTAATTACACTTCTGTTATTCTCTTATCTATAGCTAATGGTTTACTTAATCCTCCACCATATCACATCGGGGAACTAGGCTCACCTTCTCCCCTAAGATTTAAATACCTAATATACAACAATTATACAGTTATGGCTTCATTTCTTTTAACACAACTCTTAATTAATTTTGAAGGACTCACATTTCTTCAGTAATACACCAAAAAAGACTAAATTATTCTCGCCATTTTCTGTGCGGACTTGCAAATGCGTAGAATACACCTCTCGTATCTATTACACAATTTACCGTTCCTTTTACTCCTTTATTTTAATTCATTAAAGTTACACCTTTTTTCTCTACTGTCTACTTTAAATAATTCCCATAAATTGAATTTCCTTTAATAACATCTCTGCTGCTTACTCTACATACTTGTGCTGTTACCTTGAATGAGAATAATATTGGAAATGTGTTTACAGTTAATTACATTTGTGTTTCTTACCCTATGATTTTATTTTCAATTCTTCTTCTTAATTACCAATAATTATGAGGAATATTTTATCTTATTTACCCTACTAATGTTTGCAATTTTTCTCTTCCCCTTTGCCTTATTAAGTAATTTAGCTTTATCTTTCAAATACATATAGTTTTACGCGCCTTCATTGCGCGATTGTACTGCTCGCTTGACTTCTGATGTCATACTCCGTCAGTGAGACACAGTTTCGCTGATGACAGCAACGCCCGCTAGCGCCTACCGAACTCTCCACAGTTCGATAACTCTCCCATAACTCTCACGTTTTCCACTCTTTGGCATTTTTGTGTAACCATCCGCGGTTCACATCTTATTAATTATGGAGTCCCTTGACCTCCCTTTTCGTTTTGCATAATCATTCCCGGTTTACGTCGTATATATTGTGGAATCCCTTGACTTACCTTTTCATTTTGCCTAACCATTCCCAATTTACGTCTTATTAATTATGGAATTCTTCGAACCCCCTACTTTTATTTTATAGCCACCCAGGGTTCTTCGTACATCACCTAGTACAGATTAACATTAAGGAGTACCTTGCCTCCGTAATACACCTCTTATGGTAGACTTCGCACCTACCTCCATATAATCTCCTTAACACCCTTTGCCTAGAGGCTTTCCCTTACCTCCCTCCATTACCTAATACTGCATTCCTCTGCAATACCTTTATTTTATCCTCCATTTACTTGTGACGACCTCCAATCGTCCTGCGCCAGTTAACTAGTAACATCCACTTTGTTACTATTACCTCCAGCTTCTCCATAATTCCAATGATGACCCTTTCATCATCTCTATTTAATTACTGACTACCCTCCAAATAATTCTACCCATTATTTCTTATATAACTTAGTTCTACCCTTTCTATAATATTGCTTCACTCTACCTACCTTCCATCTTTAACAAGATTCCTTCATCAGCATAGGGTCATTTAAGTCCACTGACACCATGCTAACATTGGCGACATCTAACCACCATTTACCTTTTCCTATTTCCTCATAGGCACCATGGACATACACTTCCCCCGTTAAAGTGGATTCAAGTGTGTTGCACCAGGTTTACTTATTTCACCCAACCCTCTTCAAATCTCGCCTCCCCCGGTGACATCATCTAAGCCTTCAATTCTCGCCTCCCAGGGCTACGTCATCAAAACCCTTCCGTTCTCTCCAATTTTCGCCCCTCCTGGACAACTTTATTTAACCCCTCCTGGTTTATTTTTAACACCGCAAACAACCCCACTAATTTTTGGATACATCTTCCATGTATTGTGGAAACCATTTTTAGATGCCTCCTTTTAATCTTCTAGCTACATCTTTTTAACACCTAGTCATTTACTCATTCCTACTTCTAGGAACATTAATTCTAGAACTTCTCATATAATTAATTGTTTGCATCAGCTCTCTGTGTTATACCTTATCATCACATTTGTGCCTCGTGTACTGCCCCTCTCTATAATTTAATTTATTTTACTGCCCTTTACTTGAATACTGCCATATTAACTCCCTTTAATTTATTTAATATGCAAGCACTTTTTCGCATTCCCCCATATTCACATTCTTGATCTCTTAATACACTGTCCCACCTTATTTTGAAGTTTCATTTATAACATGTTATTTTAAGTGATTTGATTCTTATATCTTCATGTATAAAATGTAACTCGCGAACACTCTCACAGCAATATTTTAGTCACCAACATGCGATTCTATGCATTACTATAATTTATAATTCATCGTTCATTACGTTTCTGTACTTTTTGTCTCTTGTGAATTTCTCTATATTAAGTGCTCTAATATCAGTTTTTCCAATTGATGCGTTTATTAGTATTACATGGCAGTTTAATGTCTCAACTTAATCACCAATAAACTTTCATTTAGTTTATGATCATGCATCCATTCTCATGATTAACTAACATGTTGATTATTCATTTGAATTTTACGTTTACCTACTCCGAATTTTACTCACCCTGAAGTGCTGTTTATTTTTGTCAATAAAGAATCTCTTATGTTATTACACTTTTCAAGTGGATGAAGCCACGGGTAACTGTTAAGATGTTTTCATTTGCCATACTTCTGCAATAGCCTTTCTAACCCTGATTACATCAACTTCTTTGTTCATTTACTTTTAATCATTAACGTGACTTGAAATATTATTTTATAAAGCTTGCTGTTCCCAGCGGTTCTTCTTTAATTACTATAATCTTAATCAATGGGAACTGCTCAACCACATTTAACTACCGATAATTTCGTATACACTTTTACCCAGCTGCTAAAATCGATTCAATAATCAAATAATTACTACATCTTAATTATCACATTAGTTCCAGCCTTCATTGTACTTGTAACAATTAGGATTGCGACATCACAAAATATTTTATTCTAGTTAACATCACTTCTCCTTCAGATATAATTTCAGGATTCCAGAATAAATACATTTTATCTTCCAAAACTTCTAATATAATTACATGATAAGCGTAAACCATTAGACCATCGATTCATGTAATATGCGCGAGTTTAATTACAAATATATCAAGAATTTAACATTTTAACTTATTCAATTTTTACGAAACTACTTTTCCACATTTATTTCTGCTCCTTAGACAGTTACAAACAGTGCACACCTTCACTCCTGGATTTAATTTAATAAAATTTCCTTTATGACTGTAGCATTTTCCCAACTCGCTTTTACTAAATTTTCTTATAATCATATATTTATTATTTATAATTCTGGCAGTTGAATGTAGACTCTTGACATTACTTACATCTTCACTTAACTAATTTCATGGAATTACTCTTTAATTAGTAGCGTTACACATCTTTTAAAATTTAATACTGCAGCACTTTTCCTTTGCGATTTAAATTCTGATAATATAAGGGTACAAACACTTTCTTTATTTAAACAATAGGGCTTCCTTGAGGCATTGCTATTTGGATCTTGCGTTTTGTATATTGCTTGTGACACTTACATTCAGTGTTATGGCCTCGATAAGATTGCTGAACCAAACTGCTCGCTCGGCGATTTCCGCTGCTGCGGCGATAACTCGTGTCGACAACCCGCCTGTTGACTGCTGTGTTGTGACTACCTCCAACACCGCTTGGCCGCTTCCGTAACCAAACCATCTACTCGAACTATTGCCGTTTAATCTAACCATAACTATACCCAAGCCGTGTCATCTTTTTGATGCAGGGCTGGCCAAAGGACAGAAACCTGAACTGGCATCATGAACCTACATAGGACGAAATATTCAGCGATCTTATGAACCACTTGCACACCCCTGTGCAAGTACCCTCCACAACCTAACAGCCACAATTTTACCCCTTCTTGTCATGACCCTGAAAGTTGATTGATAAGAGCAGACAGGATAACTTCCACTGGAGCCGTGGATAAGGATCGATCATAGGAGATCGACCATGGTTCTGATATGAATATTCGTCATAGGTCCCTACTCCACCCCCTGACAGGTTTTATGGCTCAGTACATTCAAATATTAATATAGAAATGGAGGTTGCATATTTACACCTTTATTTACATGAGCAATGTCTGAGGGCATATGTGAATATCTAAAATGTTTAATTGGCTTATAACACAACATTAGAGATAGGGCCAAGGTCTAGGGCGATCATGTAACTTATGGGGCCTCACAGTCCAAATTAAATGGAATATTGATAATCTCCCCGACAACTATGCCCCTCTGACTATCCACAACCAGCTATCACAGCAGAGCCCACCTTAGGAGCAGATGCCAGGCATCATCTTCTTCTCTGCAACCGCTGCCCCAGAGGCGCCGGCAGCTCCAGACGATTGGTGTCGATGTGGTACGTTGAAAGACTTTCGTAGAGAGACCGACAGACCCCTGCTCCCAGGGTTTAAATAGAATATCCCCTACCTATTTCCACTGTGTGGAGAGGGCAATACTCCTCGCTGACCTGTTGTATGCAGTCACTTTACCAGCTTGCAGTAATGACAGGCACTTGGCAACTGGCTTGCTGATATGCGTGCTACTTCTCAGGACATAACTCCCATTGCTTAACTATTTCATGCTTGCCCGCCCTGGATACTGACTTGAGAATTAATTTGAAGCTTTTAGGCAAGTGATCTACCTAGATCACTACACTTTTAGAAGTACGAAAATGGAAAATTCCACATGCAAGATTAATTCTGTAGGCAGTACACCGCTACTTGTTGCTCCTACTCTACTGCTCAGAAATTTCATTTCCACAATGTGTACTCTCCCTTTGTCACTCTCCTTCATCGTCCATGTTTCCGATCCCCACGTTAAAATTGGCACAAAGTACGCTTTATAGATTGCTCTTTTGCGGGATATCCCTACTCCCTACCAGACTTGTAATACTCTTAAATAATCCATTTATATAGCACTAGCTGTTAGTCGCAGCTTCATACATGTGGATATGGAATTTGATTGCTAGAATTGGATATGTAAATCTGAAATGTACCTAAGATATGTCGCAAACAATACTGAGTCTGCATAATATAACGGGAACGCCATCGACATACCATTCTACCATCGAACCTGTCTCATGACTAAAACTGTTAGTCATATTGGAAAAAGTATCCTATTTCGTTCCTAAGTATACAAAGTATTTCCTTGTCATTGGTCACATATAGCCGTAAAAAAAAAAAAAATGTTCTTATCTGTACATAATATAGTATCCCATGTCCATCCTAATGTCAAATAGCATTTCCCTGTCAAATTTCATCATGATTGGATGCCCAAGAAACCTAACAAACAGACAGACAGACAGATAGAGTTACTTTCACATTTATAATATTAGTATAGGTTATGTCATCTGCCAACAAAATAACTTCTGATAGTAAACCATCAGCACAATCATTCATTAGAATAATGAAAAGCAACTGAGTGGCAACTTACACTAAATTGTAAAAAGTGCAAGACTATGAGCATAAGTAACAAAATTATCCAATTGTTCAGAAATACGAGTTATACAATTCAGTTATTGATATGGTTGATTCTATGAAATATTTGGGAGTAACAGTACAAAGGAACATGCAATGAGACATAAACATTAATTTGTTAGTAGGTAGAGCTAATTCTAGGCCGCGATTCATAGGTCAAATCTTGAAAAATTATAATGAACAAACAAAGGAGATAGCATACAAATCTCTTGTGCGTCCACATTTGGGCTATTGTTGTGCCATTTGGGATCTGTTTCGTAAAGGATTAATTGAAAGTATAGAGAAAGTACAGAGAAGAGCCGCATGATTTGTGACCGTGTGCTACAGTCCTTATGGAAGCGTCACAGAACTGATTAGTAGACTAGGCTGGAAGTCTCTGGTAGATAGTCGACGCATGTTTCGTTTAAACTTATTGGTAAACATTTGCACTCCCACTTTCACTTACGAGTGTAGTGAAATACTTCTTCCACCAACCTATTTGAGCTGGAAAGATAAGATAAGATTAGAGAAATAAGGTGCCACACTGACTCTTAAATGAATTCTTTTTTCCCTCGTACCATTAGGGATTGGAATGCACAACAAAGAGATTAGCTTTAGTGCTGAGCACCCTCTGCCACCCACAATTTTGTGAATTGCAGCATATATATGTTGACTGTAGATGTAGAAAAGCAATGGTCACAATATGCTACCCTGTGGTACTCCCATTTTTTCTTCCACTTTTTTTAATACAGCATTTCATATACTAACTTTTTGATTTCTATCTTTTAATAAAAATTATATGCAGCAAATCATTTTCTCAGCCATTCCAATAGTCTTTACCTGATTTACCACAATTTTACGGCTCTAATTCACAGGCCTATGAAACGTCTAGTGTAACACTATCAATTTGGCCTCCCTGGTCCATTTAATCTGAAATATCTAGCATATATCCTTCTAATTGAGATTTGCATGAATATCTTTCCCTAAAAAAAACAATGTTGCTGACTTGAAAATCACTTTCGCTCCTCACATATTTCTGATATGGTTGAATATCAGTCTCTCCATTAATTTACCTACCATTGATGTCAAACTGATTGGACTCTCCCCATTGATTTATCTATCACAGATGCCATACTGAGTGAATTATAATTTTTTACTCTATTTATTAACCCTCATATATATACCGGTACTACTATCACACTTCTCCAGTCCTCTGGTAAGCAGCATGTATCCAGACTCAATTTGAATAATAATTCAAGATAAGGTACAATGTCAGATCTAGCTAACTTTAAGACATCCGTAGTAATATTATCTACACCAGCCCCTTATGATTTTTAGCTTCCTTAGTTCCTTCATGATATCCTCAGGAAGAATTTCAAAATTTTTTGGTCTGCTCATTTGTAACTGTGTTGTTAACCTCGTTTTCTGATTTAGACCCTCCTATTTCTGATTCACTGTGCCTACTGCTCTCACTAAATCAGTTACTTAAAATATCTGCCTTTTTCAAATCCTCAGTAACATTGTAATTTTCTTCCTCATTTCTCAAGAAAGAGATACCAGAATCTTAATTTCTTATCATTTCTCCATTACTCTCTAGATCCTTGTCTTCCCAGCAAATCATTCTGGCCAAACCAATCGCCTCATTGTCTTCCACTATTTTCTCCTTGGCATTGTTAACTCGTTTATTGTCCACAATTTGTTCCCAGCATTTCCACCATTTCAATGGACCCCTGTCCTCCAACATTACTTCTTGTTCTTCACCAACTTCCTCTTCCTTTTCCTGGTTCTCCTCACTTCCGTCTCTTTCCGTTTCCATTCTTAATTCTTCCCTACAGACTCTCCTTACTAGACTTATCCAATTATCTTTTTCATCATGCAACTGTTTTTTCTCCATTTCTAATTTATCTTCCACATTATCTTTGATATGACAATTGTCACTCCTTACTGGTGCCCTCTGATTTTTCTCCTTTTTCTCTATCTTTTGGAATTGTGCTGCAACTTCTTCTAGAACAGCCCTTCTGTGCTCCGCTGCTTCTTCTCTGCTTATTTTAATAATCATACACCTAGATGTTTTCAAAGTTCTCGGCCCTCTTCTCTCACCGGCCTGGGAATGGACCTCTTCACAAGCCCTTCCTAATTTCCCTGATTGCAATCTTCATCCTTCTTTCTCCCTCTTTTTACTCGCTCTGGTCCTCTACTTCCATAGTTGAATGCATTTTCTTCTCTTCCATTTCGGTCATTCCATTTTTTTATACGGCGTAATCCTTCCCTTCCATTCTTGTACAGGTCTCGCTTCTGCACCATCTCTCCTCCCATCCTTGTCCCGATATCCTTGTTGGCTCCAGTAACCATTGTTGGTCTGTCCCAAGTGTGCTTTTCAATCCTGCAAATTTACTTTTTCCTCACATCCTGCTAAATTTTGGTCTCTCACGTTCCTGTCGTCCCACTTGTCAGTTTTATTCACTCCTTCTAAGAATTCTTGTATATTATTCCACCGCATGAGCAACATTCTCTCCTGCACCCAACACGGCATTTTTCTCTCCAAAATTTCTATTATTTCATCTTCCTCCATTGGATTTGATAAGTATTTCAGTCCCTTCAACAGTGTCTTACAATACTCTCGAAGGCTACCATACTGTCTTTTGTACGCTCAGCTGTTCCGAAACTCTTGTTTCACACACCTTTTTTTTTTCTCCGACCAGTACTTCTTCAAAAAGTTTCACAAAAATTCTTCGCAACTAATACTGTTCTCCACTACGCCACATGCCCATTCCAATGCTTTGCCTTTCATCATCATCTTCATATATCTAATTTTTTCTTCATCAAGCCAGTGTCTTTGTAGCGTATTTCGATACACTTCGACAAATCTATGCGGATGAATCTCTCCCCCAGGAACGAAACGTACTTCGGGCAGTTTTATTGGCCCTGACTGTACCCCACTGTTGGCGGCACTGTACTCTGTTTTACTTTGTACTATGTCAACTCGCTGATTTATCTCCATCCATTGTTTTTCAATTGCCTTTTTACAACTTACTACTTCTCCTTGCACTTGCCAAAACTCCTGTCTAATTCCTTGAATATTCTCCGAAAATTCATCTTTTAATTTACTCTGCTCGTCACCTACCATTTTCAGTAACTCTTTGTGGTTCCGCTCTTCATTATTAATGCGCTCCTCCACATTGTTCAGTTTAAAACAAATATTATCTTTTTCCTTTCTCCGCTGTTGAAATTCTTGTTCCATTCTTTGTCGATTCTGTGAAATCAGTTCTTGCGTCTTCTCTATCTGTTATTGGCTTAACTTTTCCAATTTCCGTTGGCTCTGTTGTAGTTCTTGTTTTTATTCTTGTTGACTCTGTTGTAAGTCTTGTCTCAATTCTTGTTTTAATTCTTGTTGGCTCTGTATAATTCTCACCAGTATTGTTTCCAAAGAATTATTTTCTTCTCAGCTAAATTTTCTCTCTGTTACACCAGCTGGAGAGGACTCATGAACTTTCTCTACACTAATATCACACAGATATTGTTCTGAATATGCGAATCTAAACTGTTATTCAAGTTTCCTGAAATATTAACATTTTCACAATTTTCGCCTCATGTCCCATTAACACATTGACTGCCACGTGAGCCAATGTTGGCTCACAGTTGCTCGGGTTATGACGCCACATGGGCCATATTTGGTTCACGTATACATTGTGCAGTGAGCCGCATGAGCCATAACTGGCTCACATGCAGAGTTGTGTTTAGAGGCCTCGTGAGTCTCATGGGGCTCGCAGATAATGCGTTTCAACTATGGGTTTAAAAGTGGTTGCTCCACTGAACACTCTGATGTTCTTAGCAATCAATATTTTTGCATTTGGTAGTCCTGGTGATTCCTAACTGCAACCGTCAGAGATCAACTTACGACAACTCAGCTGTAGTACTGTTTTGTTTTGCTGATTGCTCGTGTATGCTATTTGAGGTTACGTTTGTGTATTTGGTTAGTTTCCTAGTTTATTATTATGGCCAAAAGAAGACAAACTTTTGAAGAACTTGAACAGCTAGTGAATGAGGCTATGCAAGATAGCTTATCAAGTTGTGAAAGTGACATTTTTGACAACACAGACAGCGACCCTGATTACGAGCCTCATAATGAACGTTGTGTTAGAAACCGTATAAAGCAACAGAAGTTTATTGAAAGTGATGATGAAGAGAGTGAGTCTAAGGACTTGAATATTTGTGATACACCTAATTCAGGTAATACATTTCTTATCAGTTCTAGTCCATCACAAGATACATTAGGCCTACAAGACCCTTCCTGTTCTACAGACCATAATAATTCAAAACACCCATTGTTGCAGAATGATGTGGATGTGTGTGCTATACCTGATAGCTATAATTCCGAAAATGACGTTGATGAAACACCAATGTCACAGATCTAATATGGGGAGATGCTACTGAGGACCCAAAGACATTTCCTACGTGCTTTCCTCCTGCTATACCAAATGATGTTTTGGATATGTTGAGCAATTGTTCACCAGAGGAAGCGTATTTTCATTTTATTGATAATGACATGTTTGAGTTTCTTGTGGCTGAAAAAAAATGGATATGCAAAACAAAAAATTGGTTCTCAACAGTTCCATCACAATTCCAGGCTAAAGAAATGGAAAGAAACAAATATAGCAGAGATGAAACGTTTCTGTGTCATTATACTATGGATGGGCTTGGTAAAAATGCCAAGCTTAGCTTGCTATTGGAGCAAGTCGATGCTTTATTCTAACAAGATTAGCTCCATTACGTCACGGTTTGAAATACTCCTCAGATTAATTCATGCTTCTAATAATGAAACTAGACTTGAAGGGGATAGACTCCAGAAAGTCCAACCTCTCTTAGACCTGATAGTACCAAAATTCAAGGACATGATTTATCCTCGAGAGGAAATTTGCATTGATGAGACTATTATACTGTTTAGAGGACGTCTGTCATTTCGGCAATATGTACCCAACAAAAGGCATAGGTATGGGGTAAAACTCTTCAAACTTTGCCTTCCATCTGGCTATACATGGAACCTCAAAGTCTATGCTGGTAAGGAAGCAACTACAGGTGTTTGTGTTCCACAGAAAGTAGTTATGGAGTTATTTGACCCTTTACTACACAATGGGAGGACAATGTATTGTGATAATTGGTACAGTAGTGTATCATTGGCTGCAGAACTAATGAATACTTCTACCCACCTTGTTGGCACTCTTAGGAGTAACAGAAAAGGCAACCCACAAACTGTAATATCTGCAAAACTGAAAAAAGGGCAAACAGTATGTTCACAGAGCAACACAAAAATCTCCGTGCTCAAATGGAAAGATAAACGGGATGTTTTGATGATTTCTACAAAACATAACGCTGATATGGTGCCTGTAAAAAATAAAAATGGCGTGGAAGTTTTGAAACCGAAAGCAGTCATGGACTACAATGCTGCCAAGTCATTTATTGATGTATCGGATCAGATGAGCTCATACTCAACGACACTTCGGCGTACGGTTAAATGGTACAGAAAGATCATTTTTTAAATCCTTTTTGGAACATCTGTTGTAAATGCTCAAGTGCTGTTCAACTTGGCAAACAAAGGATCCAAGCCTCACATACAAATAATTCCTTTCAGGGAGCGCTTGACTCTACTACTATTGAATGCCAAAGATCCACAACCACTGGCAACACTACAGCCACTACACGAAGATGACAGCCATCGTGTGGTGACGGTAGATGGACCAAAGCAGAGCAGTCGAAGAAGATGTTCGGGCTGTTATAAGCGCCTGCAAAGAACAGAAGAAAGAAAGGATGCTGCTAAGAAAGTGAAGAAGGTGTGCACTAAATGCAATAAATGTGACAGTTTTATGTGCAATGACTGTTTTAGTGACATTCACAATACTGTGTGGAAGAACTAGAAATACTGTATCAAGCAGCTGTACAAGTAGAATACTCTAAGATCTTTATTCATGAACATTATTGTAAGACCAAGTAAAAAACGTAGTAAATAATTTTATATGTAGCTAAGATAAGCAAAAACCTAAGAGTTTGAATCATTTCTTGAGAAACGAAGTTTTTTTTATACCTATTGTGTTTTAACTGATGTCAGCCACATGTGGCCACAGATCGTAATTGTGTTAAAATGTAGTTGTTGGGCCACGTGAGCCATATATGGCTGCCACCTGTTATCAGTCCAGATCAGTCGTAACTTGATATTTTATGAAGTAACTTAGTTCTACATGATCAAAAGAAGACATCTGATGCAAAAAATCAATTTGGCCTCACAAGTAATATTCGTGATTTCAATGTGGCATAGCAATACATAGTCCAAGTTTCATCATGGCAGTCAATGTGTTAATTGATCTATCTGTATTTAATACCAAAGATTTATTCTCCATTTTATATCAAAAAAATTGTCACCTCCCCAAACAATTTCAAACACTAAAAAAAATTATGAAATAAAATACAGACTGGCAACCCAAAAAAATTTCAACGAAACCAAATGTATTTTGCAAGGCTGTATTAGAGACGCAAACCACCACAACACACATAATATCTTTACAGAAACATAATATCATATCTGTATATAAGCACTGACAAATTATTTTAGCAAACTTATTTCAACATTTAGTCAGAGACAAAATTTAGTTCATCAACTTTAAACAAAACGTTCATTACTTCAACTTGTGGCAGAACGAAGAACAAGGGTTTATAGATTACTCTCTGTCAGTAAGAGGTTGCTATGGTAACAGTTGGCTATCAACGAGAGCTAGCGTGAGAGCATAGACACGAGTTGGAACGTGAAGTTATTGATAAAAGAACCTGCAATCTTCGGAGTTAAAGCATATGATTGAACTTTAATAAATGTTAATTAATCGTCAGACAAGTTTACTCATTATTTAAATAAAAGTTTAATAAAGTAAAAATCAAATCGGCACGAGCTACAAATAAAAGGTGACATCGGAAGAAAAGCAATACAATACAATACAATACATTCATTTTCCATTGATCCCAATATAAGAGACTGGCTCTGTGGGATGTGGAAAGTTGTCAATTTACACATAAACAGTTGCATAACAAAATAATAAGTACACCACTAGATGTACAGTCATAGTATACATGGTACATTAAACACTTCAATTACAAAATAATACATACACCAGAAGATGTACAGTCATAGGATATATGGTACATTAAAAAAAAAATATATATTAACAAAATAATACATACACCACAAGATGTACAGTCGTAACATATATGGTACTATAAACAATTACATAACAAACTAAATACATACACCAGGAGATGTACAGTCATAGCATACATGGTAAATTAATTATTTGAACTATATTTACACAAGATACTGGCAGTTATTTTTAAGAGACCATAGAAATAAATTCTTCGACAGAGTAGAAGGAGTTGTCAATTAAAAATTCTTTCAAATTTTTCCTGAATTTATTCTTATCATCTACTAGACATTTAATATGTGTTGGGAGCATATTGAAGATATGTATCCCTGAATATCGGACCCCTTTTTGAACAAATGACAATGACTTGTAAGTCCTGTGAAGATCATTTTTACTTCTAGTGCCGTAATTGTGTATTTTACTATTTGTTACAAAGTATAATTTGTGACTACAAAGGACATTAATGTGTATATATATTCAGATGCTAGTGTTAAAATCCCTAAATTCTTGAACAGCTCTCTACATGAAGTTCTATTGCTAACCCCACACATAATTCTTATTACATGCTTTTGGGCACTGAACACTTTATCTCTATGGGTAGAATTGCCCCAGAATATTATTCCATATGACAATAAGGAGTGAAAATAAGCAAAATAAACTAGCTGCCTCATACGGAGATCACCTAAAGCTGAAATTGTACGAATTGCAAACGTGGCTGCTCCCAATCGCTTTAGTAAGTCAGAAACATGTACTTTCCAATTTAAATTATGATCAATACACAAACCTAGAAATTTCACACTCTCTACCTCTTGAATGGACTGGCCTGCAAATTTTATGTCTATGTCAGGTGTTACTCTGTGTGATGTACTGAATTGCATATACTGAGTTTTATCAAAGTTTAAAGACAAGCCATTAGCTGTAAACCATTTATTAATCAGTTCAAAGACCTAATTTGAAATATATAAATCTGGAGTGTTTTTAATTCCTATGTTTGTGTCATCTGCAAATTGGACAAATTTTGAGTTTTTAGATGAAACACAGGGTAGATCATTTATATATATTAAAAACAATAGTGGCCCCAATATAGAACCCTGAGGTACTCCACATCTCATTAATTTCCACTCAGAAAACAGTGGACCTCTTAAGGCAGCCTTAAAATTCTCCATTGACACTTTCTGTTTTCTATTTAGAAGGTAAGAACTAAGCCATTTATTAACAATGCCATCTATACCATAATACTTAAGTTTCTGTATCAGAATATAAAGTAGAACAACAATCTTCATAAAAAGATAAATACGACTGAACCCAAGAAATACGACGTGAAGTGTGACATGAAATGCGACATGGCGATCGTGCAGTTGATACAAAATAACAACTAAGTTACAATTCGAGAACAAGAATTCATCGAGAAAAGATCCTAGAAAGGACTAACAACGAATTGATGGCAGCGCCTCCAGCAGACGATCAGGAACTATTAAGAAAAAATATCGCAGTCAGGAACAGCTGATCTTGGATATATTCCATCTGTGCTGGTATTTGCTGCGTCGCATATGGAGGTGTTTTGAACGGCTACAGCGACTGAACCACTCGTATATACAGCTAAGTGATTTTTCTAAAGAGCACTAAAGTGTAATAGTCTACCATACACTTTAAATTTTCAAATAATTCACTGTTCATAACCTTACGGAGTGTAAATTATTTTCTTGACCTTTTAACTTGCAAATTAAATTCACGAAGAACACGACGTTACCTGTAAAGTTAGATTTTAGTAATTTCAAGTGTACTTGATTTTAATTTGCGTAAAGTAGAACATGTACACATTGCATAAATTTCGCAAGCTTTCCAGCTATTTATGTTAACAAACAATTTCTTGAAGATATAGGTAGATTAATGAATAATTTTTACGAATTGAAAAGTTGCCGACTTTGGTCCAATTTTGACTGAATCTTTATATACCAGTAATATTAATTTGTCGTAAGAACAGTTTGATTGTTTTTTGGAACTTTCTGTTCCCAATCGGGATTTTTTTTTTTTTTTTTTTTTAAATATTTTAATATTATGCAAGAACCTGTTGGTTGTAGTGAAGAAAGGCCATTGACTTCCTCTAACGATAGAACTACATCCACTACTGATACGTCGGAGGATATCTATGGGTTTCCTGAGACTGAGTCCCCAATTAATGACAGGAGTTTTAACAATGTTACTCTGTCCGATTGTGAAACTACTTTTTCTAATATAGGACTATCTGCCACGGAAAACTTACTAGATCACATTCCCTTAGAAGTAACTGAACAGACAACACTTGATGACCCCGAAATGGTTTCTCCCGAGCACTCAAATATGACAACACATATAGAAGGCATCACTAATGATGAACCACAGACACTGAGTGGTACTAACAAAAACACTCAACTACCTTCAGACACGATTTCAGACTTAAAACAGTTTATGTTCAGTTTGTTTTTACAATCTCAAAAGGCACTGGTTGGACAGTCTGAACAATTCCAAAAGGCACTGGTTGAACAGTCTGAACAATTTCAAAATGCACTGGTTGAACAGAAAAGAGAGTTGTCGGAACACTTTACTAAATCTCATGAGGGCTTATGCAATAATTTCAGTTTGCAGTTTCAAACTGTTAGCAATCAACTTGACAGCATTACAAAGGAGGTTGCATCTAACAAAAAGATTTGTGAAAAATATATAGGCGAATTGAATGACAAAATTGACATTATCAAGACACAAACTGACAACACTGATTTAGCCATTGAGGAGTTGACATTTAAGGTGAAGAGTTCAGAAGAGAAAATCTGGTCAATTGAACAGAATAATACGAGAATGAGGGTTCAGGTAGAGACTATAGTAACAGACCTCCAGGCATTAAGTATACAACATCATGAAACTTGTAAAGAGGTTACACAACAAAAGCATGAAAGTAACCAGGTGGAAACTTACACGAAGACAAATGAATCAGTAGAAAAGGGTTGTAAGTCTATAAAAATGTTTGATATCAGAGACATTAAAGGAACAGGTGACTTTGATCAAGTAAAAGAGATGGAAGAGACTTTAATGAAGGTAGATGGATTAGGTAGCTTGATGATTTTGAAGGATGTAAACTGTGACATTTTTTCCATTGTTGGGGAGAATTATGTTTGTGATTATGAATCAAAGCAGTTACAGAATAATGGTGTTGAACATTTTCAGAGTTCTTTACATATTTTTGAAGTTGGTTTGCCATGTTACTGTTCTGGCAAAGTAAGATTAATTGTAAACAGAAAGTAGTTTTGTATGAATAACTGGCAAAAGGTGAACTGGAAATATAGAAAAAGATTTTCTTTAGTAGAGGGGTAAGCTATGCTTACTGCCTCATCCTGTGTATAAATTCAACCAGGATACTGAATCTACAACTCAGAAAATGATGACTTAGTTTAAGATGAATGAAAAGATTTAACACTAGTGCAAGGCACAGGTGTGTAAAGATAAACTCCATCATATTGGAATTTCCTATTATTATTAAGTTGTAGTTAGCATATTATTATTCAGTGCCATAAAACACTTGTAAAATAGTACTGATTGTTGTGGCTGCGCACAATTCAACTGTAATGATAGTAAAAGTTTATAACCACTAAGTGGAAGTTGTCACTTACCAATATTGATGATCTTAGTCAGATGTGCAGTCTTCGGCTGTTACCACAGCATACCATTACATAAAAGTTTATTGTCTATTAGGACTTTCTTTTTTTAAAAAAATATATAGTTTGTAAGGTATACCGGAGCATTAGAATGAATAGAATGAGTGGAGAAGAAACGAGGTATTACTATGATAGAATAAATGTGTAATGAATTAAGAAGTAGAATATCACATAGAGAGGGTACAACAGCACAGTCAAGACTCAGTTCCTGTAAATAAGGCCACTATCTAGGCATTGCCTTTAAATGATACCGAAAGGTTCGGGATTTGGTTAACACAGGCATAGCTGAGGTCCAGGTAGAACCTTCAAATGACTCTGTTGTTACATCTCATAGCCTATATATGAATATATTCAAAATAAAGTAATTGGTAGAGACAACGAGAACTCATACACAGTAGCCTACCCAGGTGGGAATAAAATTAAAGGAAGATATAATGTTATTGGTCTTAAACCTTTCAAACAGCTACCACTCAGTAAATGAGCGGTGGAATATGTAGTGAAAAAATTTGAAAAGTCTTAACATAATTAACTGTTTAGGTCCAGGTACCTACTTTCTCACAAAGCAATATTCCATTCATGCGGTGTTGTAGTGGTATAGGTAGAAATGTTATTGGGAAATGATGATAAAGATATGACATAAAATGAAAATAATTTGCATGTATTATAAAAAATTATGTAAAGGTCAAGAAAAAATAGTGATGCATAATAATTAGGCAATTAACTATTGTAAATACTTTTGTTCCATGTACTTGAATAATTCATGAGATTGATCTATGTTTTACATTTTTGAAGATTAGTGAATAGTTTTTATTAATAATTAATTTTGCTGATAAGATGGGTAATGCAAAGTTGTTGCCTGTTACAGACTTTCCTTCGCCGGAGAATGGTGTCAGTGCTTTGCAAATGATCGAGAAACGAGCTGCACTAACTCCTGCGACAGGACATTGGGATTTTGTTTTGTTCTGTGTGCTATTAGTTATAAGAATGCAAATTGTGATCATTTACTGTAAAAAAGATCCCGAAGAATGCAAAGTTCTTACGTCCAACCTCATATAAAGTTTACCATAACTTTTACTTTTAAATATATGGTAAACTTGGGAGGGGTTGTGGCAGAACGAAGAACAAGGGTTTATAGAGTACTCTCTGTCAGTAAGAGGTTGCTATGGTAACAGTTGGCTATCAACGAGAGCTAGCGTGAGAGCATAGACACGAGTTGGAACGTGAAGTTATTGATAAAAGAACCTGCAATCTTCGGAGTTAAAGCATATGATTGAACTTTAATAAATGTTAATTAATCGTCAGACAAGTTTACTCATTATTTAAATAAAAGTTTAATAAAGTAAAAATCAAATTGGCACGAGCTACAAATAAAAGGTGACATCGGAAGAAAAGCAATATAAAATAGAACAACAATCTTCATAAAAAGATAAATACGACCGAACCCAAGAAATACGACATGAAGTGTGACATGAAATGCGACAAACTGACTCTTGAAACAATTTACGTGACTAGAATTCTTTCTTTTACTTTTAACTGTATGTTCTCATATCTGAAGATTTGCATGGTTCTTTCCTTACCGAACCGAATTTTCAGCTCTGCGTCCTTTCATGGTCAGCCACTTGTCCCCCTTCTTCTTTAATATAGGTAATTTACCTTAGTTCCTCTTGTTATGTGTAATGTGCCCATCTTCAAGCAGTAATATTAGCTGCAGAAGCCAGCAGATTATTTCAATGCACAGTTCAGAAACAATAGAATAATATATATATATCACGACATGAATTATTTGAAGAAACACTCGAAAGCACTTTTTATTTATAATCACTTGGTACAAAACACACTTCTTTACATTCTGTTTTATTCAACCACGTGCCAGCTATATTTTATATTCTCGTCCATACACTCGCCATATTCCCTTCTCTCCTCTATGCCCAAAGATATACATTATCATAGATGACCACTGTCCATAGATATTCTGGCATTTTACTATACACTTATCTTTTTCTTTCTTTCACACCAATTTAACACATTTGAATACACAACACAAGCTAGACTAATATCTAATTAATTTTTTAACAAAAAAATTATTCAAAAAAAGAAAGTAGAGGACCTTGTCACTTTACACTGACAACCAAAAGGAATGTCGAGTTGAAACGTGTCATACCTTAAAACAACAGCTTGAAATTGATCCAGATTTTCTGTCAAAGGTGACAAGTCACGGTGCTACGGTTATGACCCAGAAACAAAGCAACAGTCAAGCCAATAGAAGACATCATTGTCACCCTGTCCAAAAAAATGTTTCAAGCCAAATCAAACATCAAAACGTGCTCATTTGCTTTTTTGATGCCAAGGGTGTGGTTTTGTAGAGTTTGTTTCCCCACATCAGACTGTCAATCAAACCTTTCATTTGGAAGTTTTAAGAAGATTATGCAGCAGTGTTTGTGGCAGACAGGAGACTGGTTCCTCCACCATAACAATGCTCCTGCACACACAGCTATTTCTGTTGGCAGTTTTTGGCTGCAAATGGCACGGTTCCACTTAGCAGTGGGCACTGCGCCGGTGTGACGCCGCCGCAGTCATTTGCTTCGTGGTGCATACTTGAGCAACAAGACAGTGCATACTTTTAAAAAATTATCTTTAAATTTAATGAATTCATAGGTACTAGAATGACTGAGTTAGCTAAAACTAATATTAAAAAAGCCTCCGTATCTGTGTTATATGACTCTCAATGCCGAACTAGTTTTTGCTGCAAATATTTTGTAAGTTTTGTGGCACTGGATTATACGTGAAAGGGAAGTTTCGTTGGCTAATATGGGACATTATCTGTGTCTTGGTCAAGTGTTCCATAGTTTTATGACAGGACGGCATAAAAAGAGCTCCAGAAATTGAAACACTCATCTTACAACCATCATGCATTCATGATTGCAATAGCAGTATAATTTTATGTAAATGCCTTATTTTCAGTGTTAATATGAACCATAATACAAGTGATTTATATCTGTATAAGGGTGTGTGGTTTGATATGATAAGCTCTGAATGTAATAAGAATTTTTTTTATTGTGCTCTAACTCCAATGTTCTACATCTATACTCTGCAAATCACAAATACTGTGGGTGGCAGAGGGTGCTAAGCACCAATCCTAATTCTGCGCATTCCAATCCCGAACAGATCGAGGAAATCACAGTTGTGTGGAACCAGCATAACTTTCTCAGTTGTGGGGTTCATTCATATAACCAGTACATAATTAGGTACACACTTTAACAATAAATTTGGCCACCGCTGAAAAATTCTATCACTCTTATTGTGCACAATCTGACAACAATGTCATCCCAGGAAACAGTAATGCAATACTGACAAGCCAGTATTGTGAGACTGTTTCTTAGGATGACATTGATGTCAGATTGTGCAAAATCAGAGTGATAGAATGTTTCAGCGGCTGCCAAATTTATTGTCAAAGTCTGTACATACTGACATGGTTGTAGATACATTGCTGTTGTTTTATAAAGATGTTTGTGTTCTCTTACTATTATATAAATGGTACTAACTTTGGACAGTAAGTAAACAATAAAACCCATTATGCCAATCAGACTTTCCTTTGCAATGCTGATTACAGATATTCAACTATTACATATTTCTTCTAATTGTCTCTGTTTTATGTACTCATTTCTCTACATATCTCCTAGCAGTCTCCATCCTTGAAGTCTTTCAGTGCTAGAAATTTCACATGTTAAATGAAAAGTAAAGTGATAACACACTAAAAACTGCAACATTTAATTGAAAAGAGGATAGTTTTATGAGATCCCTGGACCAGTAATATGCATTCTGTAACCGAGTGTGGCGGTGTAACGGTTACCGTTCTCGCCTCGCATTCGGGAGGATGGCGGTTCGAATCCCCGTCCGGGCATCCAGATTTGGGTTTTCCATGGTTTCCCAAATCACTCCAGGCAAATGATGCTTCCTTCAAAAGGCCATGGCCGAATTCCTTTCCATTCCTTGCCCCCCCCATCCTTTACCGTCTCTAAAGACCTCGCTGTTGAGAGACATAAAGCAGTTTAAAAAAAAAAAAAAAAATGCTTTCTGTAAGTGGATCTTGTAACATTTTTTCCCCCTTGCAAGTTGGAATTCGTGTATGAATGTATAATTTAATTTAATTGCAATGGAGCACACGCTCCGGTGGCAATTTCCCTACACACCCATCTTGCCCCTTTCCTGCACCCACCTGCATTTGCCCTCTAAAAATTTTAACTTTAAATTCTTTCAACGTTTTCAGTAAATTAATAATCATTTCCCTTGGTAACTTATTCCAATCCCTGATACCCTTACCTACAAAAGAGAATATTCCCACACCCTTGTGCCTGAATTCGAGTGCCAGCTTGTGGTCATGGTCATCTTTTCCCTTCCATGCACTACTTTTCATACCTACACCAATATCTTTCCATGCCTCATTGCCAGTACACATGCTGTATACTCCAATGACCCTCTTCATACACCTCCTGTCTCGCAATGAATCTCATTCCAGCTCCTTTATCATATTTGTTACTGATTGCATTCTGCGATAATTTCGAGAAACAAATCTAGCAGCCCTTTTTTGCACCCTCTCCAACTCCTGTATTTGATACACAAAATGTGGGTCCCATACTACACTACCATATTCGAGCAATGATCTGACCAAAGTTTTGTAACCCAATACCTTTACTTCTCTCATACATCCCCTTATCACTCTCTCCAACAAGTGCTGAATCTTGAAACCTTTTCCTACCACCTGTCCAATGTGTCCTGCCCAGTTAAGCTTGTAATGCCAAGATATTTACATTTCAAGTCTTCAGCAAGCAATTCTTTCTCTCTGTCCAAAACCGTTGAAATAGAACCATGTTGTTCTCATGGTATCATATATCTCAATATTACCCACTCTTTTATGGCATTACAAATCTGTGCAAATCAATAATACGTAGGAAAAACCATCTTCTATGATTTCATGTATAGCACTAATTTGCAGTTAGCTCGGAAATTTGTATGTCTGCAGTATATTACAACTTAAAACCAAATGCAATTTGTATATATCATTGAACTTCTGTTCTAACTTACCTGGAGGGTTAAACAGTATTTAAACAATTAGCCACAATTCTTTTTATTTTAATCAAGATATTATTTAAATCTGAATTTTTATTTTATTACTCTAACCACAGAAAAATCGAAGTATTGAGAGCACAAGCATCAGCTAGCATTTCCTAAAATGATTTATACACATTTCCAAAAGCTTCAATTTTGAGTATAACATTGATAGCAGTAATGAAAAGAGGAATGTTCACTAACTGATTAAATTATTGTAACCCTGTTTCATGTAAACCAGGGGTGGCCAACTTGATTAGACGCAAGATCTACTATTTACTGACGAAACCCTGTGCGATATACCAATTACATATTTCTTGAAATTTTAAATGAAACAGTTTAGTTCAGTACACAATTATGTAGAATTTTTTGTTTTATTAAGAGGAAAATACAAAACTGAAAATTATTCTTAGTAACTACTTATTTGTATTAGTGTGAGCATTGCATCTGAGCATCTTCTGCTAGATTAGCAAAATCAGTTTTGTAGTTGGAAATTGCCAACCTTAAAGAATCCAATGTATGAGTGTCCATCAAACAAGAACAATGTTTTTCTTTCTTTCTTTTCTTTTCTTTTGTAGGAAAATGCCGATTCACATAAATATGTTGGACCAAAACATGAATGCAGTTATTCAACACATTTCTTCAAATTTGGATATTTCTCGTTGGAAACGAATGCTCAGAAATCTAGACCTGAGAATGACCTTGCTTTTAGAAATATTTCGCAGTGCAGAGTAATAATTTTGTTTTGAACTGTCATGTGGTCCATTTAAAACTTATCTGCATTTTTTTAGCCATTTCGTAGATATCACCATGATAAATGGTATTATTAAACGGATAATTGATTAATTCCACCAACTTCTCAGTTTTTTTGAAATCACTAAAGCAAATTTCGAAGTCTGATACCACTGCCTTGTGACAATCGACTGGACTAATAGCCGCTATCGACCGGTCGATCGCAATCGACCGGTTGGCCAACCCTGATGTAAACTGAACTCCTCAACTGGTAACACTGTTGTTTTTAGTTTAGGAACTGCAGAATCATTTGCATTGTACATTACATGTGGCAAGGACTGATAAGTAAATATGGGCATGCCAAAGGGTAGTGTATTGAGACCTTTGCTGTTTATTATTCTAATGAATTACAGTATAGATGGGTTACGCTCAGAATTTATGTTGTTTTTTTGCAGATGATATAATGGTATACAATAGGATTAAAGAGGTGAATACTGTGAACAGTTGCAGGGTGACCTGGAGAGAATATCCAAATCGGTTGGTCAGCATGGAATGAAGGTAAATGCCAAGAAGAGTCAGCTTATTAGGTACATAGATAAAAAAATGAAATGTTAATTATAATTGTAGGGTGGAGACAGAATTGCTTGTTGAAGGATTGAAGTGTAAATATCTTGGCATAACGTTTCATAACAAACTCAACTGGGCTGAGCACATTGGAAAGGTGGTAAGAAAAAGTTACAGAATCTTTCATTTACTGGAGAGGGTGATGAGAGGATGTACCTGAGAAGTTATGGAATTAATTTGGCCAGACCATTGGTTGAATATGGTGGTGTAGTTTGGGAGCGACATTTTGGTTATCAAATGCAAAGAAGAGCATTTATTTGTGCAAATTATCACAGGACCCAGTCAGTAACTGATATGATAAAGGAGCTGGATTGGGAATCAGTGGAGGAAAGGAGGAGGGTGAAGAGAGTTCTGGGAATGTACAGGGCATATGTTGGTGATGGGGCTTGGAGGGATGTTGGTCAAAGAAATGGAATAGTGCATGGAACGGGAAAGGCGACAATGACTATAAGCTGGTGCTCAATTTCATGCATAAGGGAGTGGGAAAATTTCTTTGGGTGGTAAGGGTGTCAGGGATTGGAACAAATTACTAAGTGAATTAATGAATAATTTACCAAAAATGCTTAATGAATTAAAATTAAAATTTGTAAATCGGAAAATTAATGGGGGAGAAATTTAAAAACTCCAGTTATAAAAGAATATATATATATATAAAATGGGGTAATTAGATTACATGGGAAATTGCCACCAGAGCATTAGCTCCATCGCAATTGAAATTAGTAATGATACAATGTTAATCAGTGGTGTTTATCTCCTGTTAAAAATGATTCAGATAAATAAATGTTGGAGAGTAAGACTGGATGTAACATTTGCCAGATATTTACATGAAATTAATAAAAGCTTAACTTAGTCCACAACCCGAATATGAGGAAAAAAATTTCTGCTCATCTCGAAGAAATATAATTTGGTGTTTGACATGATGATAAACTTCTGAAGTTATATTTTTAGCAAAGTGGTGCTTTTTATAAGAAATACTATTGTTCCCATTCTTTTGAACTGAAAGGTCTCTGAACCTCTGCAGGGACATTTAATGGTTTAGCACAGCATCTTGATAAATTGTTGGTTAAAATAATATGGCAGCAAAAGAATAGTTATTTCTGTAGACATTGACAGAAGTAGTTGAAAATACCAGAGTGCAGAGAATTTATGCTGCATCTCAATGATGTTTTTCTAAAGAAAGAATTCGTAATTATCAGTACAGAAATTACATATTTTTATATTCTGGGATTATTCATTTGGTATCTATGTACTTGCAGTTTTGAAATAAAGAAATTATAACTATTATTGGTCTTGGCTACTCCATTACAGCTGTAATATCATACAAATCAGAAAAAATTGTTATGTAACAGTAAATTAACGCATTAACAATTACAGTAAAAATAACTAAGGGCAGGTTTATTTCGGATTCGTCTTTTCTTTTTCTTCAGTATGAGCATCCGATTCTTGGGTTCTAATAACTTTAGCTGCTCGTGCACTTCTAAAGCTATGGCTTAGGCCAGTTTATGCCCGCAAGACATGGAAAAAGAAGGCAAAATAAACTGGTGCCAGAAACATTTAAACAGACACCAAGTAATAGGACAGAGAAAATCTACATCTATACTAAATAATACGTTTTTTTCTCTAAACGAAATTTATTAACAAATTATACACTAACATAATGTGTGAGGAGCACACCTCGAGAAACCAACGTAACATTGGAGACTAACACACACATCCTTCTCTCTGTCATCGTTCGATAAGTTCTCAAAATTTCGTGACTACAACTGTTAATCATATCAAAAAAAAAATATGTCCTGTGCCCTTCCTACAGATTTTCTTGTCAAATTCCGTCCGTATCGGTATAGGCATTTAGTTGTCAAAATGTAACAAAAGACAGAGACTTACTTATAGTATTATTACTGCAGATCACACACACACTGAGTGCGAATCACCCCTGAGAGATCAATATAATGTAAAAAAGTGTGCACCTACAGCATTGCAAGACTATTGCCTCGCATTGTACCCCTAAATTTGTGATATCTACAGTTTAACATTCAATCCGAATAACCGACGGTCCAGGCATGACTCTTACAATCAAAAACAATTTTTAAAAATCTTTGCCTCCACAGAGATTTGAACTGGAGATTAGGATCCAAACACCAGTAAGCAAGCGCTTTAACCACTGAGCTACCTAACCGCTGTAACGAAAAGGCAGTACAGAGACCTAGACATCCAACGCATCTGTCTATCGCCGCTCAGTAATTTTTCGAAATTATAAGACAACATGTATTATTTATACATATAATTTTTCAACCAAATGTAGGCAGTATTTTTCTCATTGTTTCAAAGGATAAGTGTGCAAAGTTTCATCGAGATCAGGTGAAAACTGTTGATTTGTATAAAGAACAAACAAACAAACGTACATACATTCATCTTTATATATATAGATTACACAGTATTTCTGGTTATAAAATTGCTTGCACTTAGAGATGTCTATTCAACAAATTTCAGTTTTAGCTAAATTTCAGTTATCACAATTTAAAAATCTGCAGTCAGCCATTTGTACGAACTCTAAACGAGATTTTCTGTTCTGCTATATTTCACGGTGATAGTGATTTACCCATACATTGCCACCTGGTGGCAGGTACAAGCATTACTCCTTATATGTGACCCTGTCACAGTTTAGCCTCATTTTCATTTTAAACGTGACTGATCGTTGTTACATTTCACTGTCCCAGTGATTTTGTACATATTGCCATCTTGTGGAAGATACTGGCACTATCGTTTCAACATGACAAAGTCGCAGTTAAAAATCACTGTGACAGATGTCACAGTGATAGGAAAGTAGCAGTTTATCCCATTCCTAGTCTCGAGTCACCCATCATGCACTATGGTGGTTGCAGCTGTAGAGGCATAGTAGATATGGTGGTTGGAAATGGTCGACCTAGGGCATTTTCATATTTCGACCAGTGTTCTAAAAAAAATTGTACTCTTCTAGAATGTACTAAAATTGTCTAGAATGGTCTTCAATAATGTTCTAGAATATGACACGTTTTTCAGCTATTAACAAATATGAACATTTTATGTAACTTATTTAGTGTGCGAACCAATTTTGATGGTCTTTCACTGGTGGGTTGCTGATTTGGCAGGAAGTAAGGTAGGCTACTTTTTATGGTGGAAATATTTAAGATTCCATGCTAAAACATAAAAACCTTCAAAATTATTGACAAATACAAAAGAAGTCATGGGCACCAGCTGGTATTATAAATATTCCTTCTATCAAAACGGCAACACCAAGTCAGCGTTCTAGAGATGCCGGAAAGTTTGCAACTGTGACCCAATAAACAACATGCTGAGAGAGATTGGATGAGATAAGCTATATATTAAACAAAATGAGTGGAATTTCTTAGTGGATCTAGTAATTTTTTAAAAAAGATTTCACTCTAAAGTTGAGGTCATAATGTCTCAAAAGACATGTTCAATGAACGAAACAGAAGAGCTCTTCTGTTTCGTTCTGAAATAATTATATACTAAGATAATCATTGATTATATTTCAAATTAAGTGCAACATTAACAAACGATTCTATATTACAAGATTGATCGTAGAAGCATCACTTTTATGTTATAGTTTTATGGGGCATAAAAGAATAGATACTTTCTTAGTGTCATTGAAAAAGACCAGAACTTCCTTTGATACCTCATATGTCAAGGAAGTACCAGAACAAATGAAGATGTGGACTGTATTGCTTCTTCAAGCACCACCAATGATATAGGATTGGTGGAAAAACTCTTGACGAAACCCCCTTGTTTATGCTAGACCAGATGGTACTGATAGAGATGATCCGATCAATCAAGAATGTTTGAGATATTTAGCTTCATTCAATCCATCACAACATAAAGATGGAAATCTTTCAAGTTATTGGAACAAAAAGAAAA
>JARYHS010007844.1:0-10953 GCA_031002005.1 Vandiemenella viatica
GTTAAATACTTTGTTTGTAAAAGCCATGGATAAAACATCACAAGGATTCATGTACTTGCGAGAGAAGTTCCCAAAGATCGGTGAAGCAAAAATAAAGGAATGACTATTAATAGGACCACAAATTAGAGAACTAATGGATGATGATAATTTCCTTGATGTCTTGAGTGATGTTGAAAAAGAGGCTTGCCTGTCTTTCACAAGTGTCTGCAAGAATTTTTTAGGCAATAATAAGGCATAGAACTATCGCGATATTGTACAGTCGGGGACAGAATTAGCGAGACCCCTCGCCTTTCGATTATGCTTCGTTCTAGACACGACTACCTCATGGGACAGCATAACTGGTAGGTGGTACACTAAATTCATGATACAATAGACCTCTCATACCCAGCACTTTACCCAAGACTAAAAAAAGAGCCTGCGCGCGAGAGACTCGCAAACGCTCTGAGGCAAGGTTCGGAGTTATACAGTAAAAATAATCACAAGAATCACCATTTTAGTCATAATAATTATTGAAATAATGAAACTCATTGATTATAGAGCCAACATGCCGCTTTTTTCGTAATTTTGATAGCAACTGTGTATTTTTCTTTCTTTCTAATAAACAGTTGACAATTCGCTAGCAAACGAAATTACACGATGAATACAGGGAAAAAAATCGCTAAAGCAAGCAGGTATAAAAATGTGTTAAACCAGTAAGAGAGTTTGAATCGACTTATTCACACTTTCTAGCGCGGCAGCGTTATAGACAAACAGAGTTTAAGCGTAAGTAGAAAGTGCATTACGAAATTACTCAAATGGTGAACTAAGTCATGAAATATAAATTAACTATTTCTACATACTTAACTTGATCGCAATAGTTTCAGTAGTAGTAGTAATAAATTAATAACAGTTAGTTCATCTGCAATGTGAATAAGCGGTTTCAGATTTTAAAGGTGAAGCAATGGAAGTAGGAAACGTTTCATATCTCCCTTTGTTTCTAACACTGATACTTCTACAAAGTTTGGTGTGGGGTATTACCTTTTGTCTTTCAAGCCAGATGGATTAGAAATAATAATCTTGCCTGGCATTCGGTAGGACATGAATTCAAACCCTGTAAGATATCCAATTCCAGTTTTTCGTGGTTTCAGTAAATTCTCCAGCTGAACTCCGGAAAAGCTCCTTCAAAAAGCCTTGGGCGAAATTCTTTTCCGATCCTAGTTTCCAATACTCTCAAGATTCTAATCACATTGGTTTCGAAAGAGAACAAGAAGAAGAAAAATAACCGAATGTGGTGGGTTAGTGGTAACATTCCGAGGTGGCTTCTGGTAGGACGTGGGTTTGAATCCCCGTCCGGTCATTCAGTTTTGGGTTTTCGATGGTTTCCCCAAATCACTCCAGGCGAATGCAGGGTCGAATACCATGGTCGAATTCCTTCCCGTTGCTTACCCCCAAGTCCTTACCGGCATCTAAATACCTCGACGTCGACAAGACATAAAGCCATAAGCAAAAATAAACAAAGATACAAAGCTTAAAAATCTCACCAAATTACTGTCAGTTATCAAGCTTAAAGGTAATAGCTATTGATACTCCTCCAAATCATATTTTTTTATTAGTAAATTCAAGAGATTGTTTTATCAATGTAAAGGGAGATATGGAAGTAAAGCTATCAAAATACAAATAAAAGTTGAAACTCCGAAATAATATGAGGTGGAAACCCAATATTACGAAATCTAAATTTGACATCGTGTGTGAATTTGACTCAACGTACTGAGGTATCTTATTTTAAAAGTAAACCACCAGCAGAGACTCTGACAGGCATTATGCCGAAAATGAATAAAAAGGCCTCATATGAACTATTTTGCAGTTACGAGGTCGAAGGAGAAAGGATAATTCTCATGTAACTCAACGCTTTATTCATAATTATGTATTAGTCATTAATTTTTTTTAGATAATTTACACTTTGTGCATTTCTACTTCAAAATGCTCTCAAAGCATCTTGAAAATGTTCTACCTCGTGCCATTTCCATGACGGAATTAATTAATTAATATTGTGTATTGATCGTACTTTTAATTACTCTTGTTTAAAGAAAAGGTCTAAGCATACATTACGGGAAATTTATCTGGTTCTATCTTTAGATTTAAATATTTTGGTCTAGACTCTAGTGAAAGAATGTGTAAAACGTGATTGCAATCACGATGGCTAACACAGATGTTAAATCCAAGGTGCCTCAGACATTTCCGGGAGCGATTTTCCTCAACCTAATTTACCTTCCCCTGTATTTATCCTCGAACGTTGTATCTGACACAGCTCAAGAGAGCAAATCATTATGGAAGAATAGAACCATATATACGTGACGAATAATCGTTTTCTGAACTTAAAAATAATACATAATCTTGCACTAGTTGTTATCGAAGACGCGGAACTGTTTCGATTCAGTTACAGATTTCAGATCTTAATTCACATATAGTCGGATGTCCTACAAAGCAACTACAGGCAGCCTATTAGTTTTTCAGATAGATACGTTTAATCTTTTATGAATCCACAATATTCCACTTAGAAATCATCAATTTCCTTCAATACACACATATGGATTTACAAATTTCAGCTGCATATGAAGTTTGCACACATCGCTAATTGTTTGACTAACTAGAAGAAATCTTTTCTCACTGCCGTCTTTCCTCGAATAAAATTTCATGGTGAGAATAATTGTGAAGCAATTCCCTGTTCGGGTATCCAGATTTCAGTTTTCCATGCATTCACAAAATCAATTTAAACGAACGCTGGCACGGTTCCTTCAAAGGCAATGGCTAAATTCCTTCCCATTTCTGTCTCCAATCCACATCCATCTCTAATGACATAGACGTAAACGAGGCGAAAGCCTTAAGCACAAAAAAGAGGCAAGTAACAGAAGAACTAATGAGTGGTTGTCAGAGAAGAAATTAAAATTCCTCAGTACCATCTGTCGGCACCACCATAACTGCAAAAGCTAAAATTGAAATATAGTGCAAACATGATCCTTTGTATTCGGAATACCGTATTCACAAATATGTGATGCTTGCACGAAAGGCAGATGTATCGTCCATAAAAACTTATTCATCTACTTCTGATTTAATTTGTATAACTCAAAAACATTCCGAGTTGCTAGTTTGGTTTATGGTTCATAGAAAATTCTTGTTACATTCATTAGCATCGCATCACGTTACCTAGAGTTTAACATCTGTTCACACACCAACATGAAATAATTAATGTGCCATTATCACTGTAAAAATTCCAAATTAGCAGTCTTCCTGTCGGAAAATAGAATAGTTACGAAATTTCAATTTCGTTTTTACTTGTATTCGTCAAGACTAATGAATGAAGATGCAATTCTGTCTTGGGTACGATGACAAACGGTTTCGAGGTCGTAATAGAAGGAAATACACATCGTTTGTGCCAGACGACTTCCTCGTTGTCTGCGCCACTTGTTTCCAAACTTCAGTCTGCGACAGTGTGTTTCGTTGCACCAGCGAAAATGAATCATTTAAGTGACGTTGATAAGGGGGCAATTGTTGCTCTACATGAAGAAGGGCATTCGAACAGTTCAGTATGACAGGTCACCAGTCCACCGGAGCCGTCTAGTTCAGAGGTCGTTCCTCGAGCACCCCTAAGTGCTGCAAAATGATTGGCCACCCAAGGGCCCTATTGAAAATGTTTGGGTAGAAATACTAAGAATTATAAGCGAAAAGGAGCATGTGCCACAATCCGGAGCCAACTGTTAGAGGCCATGTTGTGACGCATGGGAAGAACCGGCCAAAAGTCGTGGTTATATTTCACGCCTCATTAATTCCATGAACAGTAGAATCCGTGCTGTTGTCGATGAGGAGAGAGGCTGGACAAGTTAATTCCGTGTATTTTATTTACTTCTCCATAACTGTTCTGTCACACGTCTTTTTCGGCATTCTGCGATCGTATCCCTGTATTTACATCCTGATTCGTTTCCAAACATCTTTTTTCCCTTCCTCTTCTCCCCATCACCAAAGATTTCTGGGCAGAGTACAGGTCTATTTCGAAGAAGGAAGTTCCAACCGTTAGTCGGTGGTAGCGTAGTTGGAAAGCTGACAGAGTAGTAAACTCAAGAGGTATGGGGGCTGGCACGATGTTCGGTGGCAGCAATTTTTTTTTATTTTAGCCTCCTATATAAAATACTACACAGAAGTTTAAACGACAAGCGTAGCTACAATCAAATAAGATAGCAATGTTGTACTCCAATTTTCATTCTAACATTAGTTTCTGTAATATCAGTTTCATGATTTAAAAATTATGGTACTGAATTAATTTAAGGGTTAAGATATTGCGTTGTTTACTTATTTACACTGTTGCATTAAATGCTTGCGAATGCCGATGTTTCCTTCAGAAGGACGTGGCCAGAAACTTCATTCCTTGCTCCCAGTCTTTTCCTGCCTCTAATGACCTCGACGAGTTGTAAAGCCAGAAGCAAAAAATAAAAATTAAAAAAAAATCTTGCCAATATCAGTGTGGATTTAAACAATAGCACTTGCCACCACGATTTTTTCAGAGAAAATTTCGCAAATAAACATAATTACATGTCTGTGTTGTGTATTGGACTTTCTCTTTGTTGTATTTATCTGATTCAACGCCGACCACGGTAGCGCATGGACTAGAGTGCTACTTCCACATGTGGAGCGTTGCCAGATCGTTGTTGTTGTTTATATTTCTTCTTCTGTTCGACGTCGAAATCATTAGAGGGGGAAAAAGGAAACGAACCATTCCTGGCACTTACGGAGTGATTTCCATTAATCATGTGAGAATGAAATCCGATGGATGGAGGAAGATTTGAATTCCTGTCTTCCGAATGTGAGACTTGAGCGTTACCGGGGCTCTCGGTAACTACCCATGTGCGAGGACGGAATAGAAACGGCGACCCTAAAAATTCGATGATAGCATTCTAACCCCTACACTGTACGGGCCAGCGTAAGTGTCTTGGTCGGGACTCTAGTGATGAAATATGAGCACGTGTCTGCGGTCGTGGTTTGCCAACACGGATGAAAATTCGCAAGGCCCACAGAACAAGGAAATTATCAGACATTTCAGGCATGTGATTTCCTTATCCTACTTCATATACTCTGCGTCTGAGCCTAATGTCGGACACAGTTCGACAGATGAAAGAATTATACACGAGTAGAACCGTATATACGAGAAGAACAAGTGCTTTCTGAACTTTTTTTTTCTATCTTTATCCCTCGTTGACCGAGGGCATTGGAGACGGGAATTTGGGGGGGGGGGGGGGCAAGGAACGTGCCTTTTGAAGGAACCTTCCCGACGATTGCCTGAAGTGATTTGGAGAAATTGTATAAAACCAAAATCCGGATGTTTGGACGGGGATTTATAGAGGTGTCCTCTCGAATGCGATACCAGAGCATTACTGCTCACTCACCAGGCTCAGTTTTCTGAACTAAAAATAACAAGTATATATACACGAACAATCATGAAAGACTGACTTGGACTCGGATTTTATTTTATATATCTATCCTGCAGCGTAGTAGCAGACTCAGAAATATTTGAATCACTGCAGTGGTTTTCAGTTAGTTTTTCCCGAGTATAACTTCAAGAACGAGCTCAACTTGTAAAAGTGGTAACTATTTAATGAATTGTGGATAAATAATAGGAGGAAATTGTGTATTGCCTTTTAGAAGAACCATTCTGACATTAAAGTAGAAAGATTTTGAGAAAACACAGAAACACGAAATTTTATAGACAACGGGAAATTGAAACATTGTGCAAATTCTTCTCACGTTGGTGGCTACTATGGAATTTTCTACTAAGAAGAATAGTCTTGGAAATAAAACGTCCATTTGAAGGAAATAGATCATTGTTTTTCAATCTGGAATAAACTGGATTTGTTAAAGGAAAATAATGTTTTCCTCGAAAGCCTAAAAATAAAAAAAATTTTTTAAGACAATCAAACTGTGTGCGTGTGAATTAATGTTCTGTAATGATGTATCTGTGCGAAGCACAGAACTGTGATGAACGCAACGGCACATACATCTGGGGGTTCGTGAGGCTCGTTCCATGTCCCCATTCAATTCCCTTCTCCAATGGGCTCAACGTCAATGAGGGGTAATTTAAAAAATTCAGAAAGCCCTGGTTCCTCGCGTATATACTGTTCTACTCGTGTATAATTCTTTCGTCTGTCGAACTGTGTCCGAAAATAGCCTCAGACGCATAGTAGATGAAGGAGGATGAGGAAATCACATGCCTGAAATGTCTGGTAATTTCCTTGTTCTGTGGATCTTCGGAAATGTCATCCTTCTTAGCAAAGATAATC
Source organism: Vandiemenella viatica (assembly GCA_031002005.1). Lineage (NCBI taxonomy): Eukaryota > Metazoa > Arthropoda > Insecta > Orthoptera > Morabidae > Vandiemenella > Vandiemenella viatica. The sequence continues at coordinate 6,306 of JARYHS010007844.1, forward strand.
GCAGACATGTTCCAAAATTCCTTCACTAGTCCCGACAAGACACTAGCTGGCCCTAGCAGTGTAGGTGTTAGAATGCGACGAGGAGATGCCGGTTCGAGTCCGTCCTCGCACATAGGTAGTTTTAAATGAGTGTAGTGTTCGTCTTGTGTTGACTGCACTATAGTGTGCCACATTACCTCTGCAAAGCTTGACACAATAGTCAGAAAAATATAAACTGGAGCAGGCTGAATCGCCGCAGTCACCGAACATCATAAAATATTTAAATCATCAGTTGGAGGCAGATCAATTTTTCCATAACGTGTACTTCAAATATTTAAGAAATAGGGTCATCATTACGGAATATTAATTAATGTATTTGACAGTAAAATAATACGACTAGAACATTTACAAGATGCTATGAAAGTATTCTGAAGTCGAAGAGTGATTTCCAGAAAATTTTAATGACTACAGTAATATTATATTAGTTAAATGTTATTTTTCCAACATTTTTCAGCTTCTCTAACTTCTCTATGATCAGGTAACTTTAATAATATTTAATTATGAAGATGTTTCTGTTACTTTCGGCAAATGGCTGTCGCTGAATTTTGTAGGTGCTCGTCATTCAAAAAGTGACAGATTTCGTGTGCGGATGATTATTTTCACACACCTTATTAGAGCTAACCTTACTGAACAAGTGTTCTTCGCTTCCTTAGGGCCATTGTAAATAAACACTTATTCGAAACGTTTGTTAGATCGGTTACTTCCTGCTTGCCTCCTTCCTTCCAATTTCCTCGAATTAGCCGGGAGAAATTCTTCTTACATAATAACCACAAATATCTTTCAAGAGTTCATGCCCTATAAACTGAACTAAAAAACCTCACTGCAGTCCACCTAGTTTACAATTTTTTTATCTTAATATCCTAAAACTCTTATTAGTACTCAGCTGCCACCAAATAAAGAATATTTTTTTGTTATATGGGGTGGATATGTGAGAGAGTTTTGAAGGCGACTTATGACCTTTTTTTTTTCAATAACATTGTTTTAAATTTTCAGTGGCATTCCCACCGATATCCATTCATATAGCTAAGCCTTTTTATATGATCATCCTGTGTACTGACGTATTTCCAAATGCTTTTAGCTCATACAAGTGAAAGCCGTTACGAGATATACAAAACACATATTTTGACACACATGCTCCCCAAAGGGATGACATCAGTGACCGAGAGTCCCGGTAACGTTCAAGCCCCACCTTCAGAAACGTATGAATTCAAGTCTTCGTTCATCCATCCGGATTTGAAATTCCATGTTTAAACGAAACAGATCCGTGAGTGCCGCGAAGATTCCTTCAAAAGGCAGGTTCCCTTGCCCCCCCCCCCTCCCCCAAATTCCCGTCTCCAATACCCTAGACGCCAACGAGGGATACAGATAGAAATTTTTTTTAAAAAAAGTTCAGAAAGCACTTGTTCTTCTCGTATATACGGTTCTACTCGTGTATAATTCTTTCATCTGTCGAATTATGTCCGACATTAGGCTCAGACGCAGAGATATGAAGTAGGATAAGGACATCACATGCCTGAAATGTCTGATAATTTCCTTGTTCTGTGGGCCTTGCGAATTTTCATCCGTGTTGGCAAACCACGACCGCAGACAAGTGCTCATATTTCATCACTAGTCCCGACCAAGACACTTACGCTGGCCCGTACAATGTAGGGGCTAGAATGCTATCATCGAATTTTTAGGGTCGTCGTTTCTAGTCCGTCCTCGCACATGGGTAGTTACCGAGAGCCCGGTAACGCTCAAGTCTCACATTCGGGAAGACAGGAATTCAAATCTTCCTCCATCCATCTGGATTTCATTCTCACATGATTAATGGAAATCACTCCGCAAGTGCCAGGAATGGTTCGTTTACTTTTTCCCCCTCTAATGATTTCGACGTCGAACAGAAGAAGAAATATAAACAACAACAACGATCTGGCAACGCTCCACATGTGGAAGTAGCACTCTAGTCCATGCGCTACCGTGGTCGGCGTTGAATCAGATAAATACAACAAAGAGAAAGTCAATACACAACACAGACATGTAATTATGTTTATTTGCGAAATTTTCTCTGAAAAAATCGTGGTGGCAAGTGCTATTGTTTAAATCCACACTGATATTGGCAAGATTTTTTTTTAATTTTTATTTTTTGCTTCTGGCTTTACAACTCGTCGAGGTCATTAGAGGCAGGAAAAGACTGGGAGCAAGGAATGAAGTTTCTGGCCACGTCCTTCTGAAGGAAACATAGCGGCATTCTCAAGCATTTAATGCAACAGTGTAAATAAGTAAACAACGCAATATCTTAACCCTTAAATTAATTCAGTACCATAATTTTTAAATCATGAAACTGATATTACAGAAACTAATGTTAGAATGAAAATTGGAGTACAACATTGCTATCTTATTTGATTGTATGCTGCGCTTGCCGTTTAAACTTCTGTGTAGTATTTATATAGAGGCTAAAAAGAAAAGAAGAAGATAAAAAAAAATCGCTGCCACCGAACATCGTGCCAGCCCCCATACCTCTTGAGTTTACTACTCTGTCAGCTTTCCAACTACGCTACCACCGACTAACGGTTGGAACTTCCTTCTTCGAAATAGACCGTTCTCTGCCCAGAAATCTTTCGTGATGGGGAGAAGAGGAAGGGAAAAAAGATGTTTGGAAACGAATCAGGATGTAAATACAGGGATACGATCGCAGAATGCTGAAAAAGACGTGTGACAGAACAGTTATGGAGAAGTAAATAAAATACACGGAATTAACTTGTCCAGCCTCTCTCCTCATCGACAATAGCACGGATTCTACTGTTCATGGAATTAATGAGGCGTGAAATATAACCACGACTTTTATCCGGTTCTTCCCATGAGTCACAACATGGCCTCTAACAGTTGGCTCCGGATTGTTGGCACATGCTCCTTTTCGCTTATAATTCTTAGTATTTCTACCCAAACATTTACAATAGGGCCCTTGGGTGGCCAATCATTTTCAGCATTTAGGGGTGCTCGAGGAACGACCTCTGAACTAGACGGCTCCGGTGGACTGGTGACCTATCATACTGAACTGTTCGAATGCCCTTCTTCATGTAGAGCAACAATTGCCCCCTTATCAACGTCACTTAAACGATTCATTTTCGCTGGTGCAACGAAACACACTGTCGCAGACTGAAGTTTGGAAACAAGTGGCGCAGACAACGAGGAAGTCGTCTGGCACAAACGATGTGTATTTCCTTCTATTACGACCTCGAAACCGTTTGTCATCGTTGTCTATAACGCTGCCGCGCTAGAAAGTGTGAATAAGTCGATTCAAACTCTCTTACTGGTTTAACACATTTTTATACCTGCTTGCTTTAGCGATTTTTTTTCCTGTATTCATCGTGTAATTTCGTTTGCTAGCGAATTGTCAACTGTTTATTAGAAAGAAAGAAAAATACACAGTTGCTATCAAAATTACGAAAAAAAGCGGCATGTTGGCTCTATAATCAATGAGTTTCATTATTTCAATAATTATTATGACTAAAATGGTGATTCTTGTGATTATTTTTACTGTATAACTCCGAACTTTGCCTCAGAGCGTTTGCGAGTCTCTCGCGCGCAGGCTCTTTTTTTTAGTTTTGGGTAAAGTGCTGGGTATGAGAGGTCTATTGTATCATGAATTTAGTGTACCACCTACCAGTTATGCTGTCCCATGAGGTAGTCTTGTCTAGAACGAAGCATAATCGAAAGGCGAGGGGTCTCGCTAATTCTGTCCCCGACTGTACACCTGTAGTTGCCTCTGAAAACGGTTTATTACGATGTTGGACGTTTTTAGATTAGACAAGTGCTTACTGAAGTTTAGTTACGTTGCATTGTATGACGTAAACACAAGAATATCTTGACTCACGCTGAGGATTATTTCTCACTATCTCGAGATGACAGTCATAACTTCATTAATTTATATTTGTCTAGACACTACGAGCACTGTGTTCAGAAATCATATTAGTGTTACCAAGTCTCTGGTGAAAGATAGATCCGTTGCTAAATTACGTATTATCGTTTTGAAGCTTACAAAACTCACAAAGCTTCGGTACAATATTCTGTTTGCCTGGTGAATCGTACCTTGCTTGCAGTAGCTGGTGTTCTTGTTGTCATTTCCCTTAATACTAGCGTTTTAAGTTAATACTAGCTCCAAAGTCCGTCAAAAATTATGGATTTAGCAAAGTGTTATGGTAATTTATTTCTCTGCAGTTTATTAACAAAATAGAACTGTTATAAAATAAATCTCATTGTAATTTCTCGTCCCTTGTGCTGCAGCAAAAAGCTTCAGTTGTCAACTTGGTCTAGGTTGCATTTCAGCCTAACCACAATCTCCACTAATACTGTTGCTAGGAAAGCAAAGCTTCAATCACAAGCGAATTAATGCATTCCTTGTATCGCATGTCATCATTCATTGCTATCTAACTTCATCCAAATCTTCACGGGTTCTTACACCTTTCTCTCTTATTACCTGCGATGAAGATGAAGATTGATGTTTTAAGGGCTGATACACCTTACATAATGACTCCAGCGAAAACGAACGAAGCAAAAAATATATATCCTAATAACTTTTAGTATGACACGTAATATTAGTTTTAATTGTTGTTTACGTCACATACAT
>JARYHS010007846.1:0-24994 GCA_031002005.1 Vandiemenella viatica
TGGGGAATAAAACCGACAAGGAAACATTTTTTTCGGGCTTTAGTCTTATTTTAACTTTAAATTTGCTTTTGTAGACGTACTTGTGTTGCTGTGAAGTATTCTTGCATGACATGTAGTACTGGTTCCGTTGTTTTTTTGCAGTATTGTTTATGCCAAAGCTTGGGAAAGTGTGTTAAAGCCATCTTCCTAATTGCGTTGAGTGTCTTTGGAGAGATGAGTGGTAACTTGGAAGGGGTTAGTATATCGCAACAGGTGGTCCATGAACATAAAGATGCGTCAGCGTCCGACATGCTCTTTTCCTTTCAGGAACATGTAATTATGTTCTTTCAGAAAGTAAATGAAAGTAATATTTCTCTTCAATCTAAATTAATTGAAAATAATATTTCCTTCCAAAAGAAGTTAGAGGAAAGTACTACAGATAAATTTAGGGTACAGAATAATAAATTGTGGGAGGCGCTAGATTCCTCTTGTGAATCTTTTTTTTTTAACTGCTTTACGTCTCTTTTTAACATCGAGGTCTTTAGAGACGGAAAAGGATGGGGGGCAAGGACGGGGGCAAGGAATGGGAAGGAATTCGGCCATGGCCTTTTGAAGGAAGCATCCCGGCATTTGCCTGGAGTGATTTGGGGAAACCATGGAAAACCCAAATCTGGATGCCCGGACGGGGATTCGAACCGCCGTCCTCCCGAATGCGAGGCGAGAACGCTAACGGTTACACCGCCCCGTTCGGTTCTTGTGAATCAAAGCTGGGGCAGCTAATAGAAGAAATTGTGCAATGTAAGAAAGACATGTTGAAAACAAGGAAATCGAGGATGAAAGAAGAGCATGAGAAAAGAAATGAGATAAGAGAAACTGTGGACAATTTTGATTGCAAGCAAGAAGTTAATGAGAAAGTGGTTGGAGAGATCAGAGAAATAATTACGAAAGAGGAGAAGATAATTTCCAAAGAGCCTAAAGCATTTTCGGAGAATAATGTGTGCTGTAAACTGAGTGAAAATAATAAAATGACCGGAGAGAAAACTGTAAACTTCGTCAATGATCCACATGAAAGTTGTATCAAGGAGAAAATATCAGAACAAGAGATATCTGAACATGCTGAACAGAACACACAAGAAATTGAAGCATATAATGACATTAGGAGTTTTAAAGAAGAGCAAAGGCGGAGAAGCCTCACAATGGAAGATATTAGTATCTGGACCAATAATTTCAAGCAAAAAATGGTTAATGTGAAGCTACCAATAGACAGTATTTTTTTTGCTGTCGTCAGTCTTTAGACTGGTTTGATGCAATCCTCCATCTCTTCCCATCTTGTGCTAACCTCTTAATCTGTAAATACCCCTTACAAACCACGTCCTCAATTATCTGCTTCATATATTCTAATCTCTGTCTTCCTCTATAGTTCTTACCTTCCACTGTTCCTTGCACCAGCCAATTAACCAATTCAGCATATGACCTACCAGCCTGTCTCTTCTTTCTGTAAGCATCTTCAACAAACTTCTTTTCTCACCCATCATTTCCTACTTTGTCTGTCCACTTAATTTTCAGCATTATTCTGTATCATCACATTTCAAATGCTTCAAGTTTCTTTCTTTGAGGTATTCGTCACGTCCATGTTTCACTACCATAAAGTGCTGTGCTCCACACATAGAGTTTTAAAAAGTTCTTTCCAATTCCTAGATCAATATTTGAAACTAAAAGATTTCTCTTTTTTATGAAGGCTCTTTCTGCTAGTACTATAATGCTTTGAACATCATTTTTGCTTCGGCCAATGGTTGTAATTTTGCTTACCAAGTAACAGAAGACAGTATTAATGGTGGAAGAAAAAAAGAGGTTTTTCGAGTAAATTATAAGAACTTACCAAATTATGAAATGGAGAGCTACGAAGAGGGAATTAGTATCAAGAAAAGAATGAATTTCAAATCGAAGATGTATGAATTATCAAGGAGAAGAAAATGAGATGGTAGCTCCAGATAAGGAGAGTAATTTTATTTGATGAAAGAATAAGAAGAAATGAGGGAGAAGAGAGAAGCCAGATGGAAAAACAGGAGAAAGACATGGCGAGTAGTTGTGTTTGATGAAAGAAGGAATGTACATAGAAAGAAAGTAGAAAAGAAGGACATTTGGAAGATGCGAATGAAGCAAAGTGGATTAGCATTATTTGATGAAGGAAGGAATGTACTCAACTTTAAGAGGAGATCTCTATGTAAGGAGGAATAATGTAAACGGTTGTTGGGGAGAAGGCACATCCTACATTTTACGAGTTATTCCAACCCCACTTTCACATGGTCACAAGGTTTAAGTTTCGCCTTTTTCGGCAACAGTCCTTACTTCGCCACGATGAAGGACCCCTTTTTTTTTTTTGACGCTGACTGTCGCGAACAACTACAATATTCGCTGCTGTTTTCATGTTGGTTAGCGACCTGCCGATTCCTGTTTAATTCTTTTCTCATTGACTCCGAAGATGGGTCCCAGTTATGCATTACACGCCATGCTATGTCAGTTTGCGTGAAGCAGTGCGTGTGCAGTGTTAAGTGTAAACAGGGGGCGTGTGAATGACCGGCGGCGCCGAGTGCATTGTTGGCGTGGGGATCAAGTTAAGTACTACATATGTGAACCAGTTGGCAGTGTGTTTACACTGCACATTCATAACAAAGTTGTTGTAGAGTTTCTTTTTGGTTGTTCTTTGAATATGTATTAATACATCTATGTTACAGGGTTCAATGACTTGAAGGCAAACATAATGTAACGCACTAGTTTCTTTTGGGATTGATTTTTTTGTTATTTTCTGATAGAAAAGCTGGAAATCCATTTTGTATTTAGGATTATGGGTTTTAAGTTACTGCTGTTATAATGTGTAGCCAGGCAGCCACCAGATACTAATTTCGTATATTGCAATATATGTTTGTATATGATTTAGTTAGTTGTTAAGATGTTAAGGAAAAGGATTCATTCAGCGTCGGAAGACTGGGCTTTGTCAGTCCCGTCTTTCGCCAGGTTGCACCGGTGGGGATGTAACGCCACAGTGGGACTCATATAAATATCTGCAAGCTGCTGAGTGTATGTTATCGCAGGGGCGATGAACAATATCGCGAGAATTGAGTGCGGGAGTCGATTGTCGGAGGTCAGTCGCGAGAGTATGTACGGGTCGGACATATCAAGCATGGAGGAAGGAATATATGTAGACGGCGCAAGGGACCTTCACCACATACTGGAGTGAAACCGGGTGGAGAGAAGTGGGGAGGGGAGGCCGCCATATTGCTTGGCCGGAGAAACACGGGAAATAGGCACAAAAACCTCAAGGGAATCATAAGACAACCGTGGCACCGCAATTTGATGATGGATTATTATGTAACTCGACGAGACACATCAAAAATGAAGAATAAAATATTTTGATATCGTTCTTAGTTCTCGAGATATACTGTCTCAAAAGAGTTTCTGGTTGAAATTTAGAAGAAACATGTCCCCAAAGTCAAATTTTATGATAGATTCTTATGTAACACGACGATACAAATCGAAAATAAAGAATAAAATTTTTCGATATCTCGCTTAGTTCGCGAGATATACTGTCTCAAAAGTGAGGTTGTTACGTTATGAGGGGATTCAACGATAACCGTGGCACCGCAATTTGATGACGAATTCTTATGTAACTCGATGAGTGAACCTGAAAGTAAAGAATAAATTTTTTTGATATCTCGCTTAGTTCGAGATATTGTACCTTAAAACTGACGTGGTTTGGTTGAAATATTCTCAGCAGCTGACACAGCGCAAACAGCCCAATGTTTTGGTACTCCTAAGATGTCCGCCGCGAAGTACGAGAGGTTTCACGGATTTAACGTTATTTCGTCTCCATATATTCCTTCCTCCATGGTATCAAGATTACACTGGTTGTGCACAAGTTAAAAGTGAATTGTAAACCGCGAGCATCGTCGCGTAATGACCGAGACGTTTAATGAAAAAAGTGTGGAGAGAGAGGATATGATGTGACTATGATTGAATTGCGAGTGTATATAACTTTCTATTGGTAGCGTTGTTGCATATACAAGAGTGTGGAACAGAACTGCGCTTAAATGACACTTCATGTGAATATTTATTGGCACTAGGACTCACTTTCATCAATCCTTTTAGTGAACCTAACAAGGTCGGTGAAGAAATTTTAAAAATTGTCTGGTGGCTAGCGCTGGCGGATGTATGTTGAGTTTAATAAAACTTTTTATAATCAGTGATTAGGTACATGTGTGTACCTAATTTCGTCTTTAGCATACAGTAGTACCAGAAAATGACTTATTCAACCTTTCGTTAGGCGATAGACCACTGGACTGGCGATCAAGACAATATAATCTGCAAATGTGAAAATGCAGGGACAGCAATACTAGTAGTAGCATGTAACAGTATTAATTTTAACTTAAACTACAACCATATAAGTCTGTTACAAACACCTAATGATAACGACTGACTGGCAACAGGATGAAACAGCAATCTTATATATATAAAAATCTCATGTCACGATGTTTGACCGGGATGAACTCCGAAACTACTTAAACAATTTTGATGAAATTTGACTTAATGTGTGTAATTTGGTCCAAATTAAAATATCTCGATTTTTATCTCGATTATTGACCTCAATATTTATTATTGCGAATTAAACGTTTGTCATAGGTTTTTAAATTCCATAAGTTTCTAACAGATGGCGGTGTGTTAATTTATCGAACCATCCCGTAGATGGCGTTGTGTTTCGATTTATTTATTCTACAGTCTGTTCCACGCCATATGTGTGTTTCTTGAATTTTAATTGTGCTGTGTATTGTGTTATAATTATACTATATTGTTGTTCATCGTTTGTGTGTTATTATATGTAACGACGTACACACATGAATATAACATTGAAGAAAACGTTACGATAAATTAAAAAACGTGGAAGTATTTCTTGCTTGCTTCTAATTTTTCTTCTTTCCGTTATGGCCAGCTCTCCAGGACTCCTTCATTATTGCACTCTTTCTCTCCTCTCTACCTTGGAACCCTGCGTGATCGGGAGAGTGTGTTCCCCGATATATCAAATAATTACTTAGATCATAATTGGCCCAGTAATCGTGCTATTTTGGCATCAAAAAATGTTGACGTCGACGAAATTAACTGTTGCCAGGTGATCTGATGTATTTTAAATCAATAGACACTATTGTAGATGAAAATGAAGCCGTGAATTTTCCAACCGAGTTTTTAAATTCTTTGGATACAACAGGAATGCCACCACACAATCTTCGGTTAAAGATTGGTTCACCGATTATTCTTCTTCGTAATTTAAATCCACCTAGATTGTGCAGCGGTACACGTTTGGTTATCAAAAGGTTCACTGGAAATGATCTTGGAGCAACTATTTTGACATGAAAGTTTTAAGGAGAAATCGTCCTGTTGCCACGTATTCCAATGATACCATCAGAATCTCCAATACCATTTAAAAGGCTTCAATCTCTGATTCGTTGGGCTTTCGCTATGACCATAAATAAGTCTCAAGGCCAAATAATGTCCGTTTGCGGCTTGGAATACATATTTCTCGAATGTGCAGCTATGCCTGCTTACCTGTAGGGAAACCATCAAATCTATTTGTATTAGGCTAACCAAAAATATTGTGCACCAATTATTATAAATCGTAATAATTTAAAATAATGAAAATAATTGTTAAAAATGTTTAAAAATCAACTTCATCTACCTCATTTATAAAACTGAAATTTCAATAAATAAATATTACTTTTGAATTTTCAAATCAACTATAACGTTTTCGTCTTTATTAGTGAATGTTAATTTGTCTACATTAGGATGTTTAGAATAACACTGATCCAACGTAGGTACTATAACCACTGAGTCACAGCAACGCGTGACCCGGTCAGCTAGTCTATATATATAAAGATGAATGTATGTATGTTTGTTTGTTGGTTTGTTTGTTCTTCATACAAATCCACAGTTTTCATCCGATTTCGACGAAACTTTGCACACTTATCCTTTGAAAGAAGGAGAAAAATACTGTCTACATTTGGTTGAAAAATTATCTGTATAAATATTACAAGTTGTCTTATAATTTCGAAAAATTACTGAATGGCGATAGACAGACGTGTTGGATGTGGAGGTCTCTGTACTGTTTTTCCATGTAGCGGTCAGGTAGCTCAGTGGTTAAAGCGCTTGCTTACTGATGTTTGGGTCGTGGTCTTCGGTTCAAATCTGCGTGGAGGGTAAGATATAAAAAAATTGTTTTTGATCGTAAGAGTCACGGCTGGGCCGTCGGAAATTCGGATTGAATGTTAAACTGGAGATATCACAAACTTAGGGGTGCAACGCGAGGCAAATCGTAGGTAGTCTTGCAATGCTATAGGTGTACACTTTTTTACGTTATATTGATCCCTCAGGGGTGATTTGCAGTCAGTGTGTGTGCGATCTGCAGTAATAATACTATAAATGCGGAAGTAAGTCTCTGTCTTTTGTTGCATTTTTACGACTAAATGCCTATACCGATATTGACGGAGTTTGAGAAGAAAATCTGTAAGGAGGGCACAGCACATTTATTTTCGGTATGATTAACAGTTGTAGTAACAAAATTTTGAAATGGTGACAGAGGGATGGATGTGTGTGTTAGTCTGTAATGTTATGTCGCTTGCTCAAGCTATGCTTCTCGCGCATTACGTTAGTGTATAATTTGTTAATAAATTTCGTTTAGAGAAAAAACGTATTATCTAGTATAGATGTCAATTTTCTTTGTCCTATTACTTTGTGTCTGCTTAAACGTTTCTGGCACCAGTTTATTTTGCCTTCTTTTTCATATGCTTTATGGGCGTAAACTGGCCTAAGTTGTATCTCTAGCAGAGCACGAGCAGCTAAAGTTATTATAACCCAAGATTCGGATGCTCATGCTGAAGAAGGAAGAAAAGACCAAACTGAAATAAAGCTGCCCTTAGTTAACATCCCCCACATCTCCTCACCTTATTTGTTTTTCTGTTTTTAAATATGTTGGAAATTGATTCTCTTCAAGAGACAATGTTTCATGGTAGAATGATATAGTGACGGCTTTCCGGTCATATTATGCCAACTCGGTGTTGTTTGGGACCAATCCTTCACTACCAACAACTTTCTATATTCAATTCTGGCAAGAAAATCTTAATCCACGTGTACGAAGTCGCGGGTATCAGCTAGTAATTGATAAGAAGGAAATACATGCCGGAATAGTTGGTAGATATTAGTGGCGCAAACGGTATTACTACAGTGATGAATATCAATTAGAAAGAGGTAGCGTTTCCTTGTTCCGCAATATGGCGTGGAATTAGCAACAGTCTGAAGGGTAAAAGGCACAAGAACGATTGAAAGTTATGAAACAGGAGTTACAGGTAGAAAAGATTAATAGTAAAGAGAAGGGAGTAGGTATTGAGTTACGTGTAATATGATACATCTTCCACTTAGCAGAAGATAACTTAACTTTTGACATTACCATGAAACAATGTTGAATAACAGACATGAGACCATGGCCATGTGCAAGTGCTCAAGGACGTTTTGCAGAGGGAGTTAGGTAAATACAAGCGGAAGGTATAATAATGGAAAGAATTAACCCTTGGAACTCTCCCATCATATTCCTACCAAAAAATCCTAATGCAAGAGGACAAAAGAGTCGGAGAATAGTGAAACGGCGGGAATCACTGATATACTGGATCATCCCCTTGATCTTGTCACACGATTGTTATCAGGTATTGTTGCCTCCCAAGTACAGGAAGATGATAGCCTTCAGCAGCCCCCATAGTCACTATGGCAACTAAGTATGAGCCTGAATACCACGATATCCATCTTCCATCAAATCACTCCTCCTGTAGTATCCAGAGCTCAGCAAAAAGTTGATCGTCAGTACGGACGCAAGCGAGGGAACTGTAGGTTCAGAGCTAAACCAGAAACAGAAAGAGGCCGAGGTGTTTATTACATATTCCTCCCACACTTTTGGTAAAAATGAACAGGGGAAGCACTATTGAAGTAGTGTTTGGTCATGCTGTGGGCGGTGAAACAATTCCGACCGTATGACCGAGCGGGGCGGTGTAACGGGTAGCGTTCTCGCCTCGCATTCGGGAGGACGGCGGTTCGAATCCCCGTCCGGGCATCCAGATTTGGGTTTTCCATGGTTTCCCCAAATCACTCCAGGTAAATGCCGGGATGCTTCCTTCAAAAGGCCATGGCCGAATTCCTTCCCATTCCTTGCCCCCATCCTTGCCCCCCATTCTTTCCCGTCTCTAAAGACCTCGATGTTAAAAAGAGATGTAAAGCAGTTACAAAAAAAAAAAAAAAAAACGAACCGACCGTATGTTCATGATCACCACAGTACGCCCCGATCACTAATGCCTCCCATGGATTGCCACTCGATTAGTGAAGTTGTGACTCAAATTGAAAGGGTGTGACTTTGATATAAAATACAAGTAGGTGGTCATCAACAATGCGAAGAGGCACTAAGTTAGTTACATAACATAGAGAGGCTCAGAATGGTAGAATTGTTGGGAAATGATAAATCAGAAGAGATAAGATTTGTTCAGGAACACTGCTGGAAGAACATAACTCCCCTATTGGGGGCCATTTAGGAATTTGGTGCGCAATCTGAAAGTTGAAGCAAAAAAGGGTGTAGTGGAATGAAAAGTGTGTTAGTGATTTTTACCAGCAACTGAGAGTGCTGACAACGGAATTAGGTGAGTCTGAAGCGAGTTAAGATGCTCTTTAAGATCGCCGATATCCCGGCGCATATGTTTGCCCGATGCTTTACTGATTTAGTGGACCACTTCGTTCCAGAACGCCTTAACTATATTCTTACTGCCCCGGGGCCACACGCTTGCCACTTGTCACAAACTCCAAGCCTCTACAAACGCTTGGTTAATTATGGGGAGCCAAACATCGTCATCCACACGCTTGCGTGTGCGCTAGTATATTGGAGAAGCAAGCATGACGGACGTCTAGGTTGTGTTAGCCTTAACTTTTAGCCTAACCTATTTTTATTTTTTTTTAAAAAAGATGGCAATAATAATTATTGTTTTAAGGGAATTATAATGTCTTTATACATTAATTTTTGATTGCAGAGAATTTATGAAAGAAACATTTAATGAGCTTCTTTTTGAGCCATCTGGTCAGTTTGATAACTTCTACCTGATGCGCTATGCTGATTCTAAATATTCTCTGAATGAAATTTCATCTATGACTTTTAAAGAAAATTCAACCTCAGAGGAGCTGTACTGTACCAGCTAAATTAATAAATTTATACCTGAGCCAGAGCGAATAGAATCTTGTTTTTTCTTTAAATGTTTACGAAATGTGACAGTATTTTAATCTGCATGACAGTTTTATTTTAAAACTTCACTAAGACGACTCCAAACATGAGCTACTTTTTTATGGTCTTTGCAGAGTTCTACTTGGTAGCATTCGGAGAATTTTAAAATATCTTCGTTGGATAGGTTATTCATTTCTCTTGCAGCACTCTGCACTTTTATACAAAAAAAAGAAATGCACGTTTTGTCCGCCGTCAGGACACAAACAATACTAAGACCGCAGAAATGTGTAGCCGCTTCGCAAGCACTTGCCGCAAACACCATTGATTTGTGCCAAAAAAACCGACACTCGGTCGGATCAGCCACAAGTGCCTGCAAGCCTACTCAAGCCAAGCCAAGCGCCCTATCCACACGTTTCAATTTGTGACAGTTTGACTAGGTTTGGCAAGTATGTGGTCCCGGCTTTACTGGCGTTGCCGTATCAAATGCAGTATGACTAGATAGCCAGGACTCTGATGAGACAAGTAATCTGGCGACGAGGGATTCCCAGTATCTTGGTGAATGACAGCGGAACACAATTCCTAAGTGAGATACTTAAAAAGATGCACAAGTTGTTAGTTGACTAGGATCACAATCATGCCATATAGGACACTGTTTAATGGCTCTCACTGAACATTGGCTGAGTACCTGTGTTAAAATATAATAGACATAAAAATAACTGGGCAACTACCCAACGATTTGTTTATACTGCAACTCCACATGGCACAACGCCAAATGATCCCCATAGTATCCCCCCCCCCCTCCAGAGATCCGTAAATCTGCCCAGAATACTACAAAATTAATGCAGGATCTTGCAGTATTACTACGACAACTTTTCAGCAGAACTCTGGTCACGGATGCAGAAAGCCCGTGAATATACTAAATAATGTATTGCCTTCAACAAGAAACTATACAACCAGGAAAACGATAAGGATTGTAGAGTGAGGTAATTTCACTCATAGAACAAGGTCTTACTTCAAGAATGATGCTTTACAGTGAGAGAGCTCATAATGGATGTGGTCATAGACAGTGGCGTAGCTAGGTCAACAAGGGCCCCGGTGCAAAAAATTTATTTTGGGTCCTCAGGCCAGATGGGCGACCTTCTTTTTGCTTTGTGTGCTGGTAGGGGCCCTCTGAACTGAGGATGGGGGCCCTTGAATTGTTCTTTAGGGGCCCCTGAGCAGTGGTTGGGGCCCCCCTGAGCAGCGAGGGCCCTTAGTGAGGGGCTCCTGTGTTCTCAGGGGCCCCTTAGACGACGGTAGAGCTAAAAGAAAAGGTCGCCAGTTTGCCGTGAAGGCTCGTGGGCCCTCTAAACTGCGCTTGAGGGCACCTAGAGGTGCGCTTAGGGGCCCCTAGAGGTGCGCTTAGGGCCCCTGGTCATAGACGATAGTATAAGTCAGAGATTAACGCTGCCCTGAGGCGTCCTCAGAAGCTGCTCAAACACCGCACGCGTCAGCACTGAGGAGGCGGTGTGGTCTGAATGTTTACACTTGGCTCAGTGGCCATTAATTGTGGGTATAATGCATCTGGAGGCCGCGGAGCTGGGGTTCCAAAGACGCATCCTGGGGTGTATTTCGGTGGGTAGATACTGTGCTAGTCTTTAGCACCAAGTGGTAATTGACAACTTATATCAGTTTAGGCGAACCCGGCTACTAGAAAGAGCAAGCAGCCAGTCATGAAAGACGCACGATGAAGTAATATTGGCAACAATTAACCTATTTGGGTTATACTGCGCAAGGATGCCAGGCTGCTTTTCCTTATATCAGAAGGAAATGATCAGGATGAATAGATAGCATCAGTAAGTCTGAGGAACTCTACACTCAAATTACATCGCATGAGAAGCGGGTGTCTTTAATGTCATAGGCAAAGCAAGCAAGGTTCTCTTAGACATCCTGGGTGACGCTGGTGGAAGTTATCTGAAGAACAAAATCACCCTGGGTGACAAGCAACAGAACTGGTTGATGAAACTGATGGGAGGAAAGTTAGAAAAAATGGCAGAAATAAAAGTAACCCTTGCGAAGGTACTGTGCGAAAGTATTATTATTATTATTACTCCGCGATTCACTAAAAGTGTGTGGTGGAGGATGCATTGCACCTATCGAAAGGGTGATAGTTTGGAAGGGATATGGCACGAGGCGCCCATGGGCTATTGTGAGGAAACATCTCAGCATTCGCCTGGAGTGACCCCGGATCAGGATGGCTGGAGTGCTTTATCAAAAGCTACTCCTGTAGGATTTTAAGTTTACTCGCCCGGTAAATCCTTTCTATTCCATTTCCTAATCGCTCGTGGGAAAAATGAGTACAGAAATGAATCAGTTCTGGCCCTGAATTCTCTTATCTTATTTACGCGGTCATTCCGAGATATGAATGTTGCTGGTAGCAATATTTCTTTGCTGTCATTCCGAAATACGTCAGTCGAGAATTTCTCAATTAGCTTCCGTAGAGAGCAACGCCTTCAGTGCTCCAGGTCTTCCCAACCTAACTCCTTCAACATCGCACTTACGCTTTCCCTTCAACTATATATACCTGTCACGAATAGGGCGGCTCTTCTTTGGACCTTCTCTAATGCCTTCATTAACCCCTTTTGATGGGGACCTCATAAAGAACAACAATATTCTAAGTGAGGACGTACTATTGACTTGTATACAATCGATTTAACTTCCGGAGTGCATTGATTTAAATTACGACCTAGAAATCAGAGCATACGATTTGCTTTTCCCATTAAATTCTCGATATGCTCATTCCACGACAAATTATTACGAATTGTTACCCCAGGTATTTAGCGAAATCTACCGTTCTAAGGACAGTACCATTAATTGTATATTCGTAGTTAATTGGTGTCACCTTTTTACTTACATGCATGACTTGGCACTTTTTAGCGTTTAACTCCAACTGCCAGTCTTTACACCACGCAATTAATCTCATAATATCGTCTTGTAACAAAGCGCAGTCGTCCTGGGTTTTGATTTCCCGATAAATAATAGTATCATCGGCAAATAATCTTTTCATCCACCCTATTATATCGCATAAATCATTAATGTGTATGAGAAACAACAGAGGCCCTATCACGCTTCCCTGAGGTATGACCAATCTTACGCAGATCATGAACACTGAGGACAGTCAGTTGAGCCCCTCCATAATATTCGAGAGAATATCCACTCCTGATTATACCGGCATAAGTTATTAAATACCTAGGGGACATCCATATTAATGATGTGAAATTCCTAGTGCTGTTCACGTCGGATTGAGGGTCTAAGTTATTGAGAACAGCAGTCACTTCCTAAGAGGAATAGAGAATTTTACTAGTAATCTTTTGCATATCCCGAATGAAATAGGTGGAGGGAATATCTGACTTCCCATCACACTGTCTACAAACAAGGGAAGGGACAGGCACTTAACAATGAACTGGATGGACTCAGTGAACAAATAACTAGAGTTCAAATAACTGGATGATAGGTTGGAGCAAGGAACAGAATTAGGTTACAGTTCTCAGAATGTAGAAGTTCAGTCAGTTAATAAATTCAAACAGAAGAAATAAAAAGTCGCCTCATGTACGCAAATCTTACTGGCCAGTTTACTTATTAACACGTTCATCCCCGCGTCACCCATATCTGGGTGGCGGGTATGCTTCCGTGCGGCCCCGTCACCCAAATATGGGTGACGCTCTTCAGGTTCAAGTAAGTAGGATTTTCAAAAGGAATTTAATGGAATAAGCACTGAAATATAAATATAGTGTATACAACGTAAAAATGCTAAAAAATACACATTATACTGTATTTTTTATTCATTTATATTTAGGATAACATATAACATTATAGTATGACGCATCGTGTTCAATATAAACACATTTGAGGTGATTTTGGTAGTAGTTTTTATTACACTTTTCTTCGCTTCTTGGTGTTCGGCAGTTCATTTCTTCATCTGGTAACATATGGCGCATATCCTTCTTATAGGCTTGCCCTGCTGGTTCTTACGAATCTGTATATTGTGGGATACGTTCCTTGTTTTATTTCTATGATTTTCGGGCATAGCATTTTCCGGGGATTTGGGTCTGGCGAGAAACTCAGCCGAATTGTGCTGGGCGACGAACGTGTTAAACATGTTTGGAAAGATTAAAGAGAGGATACTAACGGAGGAAATTGAAAACCATAGTGGTCTAGATTGAAGGAACCTCAATCAGTAGATCAGGTCAACAGAAGAAGCCATAAATTGACGTATGGTATCAAAAACTCATAGTGGTTATTTTGGCAGATGTCTTAAGGCCATTCGATAATCTATGGCGCCCCACACTGCTTGGACGGCTAAGAGTGCTACATTTACCAAGAAGATTGTAATAAATTTTCAGAGATTGCTTCCGATACAGAAATATTTTCTTAAGACACCATAATATGGCTGTCACTAAGATCTTGAGCAAAGGATGCCCACAAGGTTCGGGGTGGTCCAGTATTATGGGAGTTGAGACTAGAACAAGGTATAGAGATACTGCAAAGAACTGCATGTTTAATTAATTGCCTTTGTTAATGGGCTTTTTGTTGCTCTTGGAAGGGAATTCAAGAGTAGAGTTTGAGAACAATAGAACTAAGTATCTCTTCATTAATGGTTAAATTGAATTTGTCATTTGATATGATAATGTTTATTCTGCACAAGCAAAAGTTATTTCCAAACCTCGCTATAAATTTCGAATCTAACTCAAGTTGCAGTAGTTCTATATATAGAAAATAATGCTCTCAGATATATGAAGATTTAAATTTTGAGGCCATTTGCAGAGGAATGATTATGTAAACTTTCGTGGTCATTGTCAACGTTTCCTAGGTTCCCTGGGAAGATGATTGTGATGAAAGCCTCAGTCTGAAACGTTGGGTTTCAAAAAATCAACGTCAAGATATACTACTTCATTACAAATAATAACATGACATCACAATACAATGAATTCTTTTTAAAGGAGCTACCTAGCAAATCTGTTGAAACAATATTCATGAGTCAGACATATCCAAGGAGTAGTGCTGAGACTGACTGTAAAACTGAATTAAGAACGGCCACTGGTGTCTCAACACAGACAATGAAGTGAAGGAATATGGTGATATACTGGTTGAGAAAGTAGAAACACTAATAGACAATGAAGCAAGGTTAGGGAAGGACATTCAGAAGCTACTTTTAGCTAAATGAGAATAAAAATAGAGTAGCAGTGAAATGGGCAGACCAATAAAAGACACAAGTCCAACCTACTCCAGGGTTAAACTATCAAGTTATATATCACATGACATTCAGTAGATTTGAAAAGAGTAAAAAAAATCAAAAGAAAACTAAGCTTGTGGCACCTGCAGGATGAAGTAGCCAATAAAGACTCAAAATTTTTGAAGAAGAACTTCAAAGAATAAAAAACTCGCCAAGCAGAGAGAGCAGTAGAAGAGAACAAAATAATATGGTGGGAGAGAAATGAAGCAGAGGTCAAAAATAAAAATTTTCCTTTGAATATTTTACAGATTCAGAAAATTTCAAACATAAAGTTAATAGGTCTAACATTCAACAAGTATGAAATGACAATGTGAACACCAGTTTTCAGGGGACCTCTATATGCCTCACAGGGTTCCTCCGAGTGACCAAAGGATTCTACATTTGGAGCAGTCATCAGCCGCAATGTAATAAAATATTCAACTGTAAACATAATTTCGATGACGGTATTAATGTATATAATTGTGATTTTTTGACAAGCATTTCTAAGAGGTTTAAAATTTCATATCTTGTACTGATATTATGAAAAGTTTCTTACATCAGTATGATTCTAGGTATATGTGATAGTAAAATAAATGGAAATGAGGGCCCAGATTTGGTTCAGGGCTATGATACATCTACAAAACTAAAGAAAGATTAGCATTTCTCAACCTTTTCCCACCTGGGCAATGGAATATTATCAAAATTAATGCTATGGATCACTAACTTATATTGGCCTAATTTTTAAAAAATCTATGTATACATCATTAACATCAGGCACATATTTTACTGCACCATTATAACATAATACATTTAAAAGCATGTTTTAAGTGCCTACAAAAACACAGTTGTGAAATTGAACTATTAAAACTTAATTGTATATTAACCAAAATATTTATATTTAATAATGTAATGAATAATAATGTTACTATAGGCTGCATTATATTCTTAAATGCACAAAATACACTACATCTGACATCTTTTATTGTTGTTTACTAGACCACTCTTATGTTACAAACCCTACCACACCGACTACAAGACCTCAGAAAATAGTCATTTACTGAATCCTGAGACAAATGGCGCTCTTTCTGATGCCTATTGGAAATAAAATGATTATTGTAGGAAAAATGCTGTCCTATCCTCATGCTGAAAATGACACATTTTTTCCTGGTCTTTGAAACATTCATGGCTTTTAAAAAGTGGGGTTTATAGCTTATACTCTCTTATAGCCTCGAGCAGTATGAATACGGTATCTAAATTTACAATATTCTGCCTTTGGACCACCTGAACCAACTTCGCGGACTACCGGTGGTCCGGTTGAGAAATACTATTCTAGACGCATTGTTACTTCACTCTACTTGTAGCATTATTTTACAAAACAATAATTTTTTAAAAAAAACATTACACCTCATCACATTGACATTATGGTCATTAGATATAGAAAAGGACTGGGCCAAGGAACAAGAAGGAATTTGGGCATGGAATTTTGAAAGAATCATCTTGGTATTTGCCTGGAGTGATTTCAGGATAACATGGAGAATGAAATCTGGATGGGCAGATGAGGATTCGAACCTGAGGTCTCCTGATACAGGACAGATTGTTACCGCTCACCCACCATGCTTGGTGGTCCCAATTGAAATTGAAATTCCATATATGAAATGAAAATTAGTAATGGAAGAATTTATTAAATACGATACTTATCAAATATTACACAAGAGAAGTATCTGCAAAAATGTAATTCATTTAAGTGTCAGGTACTCTTGATAACAGTTCTTCAGATATAGTGGCATAATAAATAATTGCTTTATTTATGATATCACTATCTCATGCCAAATATCTATCTGCATTGCAATTAAACTCCACAGTTTCTTCATTCAACATGTAAACTGTAAACACCACGGCTTTAATGTTTTTCTCATCAATGTTACTGAGCATCATCTTTCTTATTTCATTCATAACAATAATAGCAGTTAGGAGAGATATATTCTTCATTATCTGAGTTTGTTGTCGAATCTGAATCATGCCATTCTTTCAAAAAGCGCTTTCACACATTGCTGATACCCTTTATTCATACTTCTAATGCTCTGAATTATTCCTGTATTTACCCCATTCTACTTCAATATGTCACATCTGCAGATGCTGATATACACTTTCAAGGTGCCCAAAAGGCTGTGATTGGGTCTTTCCCGTACCTATAATGACTCTGTTGGAATTTCCTAACTGCAACCAATAAGTCCAATGGAATTATCTCATTAATAAATTATCACTTGTATATAATCGATTTTCCACTTTCTTTTCCTTACATTCTAAGAGCAACATGAATAGGCAAATTCCTCTGCAATTTTGACTTATACCCCTGCGTTAAAGGTTGATTCAATAACACCTTCCCACCTCCTGGTAAATTTTCTCAGCACTCTGTATAATCAGTATATTCCCACAGTGCCTCCTGCTCTTATCATGGTGACTGATACTCTATCCATATTGCCAACCTTTATTTTCATTAATGCATCTTCCACTTCTTTTAGCAACAAGTCTTCTGTCATTTATTTATTAATGTCAACTTTCATAACAGAGATCCCAAAACAAATAATGAGAAAATGGGGAAAACATACCAATTTATATACTATTATCTGATGGTATTATTAAGTTTTGCCAGCCATATTTAAATTTTTCAACACAGCAAAAAAGAAGTATGTTAAATCAAAACAGTCAATATTTCAGATTGGTGTAGGTTGTAAGGTGACAAGGTCGCCTTACTATATTTATAATTTTGGTGTTTATAATATTTAAAAAAGACATGTTTTATTTTGTATAAAGAGAGTTATGTTGAAGTTATTTTTTTGCTGAATAACAAATAGCACTAAAGGTAAGAACAGAGAGTGAGGACTATCTTTGGAAGAAGTGGACTAGATGAATAATCTTTGGACTGCGCAAGGAATAGTAAGAGAGAAAAAGCACGGTATGGCAGACTTGCTTGATTTCTAGCTGTCGGATGTGTATGGAGATAAAAATAGTGCAAGTTATTTTATGAGCCGTGTGTGTATTTATGTGTTGTGAAAAAAAGGAAAATAAAAGAGTGAATTTTCGAGTTAATTATATTACCCTGTCGTGTGTTATTTGTATGTTTGAGTTGCAGGTTTTTGTTTTCTTTGGTGCCGACTTCTACAGCAAAAAAATATTCTGCTTGAAGTAGAGCACTTAAGTCATTTGTGGAAGCTGACAAAAAGCAGCAGAAAGGAGGTAAAAAGCTTACAAGTGGCGACCGTGAAAGGACTCAGAACTAAAAACTTTAGTTCGGTAAGGAAAGAGCCTGGCAAATCTTCGGAGAAGAGAAAGATGAAAGGTAAGACAGAAAATACATTTTAATAACGTGAAGTGGACTATAAATAAATGCAGATGTAAATCTGAGAAGCTATTTGAAGAGATATGATAATTGTTTAAAAATTTGAAGAGACTCATAGCCGCGTAAATCACTGAAAATAGTAAAAGTAAACTTCAAGATATGGTAATGAACATGGAGGAAGGAATTATATGGAGAAGAAGTGAGCTTAAATCGGTGAAGCAAGCACTAAACTCTCCCGCATGGTGGCAGCACCGGCAGCGACCATATGGCGCTTCCCAACAATTAAGGTGTTCACATTGTGGTAGAGGCAGTGATTATTTCATTTAGTATTGTGTATAAGTGTTTAAAAATGCCAGCTTGTGTTGCGTACGGTTGCACAAATAGGCCAGACAGGAATGAACCTGGAATATCATTTCATAAGTAAGTTGAATTGTAATTATCGTTGTTGAAGTGAGCGGTAGACACAGCAAACTTTGCAGCACGTCTATAAATATTTAGTCATAGCTCTCAATGGGATGACTTTGTTCGCAAATTTTTCTTGGTGTAGTGTAGAAAATCAGCAAACCTTGCTATTTTGCACATAATAGACTAGCATTATTTTTTAACGAGTGTTTAAAATGAGATTTAAAGGGGCGTGTTTTACTTCGTGATTCAGTGAATTTACTATTACGATTTCTTTCGTCACGTTGCTGATTATACTGACAATGGATGATGAAATTAACTGTTATGTGAGAAGCTGTGAGTTTTATTAATTCCTTCCTCCATGACTCATAAATAAAGAAGTTATTGGCCTTTGAACAAAATCAATTTGTGGAATGTGTTTCTAATTTAGTCTCTTTTTTTTTTACAACATTCTCCCCCCCCCCCCCATATCTAAATCTAACTGAGAGATATTTTTTTTACAATTGTCCTAATAAGTAGGGCTGTGAAATTAGACAACACATCTTAATCAAGAGAATGTTCATTAAGGTGACTGAATAAATTTTCACAGATTATCAATTGAACAACTTGTGTTTCAGTTTGCAAAATGTTTAACTTCTTTTTAAAAAAATAAACCAAAATTTGAATGCACATTTCTGCTAAATACTTTTTAAAACGTTTCACAAATGTTACTTATATCAAGTGAACGATGAATAAGACCATCTCTACTTTTGTACGTTTTGAGAGATCCCCAAAATAATAGAAATGGAGATCACAATATACTAACACACTCTTCACTTTTTAATATTTTTAGATGTTTGTGTACCACAAATCCTGAAATGTAGTGTACAATATGATCTATTAAAACAGTTAGTGCACCTGCATCAAACATACATTCGTGGTCGGACTTGGGAGGAAACTGTAATTCTTTTTCCTCTTCAATAATTCGATGATGTCTTGATGTAAAATTTATAATATGTTCTGGAGCATGATTAACAATTTTTCCAGGAGTATACAATTACCAGTGTTTGCATATTTCACTTCACATTTCAAGAGTAGGTTTTTTTTTTTATAAGCTGCTTTAAAGTGTATGGGCAGTGGGATTGTTTGAATTCCTCCCCCCCCCTCCACCCCCCAAAGATCTGATACATTGTAAAAATATTTCAAAGTGATCCTGACTAAATTTATATGCTAATATATATTTTAAGATTTTTTGATCAATAACTAAGGAATTAAAGAAATACTTCAAACATGAATCAGAAAACCTAAGAATCCAGTGCTCCTACTGCTGTCAAGTATTATCTTGCCATATGGTGACACTTTCAAATTACATATATAACTTTCTGTTTCAATCAATCTTGTATCACTGTTTCCTAATTACACTTGGATATTATGGAGCGTGTGCTCCATTGAAATTAAATAAAATAATAATACCCTTAGTCTTTTTTTGTGGCTGTAGATGTTTTGGCAAATAAAATTCTATTAAAATAATTTTTAACAGACTTTTTTTCCTTAATTTCTAATGTTTATAGATAGCATCAATTGAGATACATACATAAGAGAGCGTGCATAAACCACATAGCTCCAATTTGGCCTCCTGTGAACCACTATCCCTCCCCATGTAGACCAACTTGGCTTTTGCCTCCACCCCCCTTCCCCCCCCCCCTCACCTAGCAAGTAGGTTTTTTTCCCCCTTTTGATTCCAGAAGACATTTTGCACTGTTTTCTCTTGTCAGACTATTATAAATTACATAAGGAGATAATTAGCTGAGGGAAATAAATAGGTTTAATTCTAGATCATGATACTGCTACAACTACTTTAGGCCTACTACCAGTACAGGGATCTAGCTTTTTTTAAAATTATTCCTAGCAGTTGAGGTTAGGTTGAAATACAGCCTGGACCAGAAGAAAAATGTCATAAAAGTGGTACGGATAATTCTTTGATAGCTGCGTGTGGCAGAAAGGTGCTATAGCGGTATCGCCATCTAGAATTAAACCAATAAATATTCACATGCTGTTGTGAATTCCATTCCTCATTTTAACTGTGACAAATTTTATGAAAGGATAGCTACGTGGCCTGGCTTGGAATCCCCCCCCCCTCTCCCTACATAGCTCAACGTAGCCTTCCAGCACCCCCCCCCCCCCCGGACCAGGCCGTGTAGTTTGTGCACGGTCCCTACCTTTAACCACATGTTAATTCATTATTAATAATGTGAAGTAAAGGAAAATAATGAATCAAATTCTGTGTCATAAAGTTACTTGTACATTCCTGTAATAGCAACAATTGTGAAACGGCTCTTTTATTTTTAAAGGTAATAATAAAGCCTCTGCCCTTTTAAACAGAAGTTGAAGTAGAGTTCTTCTAGCGTGATAAGTTATTTTGTTGAAAAAAGTATAGGCTTGTTCAGACAGTGACTCATCATCGCATTTATGATTGGAGCACACTTGCTTGAAGTTACTTAAAAGAACACCGCATGATGCCAACCATACATTATAGTAAAGTATCACTCTTTACTTTTTGTTGATACACTTTATATTAACTATAAATTATGCGGAAACATTTTATTTCTGGT
This sequence comes from Vandiemenella viatica, assembly GCA_031002005.1. Lineage (NCBI taxonomy): Eukaryota > Metazoa > Arthropoda > Insecta > Orthoptera > Morabidae > Vandiemenella > Vandiemenella viatica. The sequence continues at coordinate 20,856 of JARYHS010007846.1, forward strand.
ACCAGCCTACAAAATGTCTGGGTTGCTCATCCCTAGAGTGGGTCCTCTTACTTTTTTCTGGTCTAGGACACATTTCAGACTAACCACAAGTGGTAGTAATAAAACTGAAATATCCATTCTGCATGTCAACCATGTAATCATTGTGGCTTTGACAGAATTAATTTTTGGTCCAGCCTGCATCCAAACCTAAACCCCTCAATTTGGTTGTTGTATATCCCCCAAACTAAGCAAGATATCGAAAACATTTATTCCTTATTATCGAGTTTTTTCGTCGTGTTACATAAGAATCCATCATTAAATTTGACTTTTGCGAAATTTTTCTTCTGCATTTCAACTCAAGACACCTCACTTTTGAGACAGTATATCTCGAGAACTAGGTGAAATATCGAAAAATTTTACTCTTTATTTTTTATTTGTCTCGTCTTTTTAAATAAAAATTCATCATAAAATTTGACTTTGAATAATTTTTTCTTCTGAATTTCAACCAAAACCATTTCACATTTGAGACAAAATATCTCGAAAACTAAGCAGGATATAAAAAAATTTTATTCTTCATTTTTTATTTGTCTCATCGAGTTACATAATAATCCATCACCAGATTGCGGCGTCACGTTTATCCTAGAGTCCCCTTGAGGTGTTTAACCATACTCCCCGTGTTTGTTGGGAAGCGGTCAAGTCCCCACCACTCCGGCCATGCCCCCCCACTCCTCCGCCGGCCTGCTTCACTTCCATGCGTGGCAAAGGTCTCTTGCGTCGTCTCCATATTATTCCTTCCTCCATGGTAATGAACGTTTTGGTTAAGTATTAACGAAGTAAATATTATCTGTGACTGTTTGCCGAAAGGAACTTGCTTTAAATAAAAGTAATAGTAAAAGTAAATTGCAGTAGAGTGAATAATATTGTATATTAGTAAAATAACAAGCAGGAATATAACAGTTAAAATGCCGGGAAAGAAATTCATCTCAATGTATAATGCATGCACGAGAAGTTAACGAGCAAGAATAGTATCTTTGACAAATTGTGGAAGTAAATTTGCTGTAGTTAAAAACTGATATTTTGAATGTGTTTTGTGAAAATAATTTTTGTTGTAAAGATAATATGTATGTTGATGAAAGTTTTTTTTTGTGTCTCTAATTCTGAGTCGAACTACTGCGTTGTAAAATTCATTGTCACCTCGTTGAAGACTTTCTTGTCTCCAGTCTGTATTTACTCTCGTAAAATTTCTATGGGGTTGAAATTATTGGTGTGAGGATTTATCCTTGTGTGAAATTTTGTGTGTAAAATGGAAAACAAAAATTTAGTGGTAGATTCCGAGAGTTCATTTAATGGGACGGGAGGCGAAAATAGTGAGCAGGTTAAGGTTTCTGGAAATTTAAATAACAGTTTGGATTCGGGTTGCGCGTATTCAGATCAGTCAGTGTGTGATGTTAGTATTCAAAAAGTTCATGAGTTATCTCCAGCTAGCGTAACTCAAAAGAAATTTGACCGAGAAGAAGATTATTCTTTGGAAATGATACTAGCAAAAATATTACAGAGCCAACAGAGATCTGAAGAAACAAATCAACAGCAGATAATGAATATGCAAGAATTAAAACAAACCCTGCTACAGAACCAACAAGATTTAAGACGAGAATTACAACAAAATCAACAGAAGTTTGAAAAGTTAACACTACGACAGATGGAGAAAATGCAAGAATTAATTACGCAAAACCGACAAGAATGGCACAAGAATTTAATCAATGGAAAAATGAAAAGGACAATATCTATATTAAGCTAAACAATGTGGAGGAACGCATTGTTAAGGAAGAAGAGAATCGTGAAGATGCAATGAGGCTGGTATGTGATGAGCAAAATAAGTTGAAGAATGAATTTTCAGGGATTAAACAGGAATTTTGGCAAGTTCAAGGTGAGGTCATGTGTTGCAAAAAGACAGTTGAACAACAATGGATAGAGGTCAATCAGCGAGTTGACGTGGTACAAAACAAAATCGAATGCTGTGCCGGCAACAATTTAGTACCGTCCGGTCAAATAAAACTACCGGAAGTAAGTTTTGTTCCAGGGGGGCGAGATTCATCCGCACATTTTTTGTAGAGGTTTACAGAAACGCACTACCAAAACACTGGAGTGATGAGGAAAAAATTAGATATGTAAAGATGATGATGAAAGACGAAGCATTGGAATGGTCGTGTGGAGTAGCGGAGAGCAGTATTAGCTACGGAGAATTTCTGCGAAGTTTTTTGAAGAGGTACTGGTCGGAGGAAAGGCAGAGACGTGTGAAACAAGAATTTAGGAACAGTTGTCCATACAAACGGCAATTTGGTAGCCTTCGCGAATATTGCGAAAAATTGATGAAAGGACTGAAATACTTGTCAAACCCAATAGAAGAAGACGAGAAAATAGAAATTTTGGAGAGAAAGATGCCGCGTTGGGTGCAGGAGAGGATGTTGCTTACGCGATGGAATAATCTCCAAGAATTTTTAGAAGGAGTGGACAAGATAGATAAATGGGACGATAGGAGTGTGAGAGATCAAAATTTTACCGGAAGTTCGTATGGTGGAAAAGAGCAATTCGGGACAAGTATATCGGGAAAAGGATGGAAAGAGAGATGATAGAGATGCGAGACCGGCACAAGAATGGAAAGGAAAGCCTACACAATATAAACAATGGAGCGATCGAAAAGCTAGAGAAGTGGAAAGCTTTCAACAATGGAAGTAGAGGAATGGAGCGAGTAGAAAGCAGGAAAGCAGAGTGACGAAAAATGCAACCAGGGAAATTAGGAAGGGCTTGTGAAGAGGTCCGTTCCCAGGCCGATGAAAGAAGAGGACCAAGAAATTTTAAAGAATATAGATGTATGTTCATGAGAGTAAACAAAGAAGAAGCAGTAAAACATAGGAAGACCGTTCTAGAAGATGTTGCAAAACATTTCCAAAGAATAGAGAGAGAGGAGAGCAATCAGAAGACGTCAGTAGAGAGCGACAATCAAATCAGAAATAATGAAGAAAGGAAGCCATTAATGGATAAAACACTGATGATTGATGAAGTAGATGAATGGGTAAACCAAGCAAGAAGAGCTTGTAAGGAAAAATTAGGAGTGGAAACGGTAGAAGAAGAAGATGAGGAAGACCTCGAAAAACGGTTAGAAGTGGGAAAAGAGCAAGAAGTAACGGTGGAAGACAAAGGTCCGTTAAAATGGTGGAGGTGTTTAGAACAAATTGTGGAAAGTGAACGATTCGACAAGGTTGAAAATGAGGCAATGGAAGGAAGTGAGGTGATTGGTTTAGCAGAAATGGATTATTGGAAGAACAAGGACCAGAAGAGTATTGACGAATTGATAGGGGATGAAGAATATGGAATCAATATCTTGGGAAATGAGGATGAAAATTACGAAGAGCGAAGAGAAGAGGAAGATGAGGAAACAGACGATATGATAGACGATGAAGAGTATGGAGACGAAGAAGAATTCAATGAAGATTATAGTACTGGAAGAGGGATAAAAATATAACGAAGATTTAAAAAAGAGTTATGTAATCGATAGTGACAAGGATGAAGAAAGCGAACTGAAATGCTTTCTAATAAGGAAGGAAGGACCAGGAAGAGGCAAGGAAAGTGAAGCAAGCAAGGCGATGAAAAAGAACAAGGAAATATTTTACCGAAACATGAAAGAAGAGGAGGCAACGAGAGGAAAGGTGAAGATGAAGGACAAAGGGTCATCATTTGGAGAAATAGAAGAAGATTTGCTAAAGGAGACTGAGAAGGAAGAACAGAGTAAAGAGGTGTTACAACCTATGGTGGAGGTGGAAGTGTTTGAATTGGTAGAAAAGGCATTGGTGGACGCAGGAAGTGATGCGACTGCTATTTCCGAGTCATTTTTCGACCACTTAAAGAAGAGAGGCGATATGCTAGAAATGCCCGCAAGTAAAACTCAGATTACAGGTGCCACAGGAAAGTTGAGCAAATTGTTTCATCAGCATGTGTACGTGACCATGACAATTGGGAAAATGACAGTAGATCATGACATGCTAGTAATACCAGGGCTTAGGATTAACTGGATACTAGGAATGGATTTTTTAGGGAAATATAAGGCAATAATTAACTGCAGAGAAGAAAAACTAGAATTTGAGAACGAGAGTGTGAAATAT
>JARYHS010007850.1:0-24998 GCA_031002005.1 Vandiemenella viatica
TAAATGCTGTTATTTATATTTAACAATAATAAAAAGAAGCTATAAAATTTAACAGTAACAGCCCGAATTAAATTAGAATAATTTGTCTCGTGGATTAAATTAATAACAAATTATTTGGAGTTTTAGCTTTGGTAAATCAAATACATGTTAGCTTAAATACAGTAATACTGTCGTTTTTTAACAACAATAAAAACAAGTTTCAATCTTCTTACCTAACATAAATTATTCTAGCTTTTAAAAACACGATATCCTGCCGTCTAAATTAATATCACATATTAAATTTTCAGTTAAAGCCAAATATTTTTAAAGTAGATTCACATATAGAGATTGATTAAAAATGTACTAAATATAATCAAAACAAAAAGTAGATCGGCACTAATAAAATAAGATTTAATAATCAAAACCAAACAGTCTGATGTTATAAACTAAAACTAACAGTTTTTCATTTTTGCCGCTTAAATTAGCTCTTCTATCGTAATAGATTTGAATGGCAGCACTGAACAGTTGATCGGTAGGAAGACTAGTGAGAGGAGCTGATAAAAATGCGGACTGCAAGCCCAATATTGAAAAATATTAGCGGTCCTCAGCATCAAAGGTTCTTTTAAACAACAAATCAAATGTTCTTCAAAAGGCGGGTGACAGCTGTCCAAATATTCCAATTCAGTCTCAGTCAAAGTCATTTTGTTAAGGGTATTCCATAAATCGCCTGCTGAGAATTTATTTTCAGATGTTGAATTTGGTGTTGAACATGGGGGGGGTCTAGGTTCACCAACATTAAAATGATCCGTTTTATTTGTTATTGTTAGTGCACAATTTTGACTAAGAAATGCCAAAATTTCAGTCTTCGTATTTACAATTTCGTCGCTAGTCAAATACTTAGTTTTAAACCGTGGATAGAGTAGAGCGGCAATCGATAACTGTAAGGTTTTTCTTCCGAAAGCAAATCTTCTTCTTATAACAGACAAACACAAGCGGCTTTTGAGCAGAGCTATATGATCAGTCTTCATCCTTTGAATTTAAGATGGCAATCAATGATATAATTAGAGATACTGACGATGAATCGCTAGAAATATAAGTTATTGCTCGATAATACACTTCAGCACGGTTATACAATTGTTCGTTTGTATATATTTTTCTGCAGTTGGAATTTCTATTCCACTACGTTATGTCATATACAGATTTACCGCATTTTTCTGTTCTGTTTATTAAGATATCGAGTGGCTTGTTCACTCGTCTTACGTTTTACGACACTTTTTCGCTACCGCCATTATAGAAATATCTTTAAAAATTACATCGTGAATCATGAGCTGTAGAGTGTGAGCAACACAACCAATAAAAACGAAGTTTCCACAGAGCATGGATGCATTCATATTTGAAAAATTATTACGTATACACCTATGGATATTTTCTACTGTATTTGGTAACAGTTTCAGTGATTTTTTTGTGCAATATATTGCCCTGTATGATCTTTCAACACACTATCAGCCAGTTTAATTTTTTTCCTAATATGTCATGTGCCGTGACACTAAAAAAAGTGTTTGCTTGATTTCTTCGTGGTAAAACTGATCCATTCAGCTTTTTTTTCTAAAACCAATGTAACTTTACTGTTTACTTTAAAGACATTCTAAAATATTTATCTCGCTTTGTCTGTATTTGGTCTAGTTTGAGGATCAGTAAAAGTAAGTCTGGGAAGTGCTTATCCTTCAACGAGGTTGTACGGAAGCATATTTACGATGATGTCCATACGTAATTAGTCCGCGAAAAAATCGGATGATTATCGCGCCATGGTGGCGCTACTTTTGTTCTACGATTGTTAAACTTCCTTTTTGAAATCTTCGGGTGCATACAAGATCTCCGATTTTTTTTTTTTTTTTTTAATTTAATCAAGCTTTGGTACTTAACACTGGCATCACAATAGATATCCCACTCATTTTTATAATTTTGTTCCAAATGGTTCTTTATCTTTGCTATCGTCTATTGCCGCGCTACGTTGACGGTATTCGTAAAAGTTGGTTCATTTTCTGCGGCTGGATGTAAAACTTCGGCTTCGGCCAAAATCAGCCGAATGTTTGGCCGAAGCCGAATGTGCGGCCGAAGGTGCTTTTTTTGGCCGAAGCCGAACCTTCGGTCAGACTCTAGTTCCTACTCGGTCTTCAGTCTCCTTTAACGTATACACTTGGCTGTTTCACGGAATTAATGTTAAAAAATTACCTTAAAAGTGATTTTGGGATCGTGGCTGCGGCTACCATCCCTACTTTATTGTAGAATTGTAGACTATTGTACTTTATAATCTACGAAAGTAATAAAAGTACGTTAAAATACTTTTTTGTCGGACTCCTGTTATCTCCTAATTGTTTGGTTTCTTATGCACAAAAATAGTATTCCAAAGCAGTTTTAACAAATTATCGTCACACTGTACTGCATTGAAAGATTCTCGTGTTTCTCTACATAGTCACAATAAAATGTCAAGCGTCTCTCACTTCACATTTAACGTGTTTGTTTTGGTTGAGTTTCATTTTCACTAAATATTTTTTAACAAAAAAGAATAAGATTATTATATATTTTTATTTAAATGCAGACCGCAAATATTCTGTAAAATAATAATAATTTCATGTGATCTAAAAATTCCATTCACAGAGTTTCTTATCGGTCGCTCAGTACACCTCTATCGTTGTCACCTAATTTGAAAGGAAAACTACAAATTAACGTGAAATTCGAACCACGGAGCGACCTAGCATCTTAGCATTAACAAATCAAAGCTTTGCCAGAGGTGAATGTCAATTTTAAGACCCATAAAAATTACAGCTGAGACAGGGATTTGAACCAGGGAATTTCAGTTCCCCAATCGTACGCCGTAACCATCTGAGTCAAGAGACAAATCTAAATGTAATCAAAAATTAATATTCAAACATAATTATATAAACGTACTTTTATTCTATATAATTTATTTTTGCTATCCCAAAACACAAATGTACTTTTATATGATTGAATACATATTTTTCAGCACTTCTAGATTCAGATGCGGCGTGTGATTTGGGTACGGAAGGTCCCCGGTTCAAAATCCGGATCTCGGATGCAATTTTTACAGGCCTTAAAATCGACTTTCACATCTGGCAAAGCTTTAATTTGTTAATGGGAACATGCAAGGGCTCTACGTACATTTTACGAACATCTGATGAACCTAAAGTGAATTTGAAAAAAAAAAAGAGACACTTTTCTAACGCAAACGCTAAAACGACATTTAGTCGTAAAAGACCAGAGATTTTCGAACTCTTTCTATAGGCTTCTCCATTTCGATCAGCCCGACACCGCCCCGCACCGTCAAAATTTAAACCTAACTAATGACGACCAACACACGGCGGAGTGTCGGCTGGCATGCGGCGTCGCCTGAACTAACTTCAATCGAGTGAGAGACAACAATAAGAAAAGTGTAGGTGCGGTGACGGTGCGGACTCTGCTCGGTGTGGCCCGACCTTGAAGTGAGTTCAAAAGACACCGCATGTTAGCCGTCATTAGTTAGGTTTAAATTTTGACGGTGCGGGCCGGTGTCGGGACAAGGAACTGGAAGGAATTCGGCCATGGCCTTTTGAAAGAAGCATTCCGGCATTCGCCTGGAGTGATTTGGGGATGCCATGGATAACCCAAATCTGTATGCCCGGACGGGGATTCTAACCTGCGTCATCCCGAATGCGAGGACAGAAAGTTAACCGTTCACCCACCACGCTCGGTAAGTACGCCTATGCGAAATACAGTACTCTAGAATGAAGTATGGGTGGTAAGCGTAGCGACGATCCCCAAATCACACTTTTTTTAACATTGATTCCGTGAAACAACCAAGTGTATACGTTAAATGAGACTGAAGACCGCGTAGGAATCCGTCCGTCACACGGCCGTGTGGACGCGAGGGTGCCGAGCCGACACTGTGGCCAGACCTTAACGTGAGTTTGCAGTCTCCTCCAACCAAATATTCGCAAACAACAGTTAGTGTACGAATATTTGTCGTCGTTTCCGAGACGAAACCTTATTGCTTGTGCTTCCATTTTGCGTAATTATGTCTGCTTTAAGTGAAAAAGAGGACGTTATTAATAAAAAAAAAACTTAATTTTGGCCATCGCATTTAAAAAATTTCTTTGCGATTGCTGTATGACTTAAGAACAGCTGATAGGAGTGGCTTATTCAAAAAGTCTTGTCGTATGTCGCCAAAAGATTTTGAATTCGTAACTTTGCTGCGTGGTCCAAGAATATGCCAAAGAGATACAAATTACAGAGACTCTATTTCTGTGGATGCTAGATTGGCACTATGATTTTTGGCTACAGGAGATTCCTACAAAATTCTTATGTTTCTTCTTCTTATCAACAGTGGTTCCCATATCTGTTGTGATTTCGCTCCTGGCATCATGCTTTTTAATTTTGCTGTGGTAATATTTGGAACTATTCTGCCAGCTTTAATTCATATAATTCAATTAACAGTAAACACTTTTCACTATTCCAGTCCATAGTTATATTATTTCTAGTTTTTAAAATGCATTTAAAACTGAAACTGTTCGGAACACGCACCCCTGCTGTTGAACCTATCTCCTCTCAACGCGCACGAACAACGAATTCCTTTGATATACCAACATCGGCCGGAACACCTGCGCGCTATTCTCGTCTCCACCGGACAAATTCTGAGTTCGCAAACATTTGAAACATTTTACTCAGGATGTAAATCGCGAGCTGAACGTCCGGAATGGTTCCCCGGGCCACTATGAGTACCGGAGCGTGACGCTGACCCAGTCACAATGCGGAGCCGTAAAACCCTGTGTTCCTAACCTTTTAAAAGTTTCGAACTAGTTGCCGCACATAGGCACAATGACAGGGCTATTAGACGTTAGGTAGAAGGATGCCTGTCCTATTTTAATTAAAAACTTAATAAACCTACATGTATGGCAGTTTATTATTATTGTTAGTCTAATAGTGAAAACTTCAACACATTGTTACTGTTGTTTGTTGCACACGTCACAATACATGTTTCTATTCGTTGAGAAATTAGGAAACTAGTAAATCCACTGCCTAATTAAGGATAATTTGGAGATCGGTACTTCGGTCATACAACACACGGCTCATTGTAGTCTCTGTGAGACTAATAGCAAACAGGAACCGATCTACAATGATCGCATATACGTTCACTTCCATTGTTGGAAATAAACACTTTGCAAAATATTTGTCTTTTTCTGATTTAAAACGTTTTTGTTGATATTCGAAAGAAAAAATCGTGAAATAGGCAAAAATATGTCCCAACGACAATTTAGGCATTTTTAGGCACTATAAAATCACAAATAATAGCCATAAATCGTATATTTATGATGTTATTTTCATGTATTTCAATCAGGTACAAAATAGATTATTGCCTAAAATCCGAGGTCTAGTCGAAAGACTTGGACCATGCAGATTTTTATTCGTAAAATAGGCTTAATCTTTACAACTTAAGGTTGACACGTCAATAGCTAAAATGGATGGAAAATGTGAGAATGCAATAAACGTACTCCGAGACACTGTCGGTGCTTCGACGCTTTCTGTTATGTGGGGGCTTCCAAAATCTAAACGAAGCCCTTGCTGGATTCCAATTAGACCAGATTGATTTTGCGGCTACTAGCCTTTTGATTATGCCTTGCCACATTAACATTCCTTGTCGAATCCGTGGAAATGCCACTCGCACAACATTAGTGACAAGTTAATAATCAGTTTCAGAACAGTTATTTGAAAAACCCGCGCTAAATGAATATAATTCAGTGGTTCTCTTTGTTCAGATAACTATTCTATGATACAAGATATTAATCCATTGTTATCAAATATAAAATCAAACTTAGTTTTGAATATTCTTAAAATCCCTTAACTAACAGCATTATTTTAAGTGGTCCTTTGCATCTAAACTCTGCAATTCACAGAGAACTGTGAATGACAAAGGATGCTATACTTCAATACCAATTTCTATGATTATTATTATTTGTTATGGGTTTGCACCTTGTCGACTTTGGGATCATTAGAAGCTGGAAAGAGCTGGGAGCGACAAGGAACGGGAAGGAATTCGACCATGGCACTTTGAAAATTTCTATGCTATGCATAACCCATAACGGCACGAGGGACAAAAGAATTCATATAGGCATAAGTACAGCACATTACTTCTTTGATCTTATTTATCCTGTCACTACATCGGCGAGAGCAGTATTTCACTGTATTAGTAAATAATAAAATTTATTTGGAAACCATCACAGTATGCCAGCCCATTCTCCATTTCAATTCTGCGACTGTGCCACGCGGCGACGAATAGCGCGAAGCGCGACTCTTCTCTGCACACTTTACAATCCCATACAACACACCATTACTTGAGGGCCCCATACACACAACAACTTGTTGTCCAACCATACGCTCTACCTGGTTGGTCAAAACAGAAACAAGTTGGACAACACTGTTGCCCGTATCAGTAGAGAGAGAATCAGCATACAAAGAACAAGGTGTTACTTATACCAGTAATGTTGGAAGTTGAAGAAATTTCTTTATGTACTGTGATAAATGCTGCGTGCAAAGAAAACAAAAGCAGAAGGAGAATAGTAAAAATTTGGGTAAAAAAAGGTGCTCCAAAAACATCCTAAATTTTCAAACACAAATTTGCTATCGGAGCTCAAAGTCAATGTACCGGAAGATAACAAATATTTTCCGAGGATTAAAAATCGATTAACCGAAATATGCGAGCCGATTGTCCGATTTGTATACAAATATACATGTAGTGTATAACAAAATTTTCGTGAAAACGCTCAGCATCTACGTATTTTCAAGCAATAAGATGAATAAGTTTTTAATAACAATTGGAAAACTTTTTGTAATAATCGACTTGAAAAATTTCTTATAAAAGATTCAAATATAAAATTGGTATAAATTTTACGAAATAATAACAGGAAAAAATGGTAAATAGAAGTGCCGAAAATCGAAGAATTTAGTGATAAAAGGAGAAAACCGAGTTTCCTAGTACACCACGAAGGTCGTTTGGAGTAATAATAATGAGTATGTCATTATTGACCGAGATATCCCAGCGTCTCTCTCGTTGCTACCTTCAACCTGGTAATCCTGCCGTGTAAAGGGAAATCTCAACCACGGAAGCATACTTCACATTGCACGGCAAGTTCAGCCAAAGTGAAGGTCAGTTTGAGGGCCTTTGAAAATCTCAGCTGAGACCGGGATTCGAATTGGGGACCTTTCTATCCTCAGTCAGATGCCACCACTGAGACACCAGACTGCTCGCTTAGAGTATAAAACAAATTACAAAAAGTGCAGCCGGGAACAAGTTCTGACTAACAAATGGTCTCGTGATATGTTGGATTACGTACAATTCGGTTTTATCGAGGATGCTTAAGTATTTCTCTGTAATTAATATGACCCTTTCAAACAAATCCACGAAATCTACAAATTTAAAACAGCACTTAGAATCAAAACATCCAGAATAGCTAGTTGCCGACAGATTTCTTTACACATAAAAGGAGGGAATAAGGGTTAAAAAAAAAGAAAAAGAATAAGGCTTTGATCTTTTCTTCAGTCAGGAAACATTGCATCGGTTTCTCATGAAATATCAAAATTAATTGCTGAGACTGGTTACCCTCACAACTTCACTGAAAAGTTACTAGTTCCAGCAATGTGACTAATAGTATTGAAGAAACAGTCATATCTGTCTTTAAAGAATGTTGTTTCTTTTCTTTGTGGATGTAGTGGATTTAATGTGTTTTGCAAGATATGAATTTAATGTGTGGGTCTGAGCATACGCAATGGCCACAGTGCCAGACTGATTGTGAGAGGCATAAAACCTTGTCCACTAAACCCGAGAATATTTTCTGTTCTGTGCAAAGAAATGGGAAATGGAGGAAACAACCATCATTTTTCACACTTCAAATTAAGATCGCTATCAACAGAAAATGTTTAAAAGACATACTCAGTAGCAGGAAGAAGTTTCAAGATTCACAGAACAACATCGTAGAAGAGTTAAGGATGTAATATTTCAATTCAAAAACAGTTTTGATTTTTTGAATCATTTAAATATGGCCTTACAAGGTAACAATGTTACTGTTTTTAAAGAGCAAGAGAAAGTTGTAACTGCAAAAAAATAAAATGGGGGAAAAAAACAACAAACTCTGTAGTCATGTCATGTGGAAGGTGGTAACTACAAAGCTTTTGTGAAGCTATCATAGCTGCAGAATGAGTATAACTTTGAATTCATCACCAGATAAGATTTCACCTGCCATCCAGAAACATTTCCTAGGCATGGAGACTAATCTGAAGAATATTTTTCCACAATGAACAGCGACAAAGAATGAATAGGAAGTCCATTCGCGTTTAATGCAGAAGCCAAGACAGAATTGCAGGATTCAGATGTTGAGTCCATAATTAAACTGACATCACTGAAAGAAACATTAAAGAGAATATCTGATGGCACTTTTGGCTGCCATGTAGTCAGGAGTATCTAGTTTTAGCAGAAAATGTAGTAAAATTTTTGGTAACCTAAAAGTGTGAAGCCGAATTAGCAACACTAGTTATCCTAAACAAAAGTTAATAAAGAACCAGACTTGAGAATTAAGTTATCATCTTTAGTTGCTCTCTAGTTGTGGTTTCCATATCTCTGTTAGTCGAATCACGCATTAGAATTGTTTCGGTTCCTACTTTGATGTACTTTTGAAGGAACCATCTGGCATTCTTCTGGAACCATGGAAAACCAAAATCAGGATTGCCAGATGCATCCTCCCAGACCACAATTATCCACGTGTATCAGACAAATAATCTGAAGAAAATTATAAGGCTGTAACATAAGCAAAAAGCATTAATTTCTTCTTTCTTGATAGGAGCAATGAAACCATCTCTTGACAGGTGTTGGTCAGACTTTGGAAGAAACAAAACTGCACAGGAATATAAAGAAATTAGGAGGAAGAGGGCAGCAGGTGTGAGCATAAAGTAACTGAGGAGAAGTGCAATAGTTTGTGAAAGAAGCAAAAGGTGAGAAATAGAAGTGTAGAGAAATTTCCTGACTGAATGATACTGTGCACGTAGCATTAAACCATAATATTAAATCATTCACCAAATGCTGTGATTGCTTTACTGAAAAAATAGGAGAAACAATGACCACAATAGTCATAACAAACAATATATGCAGAAAAAGAGTGCTTTATACTGTCAAGTGGATGAATTTAAGGTAGTAGAAAATGCAGCACTTACAAAATATTACGAAATATCCAATTACCCATTTTTTAAGGTTATTCGATAAACTGTTTTCTTCACCCATTGTTTCTAGAACATCTTTATTTTGTACTTTCTGAGCATAGTTGATTTTCAGTATCCTTAAATTCCTCTGCCTTCTGGCCTGTGTTCCTCCTCATATATACTGCTGTACAAGGTTCCTTCAAAGTCTTATGCCAATGTTTGATATCGAAGAAAAAGCTTCAATTTGATTGTATCTATCTGATTTTAGTAACATCACTGTAATATCAGCTGTAATTTTGTTACCTAAATAATGTTTTCTTACTTCTTCTACGACTTCTATTACAGTTGTAACTGCTATTGTAATTTCTACAGTACTTGATTACCTTTGTTGATATCTAGTGCAAATTCCTCTACTGACAATTTGTTCAGAACAGTCAGCAAAACCTGCATATCTTTATTCTCATTGATTAAGAAGACAATATAAGGAAAATTTATTCACCGATTTTTTTTTTTTTTTTTTTTTTGCTGGAGGCTTAAGTCTAATCCAGGTCATGAAGGTGGGAAACTGGGAGCATAGGATGGGAAGGAATTTGGCCATGGTCTTTTGAAGAAACCATTCTGACATTCACCTGGAGTGATTTGGGGAAACCAAACTCTGAATGGCCGGCCACATATCGCGAGCATTACAGCTCATTCACCACGCTCTCTGGAGGAAATGTTGACTCTTGACTGAGTGACAAGAGAGGATATGTAAAAACAGAATACTTTTGAGGACAAAAGTAAAAGTATATGAAAAGCATTTACTACCACAGTAAATGACATAATTGCAATTCCATCAAAATAGAGAGTTTAAGTGGTAGAAGAAATTTATAACAAAAACAATTCATTCTCTGTAATTCAAAAATTTCGCCAACACTTTTATTCCCTACACATTACAGATCTTAACCGTCATTTCACCTACTGTACTATTTCAGTATTTTGATATTACCAAGTGGTCAAAAGCTGTGCTCATGCAAACTTTATGAATATATAACCCTCTTGAAATTTATTTCAGTATCACTTTTCTCAAAAGAATGATGCAGTTAACAAGTTACGAATAAAATGAAATCTGACTTAACGTACAAAATTTGTTTGTTGTTTGAAAAATAAGAGTATCATAGAGGAATTAACGTAACTGACTAGCATTAACAACAGTGAAAGTGATCAAAATAGAAAATACCAAGTTTTTACTGACCATTTTCGATTTTGGGTGCTGAAAATGTAAAAATATGTAACTTAAATTCGTGGAAGAATGAAACTTTTTTTTAAAAAAAGAAATAAACAAAAAATATGATAATTGAGGGAACAAATTAAGCACTACTTGTGTCAAACATACTATCAAATAATAAAGACACAGAAAACAAAATATATTATTGCAAAAAAAAATTAACGAGTTGCAGAAACAAGATAGTAATTGGCATCACAAATAAAAAAATTGGATGCCAGTTAAAAGGAACTACAACCCTTTCTGACTTAAACTCATTTTTTAAAGCTTAAAATCATGTGATGTTTTCAAAATTCTATACTGTTTAACTAATTTTCCCACTTTGTTATAAGTAAACCAACATCCTTTTCAGTTATTGCTTTACTTCAGCTAGCATATCCACAGAGGCACGTGTTCGTTTCACAAGATTTCACCAATATTTTATAATATTATAATACATAAGTTAATTTACTAATTGCAGCTGTGACACATGTGAAATAATTTTTCATTTTCACTCTTTGGAAACACTTTCAAAATCACACAAGCCCAAATTTAAATTTAATGCTTCAAATAAAAAAAGACATACAATCCTGTTAAACCGGTGGTTCCAAGCAACATGTGTCAAGCCCCCCATGATCACAATTACTGCCAGTAAATGTCAAAATTTTATTTCCCGATCAGTAATAATGAACTATTAAATTGGGTTCCATAAAAAACTTTATTGACAAAGTATATTTTAAAAGAAGTATGACAGTATTATAGGTTTTTCAACAACAAAAAATTAGTTCATTTCACATCTGATCCTTTAACACTGTGCGGCTTCAATGGACATAATTTTAGAGATGGAGAGAGTAACTTAATATTTCATACCTGTGTATGTGTATAAGCTGTCGCAGCTGCATTGCTATTGTATTTTGACGACACGTAGGGTGGGTACGAGAGAGCCACTTGGACAGCCGAGGTATTTATGTACGTGTCCGAGCCGGGTGTAGGTCCTTTAATCTGCAACAGGCATTAAGTCACATTTCATATAGAACCTCTCTAAAACGGGAACCTTATGTCACTTAAAAATTGGGCATTACGCCTTCAGCAACCTGGAATAAAAAAAAATTAAAAAACGGCGTTGTCATCCGTATCGAAGTATCGGCAAGGACAAGGAACATCCGCTGCAAATTATATATACATATGTTCAATATAGTTTTCGACTGTTACATTGTTTTTAAGCACATCGCATTATATATGAGATTTCTCTCTACTAAATTTTATCACTGGTGTCAGTAGGTATGGAAGTGGAATATTTAATGTAAATTCTGATTAAGCCTTCATATCGAACTTGTGTCATGCACCTTTTCCCTGTCTTCCACTGCCATCACGATAGTTTGGTATTCTGTAAGGTGACAAAGCCCCTTTTGAAGAACAAATGTGTGTATTTACCAATATGTTGTTTAATTTTTTGTGTGTGGTAGATATCTGTCTTCTTTTCCATTGTACTGGTGACATATCTTTGTGTTTATTAACACGAATGAAATTTAGTTTGTTGAGTGGCTTTTTGTTAGTGGTTATCACATTTTGTTTATAGTAGTAGGACGCCGTCATATTTTGCTACCGACTGTTAGAAGAATTCTATCACCTCCCAACCTACAAAAAAATATGCAAGTAAAACAAAATGTGCAGCTTTAATAAACTCCCTCCCTCTCTCTCCATCGCAACATCCACTTGGAGTGATTTTGGGAGACCGTGGAAAATCGAAATCTGGGTAGCCGGGGAGGGATGTGAAGCAACGTCCTCTTGAATGCCATGCCAGAGCATTACCGCGGTACCTGCGGTGTCAACTATTGGCGGCTATCAAACAAACTATACCCGTATGACAAGATGGTGCACGGCACAATTTTGTTATGTTTAACGGTAAATGTAGACTCGTAGAAATTGAACATAAATTAAATTATATTAAAAACACGTAAACTATTTTTTTTATTTTACTTATGTCTTTAACGCTTCGTCGACGTCGCGGTCATTACAGGAGAGATAGGCCTGGGGACAAGGAACCGCAAGGAATTCGGTCATCGCCTTCTGAAGGCAACATCCCGGAATTCACCTGGAGTGAAAGGCCTGGGGACAAGGAACCGCAAGGAATTCGGGCATCGCCTTCTGAAGGCAACATCCCGGAATTCACCTGGAGTGATAGGCCTGGGGACAAGGAACCGCAAGGAATTCGGGCATCGCCTTCTGAAGGCAACATCCCGGAATTCACCTGGAGTGATAGGCCTGGGGACAAGGAACCGCAAGGAATTCGGGCATCGCCTTCTGAAGGTAACATCCCGGAATTCACCTGGAGTGATAGGCCTGGGGACAAGGAACCGCAAGGAATTCGGGCATCGCCTTCTGAAGGCAACATCCCGGAATTCACCTGGAGTGATTTGGGAAAGCCATGAAAAATCCAAATCTGGATGCCCGGACGGGGATTCGAACCGGCGTCCTCCCGAATGCGAGGCCAGAGCGTTAACCACTGACCCACCACACTCGCTACGTAAAACAAGTGAAATTGTCAATAAATCGCCGATGACACCGCGACGATACTAAACAAATTGAAAACAGTTGCTTTGGTGTTATTTAATAATGTTGGATAGATCGCCAACTTCCTCATTCACGCTTTCAGTTAATAAAAGTAGATGTTTGGATGCAACTGGAAACTGTACTGGGGGATTTTTGTTTTGAGCGTGGACACCCCTAGTTTGCTTGCGTCTGGGAATACAATGCTGGTTCAAGATTATGTTTATACCACTGAAGCTCATAAACTGCAATAAATTTTGATGTTACTGTACAAATAATCGTTTTCGACATATTACAACTGCCTTCCGTGAGGCAAGAGGAGTTTAACGCCAAAGTTAAACAACAATACACCGAAATGCTACTGCATTCAACTTCAAAGCAAATGGCATCTGTTTACTTTAGAACTGATAAAATTTCTTGTTTCCATCACATGGCTAAATTAACTTTGAATATAAGAACTTCTGATGCAATCAATATCTTAATTCTCTCAATTTTATTTTCATCTTAGGGGACTACAAAGTTCCTTAACTTTGCACACGTTAAACACATTAGAATTAAACATTATCGCTTTCCGACACCGTTGATTTCAAAAGTGGACTTTCGACGGAGTGCGATCAATGGGAATTAATTATCAATAAAGCCAAACCATGATCATTGCCTTCTTCCCTGCGTTTGTATACTCCCAGAGGGCAACTATGTCAACACGCCGAGAGGATAGGTTCATTCAAGCTGCTACATACGTCCTAAAAATTTAATGACGAAATTAGATATTTATCCGTGAGTAGATATCTAACCTTTTCCTGTTATCTATTGCAATAACATTCTTTTTGGAAAATTTCAGAAGAATACAAAGTATCAAAACGCTGCGATGGATACTAGGTGGCTTTCTCTATAAACAGTTTCTAACGGACATTATTTTGATGAATAATAATTATTTACATTTACCTTTTTGAGTGCCGTCTTATGTTCCTGACTAGAAACAAACTTGGATGCCAGGACCAAATCTAATCGTTACTGTGCTCTTCGCTTCTGTATACACTTGTCGCTGGTTCGCAAGCTTTTATGAAGTGATATAAAGATCAATCATATAGCTTCAGTTTGGGAACTACACAAGAAATGACATTACAGCGGCTAAGCTTAACCGTGATCGAAAAATAACGACTCAGCAGTAGGGATATTTACTAAACATCGATGCATTCCATGTTTACCCCACGATACATCGAATTGACAAAGAATATTTTTATTCCATGCATCGATTTTTTTAAATATAAAAACATCGAATCATTAAAAAATTAACTCTGACTAATAATGACAAAAATAATAGAAATAAATGTTAATATTACTAAGTTTATTCGAGATTAAATTAAATTATTTCAATTTGAAGTAACTCATTAACAGGTTACACCTGTGAGCAACTAGCAGGACGTAACAACGGTGAAGATGAATTTTTCTTGCGGTTGGCTATCCTGTCCGTATGCGTGAATGAACAAAGTCAGTTTCATAGGTTCACTACAACCGGATTTTTATTGTAATGGTCTGGTATCGTAATAAAATATTTCTGTTAATCTCTAGTTTCTGTCTCACTCAGAAAGCTATACCTCACTCATACAACACTACTAAAGCAACACACAGTATCATAAAATTAATTTTTTAATGTTGGGTGAACGTTAACGCTCTGGCCTCGCATTCGGAAGCATGCGGGTTTGAATCCCCGTCCGGGCATCCAGATTTTGGTTTTCCTAAACCACTCTAGCTGAATGCCGGGATGCTTCCTTCAAAAGGCCTTGGCCGAATTCCTTCCCGTCCCTTGCCCCTCGTCTTTCCCCGCCTCTAATGACCTCAACGTCGACGAGGCGTAAAGCCATAAACAAAAAAGCATAAAATTAAACACATCATTGCAGCTACAGCACTACACTGTTGGTATAGTGTTACTCTGTGTTTACACGCGCCAAACGAAAGACAACGAACTATCTGTGTTCAACTGCAAATGGTGAATATCAAACTATTGACACATTTTCTCTTGGCGATTTTAAAGGAACAGATAAGAAATAAATGAAACGACATTTGCCGACGAATATTGTTGGTTTGTATTTGCTGAGGTAAGTAAAACGTAAAAGTATTCGATGTTGTAAAAATACCGATGTTTTTAAGCGATGCATCGAGAAACATCGATGTAGGGTTCCGATGTTTTACATTGAATAAAAAAAATCTATGTAATTTGTAAGTGGATACACCTTCTCAGCAGTTCAGTTCCCATCAGATCTGGCGTCTATTTTGTCGTCCCCTTATTTTTCCATGTACACTTTGTTGTAGCCAATCCCTAAGTACTCTTTGTTGTGTACGATCCTTCCATGCGTTCTTTTTTTCAACCATCATTTCCGGAATATGAACTTCTCGTACTTAATTTTCTACAGCAACACATTACGAATGGCTTCCTAAGTTTAAGAATTTTGTGCGGCAATATTGCTTGCTAAATAGCACCATTTTATTCCACCACGTACGTTCCAATCTCAATATTCAGTGAGTTCTCACTGTCATTTCTATAGCACTTCGCTGATTATTCTTAGTTCATATCCTTATTCCAATATTCTGTTCATTCTATTCATTCAACTATTACGACGTTACACATCACCAGTAAATCGCAGCATACTGATCCTTTTCGCTTAAACTTTTATTCCAAGCTGTCTTTTACTATTTCCTCTTAATGCTTTACGGCGTGAAACCACTGGGGACAAGGAACTGGAAGGAGTTTGGTCATGGCATTCACATGGAGCGATTTTGAGTAACCATGTAAAACCGAAATCTGGATTACCGGATGGGGATATAACCCACGATCTGCAGAACTCAAGGTTTTGTCATCAACCGTTCATCCGCCCCTGACCTTTGGACCGGAGATGAAATACACTCCCTCCTTTTTGTGTATGTCTCATGAATTTGTACTTCAATTAAGGCTACTTGATTCTTTCATGGATGACAAATTATTCCTCTTGTAATTACGTCACACATTAAGCGAGAGAGGGGGTCCACAAAGAATGACATGAGGTGACAAGGAGGGGTAGAGCTGAGTCATATGCTAGGTAACGTCATTTCTATTACAAAACAGCAGAGACAAAAAAAATCTGTGCTTTTTTTTCCTTTGCTGGACCGTGTTCAGAAGATTATAATTAAGCTGCCATAAATATTATTGCATTTGATGATTACATTTCTAGATATTATTTCGCTACGATGTTTAAACAGATTTTAAATAAAAAATTAATAACGCGAGTGAAATTGCGGGGATACATCAAATCCAATAATCTAAACTGATAATACAATTAATTAGGGACCAGTTGAAATGAATGATTACTGGCGACATGGACGAGGATGGCTAGATGACCCATTCCATCAATCCTTTCCCTGGATCCAAAAACGTCATCAGTATTTTTTTGCCTCATCCCTCTAATCCAATGGTGTCCAACCTTTTCAGCGGCCGGCCCTAATTTTAGAAATAGAATAACCCATGGGGTTGAATGATCTATTTTATTGGAAAAAATACGAGTGGGGGTTACTCGCAAATAGCTATCCAAATGATCATCGCTAGATCAAGCGAGTGATGATATTGGTTTAAAATCTACTTAACTTGTGTTGTAGTGACCGTTGAAAGTTAGGGTTTACCTATATAATATCCAGCTTCGCGGGCCACATGCTGACATATGGCGGGCCGCGGGTTGGCCATCCCTGCTCTAATCGCTTCCACTTTCCTGTGTCTTCTATTACACTTTTAGTAACTTCCTCAGGATAAGGGTACTTACGTGTTTCTCAGCTTGTTTCTTATTCGGGTGTCATAAGATTATGCTGTCTGTTGGAACCTACCGCAGGTTTTTCTCTCTTTTCTTAAAAAAATTAAATCTAATATGCCTGCTTTTCCTTTTTAGCTTAAAAGCGGTTTCACTCGGCATCTTTCATGCTACTATCTCCTTTGTTTTCTTCGCCACATCTTTTACAGCCATTTTTATTAGCTTTCCTTTTCACTTCTTTTCTAAACTATTGGTAGTGGTCAGAATTAATATGCGTTGTGGAGAACTCTTTACACCCCAATATTTTATTTCGGATCTTTTTGTAACCAAATATATTTTAGTTGATATCTTGCTGCATTCTCCGGTTGGTTGCACGGATATAGTTTCCTGTATTTCTTGAATGTTGCAACCACTTAATAATTCTTCACAACATTCTTCTTAACATCCTTATTTCTCACTCGTTGCGTTCTTCTGTAACAGAATTGGCAGTAATATCCCTTTCTCTATTTAAGTTGACAATTGCCATTTACGTTTATTTAATATTAACTAGCTTTTCAGTTTTCTCACATTTTCGCTATTTGCGAAGACGTTTTCTCATTTCTTTCCATTATAACTGCCACAAATGTATCTTCTCTGGCAGTTTATGTGTTAGTTCAGTATTTCATAGAGCATATGTCTTACACATAATTTTATTTAATTTAACCAATTCGTATAACTTTTACTGAAGACTTTTCGACTAATGTACTTTTGCCCTCTTACTAGGAGCCCGTTTACTAGCGGTGGGTAACTCCTGGAGAGGCTGACATTAAGCTGGGCACTTTATCGAAATCGAAAAATGGTGTAATTTCTTGCTGATGACACAAAAAGTTATATGGGCAGACAGAAATCCTTTTTTCGGGTACAAGCTTATGGAAATAAAGAGACATTTTCACGTGTTCTGTCAATATCTCATATTTTATAATGGGCTGCTGTAAATTACATACGCACGGATTTTTACGATCAGTTAATTGTCTTATAAATAACCTAGTTTACAATTAATGATTCAGAGAAGCAGCTGTATATAATAAATATAAATAACCACTTGGATGAATTATGCTAGGCTCAAGAATGGCCGAATTAATTAGCGAATAATATTCCAGAGTTTATATCGTATATTAAAGATAAGAATAGATGGGTTTGCGATAACCGTGAGTTAAAACTCAGGATGCAAAAAGACGAATGCGCAGCAACAAATAAATCTGCATGTATTTGATGGGTCGCAACGGAAGAACTTTCGCTGCCTTCGATAAACCACTCAAAGGGATTTTTTATTATTATTATCAGACAGAATTCACCGTTGAAACTGTTCCTTATTGAATGGATTGTTTCATTTCCTCGGCTGATTCTCTTTTGTCGACTTGATTCCTAATTTGAATCAAAGATTATGAACTCAAGTCTGATGTTCATAGATATCTTTCTTTTTCTTATATACAATCACGATTCCTCTACCAAAATCAATGGAAATTTACGGCTCCTCGCGAAATAAAATACACTGGTCACTACAGTTCGATATTCCAAAACTAACAACTAGAATGGGGGCCAACCAGAAATATGAATCCAACAGCTAGTAATTCCTCGAATTATGTTAATATGTCAAGAGCCGAACATGTGAGAAAGTTATCGGGACAATTAACGATTCTCGGACATATACCTTAAAAATTGGAAAGCAAATCAACTGAGTAAAAGTCAGTAGTGCTCTAGTATAGAAATCTTTACATAGGGATAGGGAAGAAGCAGAAATGAACAGTGGGTTTCGTACTTGTCTAGTTGTACGCGAAATGTTGAATGGCACGGGTTGGAAAAAATGTTGGTGTTCCAAAAGAAGTCATTCTCGGGATAGAGATCGCAATAAGCGAGACCAGGTATGGATTTCGAAGGAGTAAGCACTGTTAAAATAGTTTTTGCTTTTTAAAGCTTCCTCATTTAGATGTCCGGTAATAAAGGCCCAACAAAATTGAGCCGGTTTATCTCATTCTATATTTTGCTTATGTTTCAGTTTTTAAATTGTAAAACGATTATGAAGCCTTGGGAATTAAACACTGTCTTGATTTGGTAATTCGGTATCCATTTCAAAATATGACCAGACGGATCCGATTGAACATTGAGGTTCCACGCGGCGAAGCGAATTAAATAGCAAAATTGACGAAATAAAGAGCAAGCAATTGCAATCTTTGCTTTTTGTGTATAAAGGCTAATCGGGCTTCATTTTTCTTTCAATTTTGGTAAACACTTGGATGGCACATAGCGTAAATGCAAATGTATATCTGAAGCTTATGCGATGTCCCCACCTTACTAATAATACTGACAGAAACGGAGTGGCTAGCATCAGCGTGACGTCACCGTATCAGTTATGACGAAAACAAAGCAGCTGTTCAAGGTGATTGCTGTTGTCACGCGACCCACGCGATATAGCCGCACACTTCATTCATAAAACTTAGTTCACAACCCAAAGGTTAGTTGGATCCTCCCGAAGCCACTGTCACAGGAACGACATATGATCAAACACCCGGGTCCAGGGCAGCAAGCGCCCAACCACTGAGCTATCAGCCGATAAAAGTTTCGAGCACACAGTTTCAGCGGTTATTTTTATCAATCACTTTTACACTTCCAAATGTACAATTGTAACACTTTCCTTTACCTTTAAAAGAGCACTTTTCTAGTTTATTTTATTTTAGCTTCAAAAATTGTTTCCGTAGAACGGGATATGAGATCATGCGAAACACTTTCTTCATTATTACTAGCGTTGGGAAGCACGAAACAGGAACGATTCCCGCATTCGCTTGGAGTGACGGAGCCGGGAATCGAACCCGTCTCCTCAAGAACGACTGTATCAACTACCTGCATTGTGTTACGTTGAACAACTTTGCGCATTTATCACATTTTATTTGCGTATACTTTAAAGAACTATTGACAAATAGTGTCAATATTTTTGAATAGTACTGAAATTGCTGACTGAATCATCAAGTTTGTAACATGTTGAACTGGATTTTGGAATTGTTATCTCAAAGATCATCTGTAAGCGATGACTAACGTCTTGTTGGTATACACATCGATAACGTATCTGTATTTAGACGAGTATAGCAACGTCACTTAGCCAGTTACGTAAGTGTAAAACGGTGTAAACGAGATTCGTCGCATGTTACCGTAGCCCCGTTAACAGTGACAGCACAATTATTTGGAAGCATTAAATAATCTACAAGTGTCAGTGCACGTTAGCTAACATGTGACGAATATGAACAATTAAAAAAAAAAAAAAATCTGCAAATTGTTGTCAAGGCAGAAAATATGTGCTATATTCTCAATTCTAGGAAGTACAATAAGAGGCAAAAGTTAAATGGGCGATTTTGAATAAACTATGTTTAAATTTAAATGATGACTTAAAAGACATCCTGCAATGTTTTCAGGGAGTGATTTCGGGAAACCATGGAAAACTGAAAATATAGATGGCAGACGGGGACTGGAGCATTACCGCGATGGGTTTGTCATCAATTAAACACGTAATTGGTTTAGGAGTCAGACGCAAAACAATATTTATCATCTTTCTCGCCAAGTCCGGATCGCAATTGGAGAATTGTTCCTGTAACTTTTCTGTGTTCATTTAAAGTTTGTGCACATCTACGAAAAACAAGTCATTGGAAACTTCATCTTGGATTACAATAAAAAATAATCTCAGCAACATTTTATTGCGTTATTTTTATAGTGTCATTTCATCCTTAGAGATGAATAATTTAGTTGCTGAATATTGATTATGGAAATTCGAACCTTATTCGGTTAGTATTGGCAGACTGACACTCCTACATCCTGTGGAACTGCCGACCTGTCACCACCCAGCTGACTATCGGCATGAATGAAACACTGCCGACATTGTTCTCTTCTACCAATTTTTTTTTTCTACGGTCTGCCTATGAAACTTTATGCGATTTTTTATTCCTTGAAAGATTTTCACACAATTTCATAAAAATATTAATCTATTTCGTTGCAGCTTTTGAGCTTCCTTCCTGGATCATTAACTTCAGATACTTATATAATGTGTTATGTCCCAGTTGAATATCTTCTCCATCAATCAGATCATTATGCATACAACACACCTGGCATCACGCCTTTCGTCTGTATAACAGATTTTCATTTTTTTTTTCCGCACAAACAATTGGAATGTATTTCGCCTATCAAGGTAAACAACCTGAGATGTAAGCGGAGTGAAAGCCACTAGGTAGCTCATCGCAATTAAAAAAACTGCAATATCGGTTGCTATTAATATTCAAAATTTTCGAGTTGCAGGATGTTTTATGACAATTTTGAAGGCTTAACGTTGTCTTTCGACCATTTTACGCATCTTCCTTCCAAGCGAAAATCCAAAACATGATGATAATCATTTTGATTTAAAATTCGAATTGAAGTTTTGTGGTCAACTGGCAAAAAAACCACTGACATAACTGTAATAAACAAGAAATGTAAAGAGATTAATTACTTTTTCAGCCCCCATGTAGCCCAGATTAAACAAAACCCTTCCCAACGGCTTTCCCGTCATGTCAAGTAAACGCCGGAGACATCTAGCGGTGGACTCAAGTAGCTGCTATTTTACTGCCCATGCAGCCCGAAACCTGACCTTTCACGGCTTGTAAATTCTGACAATAGATGCTGCAGACTGCAATGTGTGTATCTGTATCGGATTTTAAACAGAATCGGAACTATCGGAGAGGAAGATTCGAGAAAGGAAAGGCTTACGGCCTCCCCTGCTGGAGAATGGACTTGCCCAGCGCGTGGACGAGAATAGCCGTAAGCTGCCTGTGGCTGGCAATCACATCCGTTAACCACGTTTCTAGCTGGAACATCACTGAGCGTGTAAGTGGTTAACAGAAACTAAAAAAAAAGGATACTTGCTGCACAAAATAGTTTAGGAGTTACCCCTGATGCTTACGCGCCACCAGCTGTTTCTGTTTCCTGAGTTTAAGTGATGTTTCCTTTCAAAATAAATAGGCCCTAGCATATTTTGTAATTCATGCCTGTAGGCTCTCACGTGAAACTTACTCTACGAGTCAAATGGGTGCAATATTAATATTATGCAGCTTTTTAAGGAAACCTGCCAGTATAACAAATATGTACAAACTGAGACGCCGAATTGACAGGAAACAAGGATATCCATTAAGATAGAAACTTACCGACATTGGAGAACGGATAATTTCACGTTCTAAATTCAATTACGTGAAATGAAAACATTGGCTGGATTACATTTTTGTGTCCGAGTCACAAGAAGAAAAGCTAACAAATCAAAATTTAATTTGTTGATACGAGATTACGAAGTAAGAGGAAAATGTACTAGAAGACATCTCTTGTCATAGAGGAACATTTCATTACACTTTCCCGAGGTGTTGACATACATTATCTCACCATTACCAAGAACCAAATTGTCATAACAGTCCGAGATGCATACGATTTGTGCACATTTTTAACATTCACAAAACGTATTATAACACAGAATTAATATTTTTTATTCATACTACGAGTCTATATTTAATGTCATTTTACACAGAAGTGAGAGATTTTTTTTAGTGATTCCACTGGTGGTTTGGAGGATGCTGCATGGCCGACGCAATTTCTTGCCATCGTTCACAGATGCTGCCATACATCTGAACTCTAAAGTGGCGACGGTTACTTCCTTTGACTGTTCAGTGCGTAATAATTCTATTATTTTTAACTGCTTGACGTCTCTTAACTGCGAGGTCTTTAGAGACGGGAAAGGATGGGGGCAAGGAATGGGAAGGAATTCAGCCATGGCCTTTTGAAGGAAGCATCCCGGCATTTGCCTGGAGTGAGAGTAATTCTAAACGGATGTTATAAGGTAGAAATTAGTCTCAACAGCTAATAACCTGAAATGTTTACAAGGGAGCGTCCATAAACCACGTAGAGCAGCCAACCCCTCCCCTCTTTAGAAGCTCCCCAAGCAATGCTCTGTTAGTTCTTTCTCGGTGCTAGGGAGTGAAGAAAAGTCATTAACTGAATTGACTTACGAACGAATTCACGTTCGAAGGCATTAAACAGGTTCGTCTGTGTAGTGATTAATGTATCGTATCTCTCATTTTTCATTAGCCATTTATGGCACCATTACTTTTCCTGTGCAGTGGGCTTGCCTGCCAATGCTACAAATTCAGTAATATCTACAACTTATTACAGATGTACGAAGCTGAGAATTTTCGTATACAGAAACTATTTAACCTCCCTAAAAGCCCACGCCGACTTAATCCTCGATTCCCAGTCTCAATGCTACTGGTTTTTGTGAATATCAAACTAGCCTTTGATTTATGCTTTGAGACTTTATAGTAAGCCGTATTATAATAGACATTAACCTGAACTTCGTATTTTGTCATAGGCAAACTTCTTAAATCAAGAATACGAGTAAATATCAATAATATGATAACTAAATACATCTGCATGTATAATATCGACGTCTCTCAAATGGCCGGTGGCGAAATTATTGGCGATGCAAAACATGTACTATTCGGAAGTGGTACATAACGCAAAACCTCGATCGCTTAAGGTAAGTTACCTGTAGTCGACATGAAATTCGAATTTAAGGAAATACAATAATCCAGGAAGCCATGCATAAAACTTTGCAACACTGACAGGTTTATTTGTCTGTCATCTTGCTAGCGAAATCGTAACGACAGGAAATGCTTTAACTCTTAATCAATGTAAGTGTACTATACTATCTACTAAACGTGAATAAGTAAATATGATCGAGATGAAATAAATAAGCGTATGCATTCGTAGTTTAAACGACAAGAATATTTCTGTTATGAAGAATCTCTAGTGTCGAATATAGGTATTGTACCTAAATTCTTGCATCGATAGGGGTGTTGAATTTGTGTTCCAAACTAAAATTTGAGTTTTGCTCATAAACTGGACGAACCTTCGACCCTTTTGCAACAATAATTTTTTTATACGCTATGGTGCGGCGCTATAAACCTAAAATTGACACATGGTGACGGTCTTCGGTCCACACGATGTCATTTTTTGAAGCCTGTAGCTACTTATGTCGTAGGCAGGTAGATAACCCATCAATCGCCAAGTACTTCATGTAAAGCCGGCAGATATTACAAAGGAAAATCAGACGCGTTTTTTATATTATTTTTATGAATAAATTTAGTGTAAAGTTGCTTCTCTGAGTCTACAGTACCACGCGGGGCTCACGACTTGTGGGACCTGGGTTGGCATCCATAGGACCCCATTTGGATCGGGATTGCTTCCACTTGGAACAGCCTCTTCTGTCAACTTTCTTATCGGTCTCGATATAATGTAGTAGAAATATTCGGGATGCAGAAAATGATTTTAGAATGCCCGGTCACAGGCGCCGTAATGGAAAAATAAATTCTTAACGTTTCGACAATAGGTACGTTTTACTACTCACGAAGTGACCGCCAATTCACACTACATTTGGGTGACACTCAGAGGTTAGTTAGCTAGGCTACCAAGTTCACCATTCAATCCATTTTTGTCGTAGTGGCTTAATCCTGTACTTCCAACATTTTTAGGAGAAACGATACGCGTTCTATAGTACTTTACCTCTCGCAAACCTTCAAACTATCGTGTCAAATTCGTAATACGCGTCGGGATGCCAGCAAGTAATTCCAAACACCGCCATCATGCAGAGTGGTTTAGCATTTAACCCGGGCCTTTGGTTCAGAAAATGAGTACCTCCCAGTATCGTTTGGTTTTTTTTTTGTGGCTTTACACCTTGTAGACGTCGTCAAGGCCATTATAGACGCGAGATGTGACTTGAGGGGGGGGGGGGGCATGAACGGAAAGAAATTCGGCCATGGCATTTTGAAGGAACCATACAGGTACTCGCCTGTACTAATTTGGTAAAACAGAAATCTGGATGGCCGGAGAGGGATTGGAACCCGCACTAGATCCAACCAATAACCAGGCCACGAGGCTGATTGCATAAGACCTTTTTTTATATATATATATGGCATTTGGCAACGGAGGCCATACAGCCAGCTCAAGGTAATTATAATTGCTTTCAGTGTACAGACGCCACAGGACGGACAGGACATTCACACAGACACACAACACTTAACATCCATGCCCGCGGCCGGATTCGAACCGGCGGCCTTCGGCACGCGGAGCTAGCACTCTAGCCCCTACGCTACCGAGGCCGGCTGCATAAGACC
>JARYHS010007852.1:0-35864 GCA_031002005.1 Vandiemenella viatica
CAACCATTGCTCAGGGGCCCCTAAAGAACAATTTAAGGGCCCCCATCCTCAGTTCAGGGGGCCCCTACCAGCACACAAAGCAAAAAAAAAGGTCGCCCGTCTGGCACGAGGGCCCAAAATAAATTTTTTGCACCGGGGTCCTTGTTGATCCTAGCTACGCCACTGTATATATATGTATAAATATATATTGACACTAATCAGAATTAAACAACTAAAGAAATCTTAAGTGACCTCTGTCAGCATCAGTTGGTGTTTTTATATCTAAATAATTATAAGATTATAGCGTGAATCATGGGCGTAGCCAAGATAGGGCAGTGTGGGTTGCTTACTCAACCTTGGCTCCCTCATTCAAGTTGTTGAGCAAAAATAATATGAAAATAAAAATTTCCACTTTTAATATTGAAAAATAAATTTTGACAAAATTTAGCCGGAACTCACGCAGACTAGTGCTTAAAATAATTTAAATGAGTGTTCAATTTTTTTTTTCAAGTAACACAACTTTCAACAAGTATTTTTATTAATTTTCCTTGTTTTTTGCTCCACCCTGAAGCTGATCCTAACTACACCTTTGTCCTGAATAGCAGAATACATTTTTTTTTTTTTTTTTTTTTTTTTTTTTTTTTTTTTTTTTTTTTTTTGGTGATAAGAGGTTATACAGTTTTTGCTACATTCACAGTTATTCAAACAAAATTTTTCATTTCAGTAAGTAAAAATTTTGTCATATAATAACACTGATCTAGAGTAGTAAGGACTCAGGCATGTACTGTCTACTTTACAAATTTTTTTATCATGTAATAGCTAACATGCAGTTACTAAATTCTCATAATCCATCTAATCTCTTTTTCAGCAATGACACTTCACCATGTTGTGCAATGATGCCAGTGAAGATTGATTCTCAGTATTACAATATGAATCACAAGAAAAGAGGCATAGCAGTGATTTTTAATCATGAATATTTTGACATTAAAGGCATCAATAGGCGTAGAGGAGCAGAAGAGGATTGTAATAATTTAAACCTGACACTTGAGAAACTTGGTTTCAAAGTTATAATCCATAATGATCTCTGTTTTAAATCAATCTCTGAAAAAATTAAGGAAGGTGAGGCAATCAATGATTTTCTGTTATCATTGTTTATTATTAACATGGAAAGGAAAGATAAGACAAATCCATCACTTATCAAAGATGAAGAAGACATCTGAGGCAACAAGATATCACAAAAATCACAATCTTTAGGGTTATCTCCCTACTTACGAAGATGGACTAGGTCAGCTCATCTGCCCATAACACCAATAATATGAATAAGCTTTTTTTGTTTCAGGGGACACAAAAATAATATCATTTGAAAAGAAATCCGCAGAAAAGAAATTAATCATGAGGTTATAATTACAAAAATTTGAATGGGAAAGAATTAATACTAAAATATACAAACAAAAATAAATGACTAAATTATACATGTAAGTTATGGGATGTTATAAAGGAAGGTAAGTGTTATCTGATATTGCAGTGCAGAGGATGTCTGATGTTCAGAATGTGTTGGTAGGCCAGTTCCTGTCTACAGAATTCAGAAGGGGATGAGGTTTCATTGAGTTGTCCAATAACTTTCACTGTAAAACATCTACAGAGTTCTTAGGAATTGTGGGAGCTGATATGGGCTCCAGTTATTACCTTCTGATTAATTTCTTTTCTGTGCATAGCATTATTTTCCAGTGATATTATTTGTCTCTCTACTACTTTCCCAACTCAACACCACCAATATCTCTGTTCTGTACAAAGTGGATCACAACAAACCTTTCATATAGCTGAGTTTATCATGGATGGACATGCTGAATTAACCTTGTTTTGTGTTAGTGTAGTGTTTTTTGCCACACCTTTCCATCTTAATAATCTCTAATGACATTTCTTCCTGCTCCATTATGGTTTGACATAGTTAAACACTATCAAAATAATATTAATCAATTTAAATATTGGGCTGATTTACATATTCTTTTGAATCAACAGATCTGAGTGGAGAACCAACTGGAAGGAATGTAGATTCCTTGTTTAACTAGTGTCATTATATATATTATTAAGAAATAAATGCTTGGTGGTGGTATAAATTAAAAATTAGTATAGGAGAATAAACACTAGTTACCACAGGATGGCAACTCTACTAATTAGCTGCCCACCTCCCACAGTATTGGTACCTCATTCTAGTGTTGGTGATGGGTCATAGACATGAACATTTCAGTACTTAATGTGTGTAGATGCCTGTCTGTTTTTGTTTATTATTTATTTCTTGTGACCAGGACATTATTAAAACACGTCCGTTTTAACGGTCAAGCAAGAATGCAACAGTACATCATCTGTTTTATTCACCACAGAGAATACACAATATCCATGGACAGCATAGATACTTAGACTAAGACAATTTTATTTCGATATCATATTATAACACCCCCACTATATCGAAATAAGTTACAGCCTCACAAAACATTACAATATATTACTTAATAATCATATTTTGTTCATAAGTTTGTAATGTTTGAAGGCACAAAGAGCTTTAGTGAACAAGTCAGCTGGCATTTCATCAGTTTCCATGAATTCAAGTTTAGGCCCTAATATATTTAATACAGCATCGCGGACAAAATGGTAACGAACATCAATATGTTTAGACCTCTTGTGTATTTGCTGATTACTTGTATGCTTCAATGCACTCTGTCACTAAAGATAGTAATCATACACAAACTGCCCGTGATTTCAAATAACAGATTTCTTAAATATACTACCTCTCTGACAAAGCCATATATTCTGCTTCAGTGCTTGACAGGTAAATGCATGTAAATATCTTCCTTCAGATACCCCTGAAGTTGCATTTAAATACCTAACCATAATTGTACACCAATTGCAAATAAAATGTCTAACAACCAATGAAAAGGTTTCATGATAATCTACACTTGCTATTTCGCAAAAACATTTATCCACTGACCTAGCATGATATCACACTTTCAACCTTATTCGAACACCCACTTGTACTGCACTTGATGTTGAAGCCATCAGCCTTGCCTCCAGGGCTCGGATGCGATTCTCCTGTCTGACCATAACCGCCTTCATCTTCTGCATCACTTGCTGGAATTCTCTGATGATATCATCTGGAACACAGCTGCCTTCTTCTTTACAGGCCACACTTAATAAAGTTGTACCATATCTCTGAGGCGGTTTCCTTATTCTTTTAGACAATGTCTTAATTTCCACACTCTCAGCTGCAGTACTTTCTTCCAAGTTATCTTGACCTTCTACTTCAGCATAGTCTGATTGAGATGATTTCAGTAATTCTGGTTTGCCTGTTCCTGTCAACTGTTCTTCTTGAGCAGACTCCCCCACTGAAACTGATTTCTGTAATTCTGGTTTGTCTGTTACTGTCAATTGTCCTTGACCAGGACTCCCCCACTGAAACACTTATTTCTTCATATTTATTATCTTTTCTACTCTCCATAATAACCACATTCTTGCATATTAATATATTATTCTTCTTGTAGTCATAAATTCTATAACCTTTCATATTTTCTGAATATCCAACAAGAATGTGTTTTTGTGACTTTTTGTCCCACTTTAAACGTTTTTCTTTGGGTACTTGGACCATTACATCACTGCCAAATATACGAATATGGCTTACATCAGGTTTCTTGCCATACCACAATTCATATGGTGTCTTGTCTTGAGTTCCTGATGCAATTGATCTGTTTTTTAAGTACACGGCTGTGTTTGCTGCTTCTCCCCAAAATCTTTTATCTAGCTTTGCATCAAACAACATACATCTTGCTTTCTCAACTATTGAGCGATTCAGTCTTTCACACAGACCATTTTGTTCTGGGGTGTAAGGGTTACTTTTCTGATGAATAATACCTTCTTTCTTCAGAAAATCTGTAAACTCATTATTACAAAATTCAAAGCTATTATCAGTGCGAAATATTTTAATTTTCTTATTCTTTTGGTTTTCTACCAAGGCTTTAAATTCTTTAAATCTGCTAAATACTTCACTTTTAGCTTTCAAGAAGTAAATAAATGCCATGCGACTGAAGTCATCCACCAGCAATAAAAAATATCGTGCACAATACAAGATGGCGCTGAGCGGCAAGGATGCGTCTAGACCAGTCCATAATAAATATAAAGTTTTGAAGAATCTGAACTGTGGTAAATGTGAAAAAGTAGTCCGGAATGGTATTATTTGCGATGTTTGTGACATGTGGTATCATTTTGAAAAATGCTGTGAAGTGAAACCGAGAAATATTCCAGCTAAAGACTGGAAGTACGAGTATTGAGGTTAAGAAGAAGGATGTACAGAGTAAGGACTCGGTGTCAAATGCGCTGTTAGAAGAAATAGAAGCCCAGAAGATGATAATCGAAAATCTGAAGGAAGAAATCGGCCATTTGAAGACGATGATGGAGACAGCACATGTGGCGTCCAGTAGCAGAAATCATGAATGGCAGCAAATGAAAGGCAGACGGCGTGGGTGAGAAATCGTGTGCACAGTGTAAACAACCTACCAACTGAAAATCGCTTCTCAGTGCTTGGTGAAGAAACCTGTGCCAAGAATAATTGCAGTTATGATGACAATATTCCTGGTGACAGAAAAATGAAGATCGCTCCAAGAAGGGTGAAGAAGAAACGTGAAATTCTTCTCCTAGCGGATAATCATGGTCGTGGACTAGCTCAAAGGATGAACACAGAAATGTTATCCCTTCAAACCAGTGCTATTATAAAGCCGGGTGCGAATTTAAGTGAAGTAATCAAGTGTATAAATGGAAAGTGCTCCTCATTTAAAGAGAATGATTATGTTGTCATCATGGGTGGAAGCAATGATGTAGAGAATGGTGAACCGCAGAATGTAGTTTCTGAAATTAAAGCAAGCCTTAAAAAACTCACTCACACCAATGTATTACTCATCACTCTACCAATAAGGTATGACCAGAATCTAACTTCTTGGTGTAACAGACAAATCAGTGACATAAACAGTAACATAAACTTACTTGGCAGTAGCTTTGATAATGTGAAAATTATTAATGCCCACTCTGCCGATAGACGAATGTATACAAGGCATGGCCAACATTTCAATGCTTGGGGCAAAAATAAGCTATGTAATCTCATAAGTAGAGCTTGTGAAGAGACTCAGAATAATAATAAATCTGCTTATAGGTACAGTACAAGCTTGCAGAACTACAATCAAAAAAACTGTTAAGTGAATCCAAACCTATTGAGGTTTGGTCAGATCAACAGCTGAATAAGCAACAAGTACTGAGGTGTGTAGATCAACAACATCACAGATCTGGTGATTTGAAATCGAACTCAAATACCCTACATAGTCCAGTGCAAAAACAACAGAGTATGTCCTGTAAATCAGATCAATTATCCACATTATTTTGGAATGTTCAGGGATTAGCTAATAAAATCGATGTTATTGAAGGATATCTTGCTGACATCAATGCTGATGTATTCTGTGTGGTTGAGCATTGGTTTGAACCTAATGAAATTAGTCTTTATAGAATCACGGGGTATGTACTTAGTAATCACTTTTGTAGGTCTGCTCGAAAACATGGGGGCTGTGCAATTTACTTGAAAAATTCTATTGTCAGTAAACCACTAGAAAGAGTTAATCAGATGTCAATTGAAATGAGTTATGAGGTAACAGCCTGTTGGTTGACTGAATTTAACACAATAATTCTAACGCTGTATAGGCCCAATTGTGAGACCAAGGACTTTAAGGATTTCATCTATTGGCTAAATAATGTGTTAGAATTTGTAGCTAAATATAATTCAAATATTATATTATGTGCAGACTTCAATGTGGATTTTAGAGTAGAAAATAATTGGCAGAGCCTGGAGCTAGTTAATCTTTTTGAAACCTTTAATATGTCTTTATCAACAACTGAAATAACTAGGCCTAAGCCAGGAGGTGGCAGTTGTATTGATAATATTGTAACTGTTAAGAGATCACTATTAGACTGCCAAGTAATGGAATTAGTGGGATCGGATCACTGGGCTGTTATAACATGGTCAGTAGTAAGTAAATGTATATATCATTTGGACAGGGATGAAAACCTACCTAAAGTAAGAATAATTAACAATTTCAACATATCGAAGTTTATTCAAGGCCTCTCTAACACTGATTGGCACCACATGTATGTCAGTAATACTGTTGCTGAAAAATCTCAGATCTTACTATCTAGAATTACCAGTTTAGTTAACTCTGCATTCCCATTTAGAAGCTCACCAAAGAAATCAACAATGCTTAAGCCAGTGAAGGTTAAAAGTGAGGAAATTGACATTTTGAAAGGAAGGTGTAAGTTTTATTATGATAACTATTTAATGACAGGATCTGTTGAAATCAAGGATTTGTATAGAAAATGTAAGAAATCCATGATTAGATTAGTTAAGGAAATGAGAAAGAAAAAGAATAATGAGTTCATAAACAATGCCCCTAAT
Source organism: Vandiemenella viatica (assembly GCA_031002005.1). Taxonomy (NCBI): domain Eukaryota; kingdom Metazoa; phylum Arthropoda; class Insecta; order Orthoptera; family Morabidae; genus Vandiemenella; species Vandiemenella viatica. Next base: position 6,461 of record JARYHS010007852.1, read on the forward strand.
AAGTGCAAGGCCATGTGGGATGTTATAAGAAAAGAGACTCAAGGGAGTGGGAAAAAGACGGGTATTGATAGTAACTTGTCAGTATTTGATTTTAATTCATTCTTTATTGATAAAGTTCAGGAAATAATAGATCAGGTGGCATCACAACCACATCTAGTGAGTTCTGAAAATTATTTAAGAAAGTTACCAAAACCTCAAAGTCAATTTAGTTTTAATTTGGTCAGAACTGAAGATGTGGGGGAAGTAATGGCTAGTATGAAAAACAGTAAGTGCACAGATGTATATGGACTAAGTCCATATTTCTTAAAGATGGGGTCCACATTAGTCCAAGAAGCCTTAACTAATCTTATTAACACCTGCATTCTGAATAATGAATTTCCAGCTAATCTCAAGATGGTAAAAGTAATTCCGGTATACAAGAAAGGTGACAAATTGGAACTAAATAGCTATAGACCAATTAGTATTGTCCCAGTGATCTCTAAGGTCTTAGAAGCTATTATCTATAGGCAAATTATTAATTACTTTGAACAAAATAATCTTTTTAGTGAATCCCAATTTGGCTTTCGTTCTGGATTAGGAACTGTTAGAGCTGTCATTTCATTTATAAGCAACTGCCTGAACAATGTTGATAAAAAGAATCCTATGGCTGCCAGACTGTATGACTTGTCAAAAGCTTTTGATACTGTATCTCATAGTGTACTGCTGGATAAGCTGAGGTATTACGGTTTTCAAGAAAATGCCTTACTGTTGATACAATCTTACTTGAGTGGCAGATATCAGAAAGTGGTGTCGAATAATTGTGAATCAGATTTCTTACCAGTGAATCATGGGGTCCCTCAGGGTTCAATTCTAGGCCCTTTACTTTTTATCATATATGTGAATGATCTACCTAAAAATATCTTGGATCCATGTGCGGATAGCTATCTCTTTGCTGATGATCTGAATGTAAGTTTTAGTGCCAATACATCTGAAAATATGAAGTCAGCAATAAAAGATGTTTCTGGGATTGTTGAGGACTGGTGCACTGCCAATCTTCTGTGTCTGAATAGAGATAAAATACAGAATATAGAAATAAGTTATTTCAAAGATGATATCAACCATATGAATTGTGTTAATTATGTTAAGTTTCTTGGTTTCTCTATAGATTCCTGTTTAAGTTGGAATAAGCATATACAAGCAACAGCTTCGAAATTGTGCCAAGGGATCTATATGCTAAGAAGACTGAGGTCTAGGGTGAGCAAAAATGTATTGAGAATGGTCTATTATGCTCAAATTCATAGTCATTTATCATATGGGGCAATACTGTGGGCACATCAGTCCTCTGCTCTAAGGTTATTCAGACTTCAGAAAAAGCAGTAAGAATTGTAGGTAACCTTCCTTCCCACAGTCACTGTAAAAATATTTTTCTAAATTTTGGTATAATGACTCTACCAGCTATATTTACCTTTCAGTGCTTAATGTATATTAAGGAGAACTATGACAAATATGAACTGTTAGGTGTGAGTCATACTTACAGTACTAGAAATAGAGATAACATAGGTTTCTTCAGGTGTGGGTATAGCTGCACTCAAAAAACTTTCTACTATGTATCCATCAAACTGTTTAATGCCATACCAATTAAAATAAGATTACTTCCAAATAAAATGTTCAGGAATGTAATAAAAAAATTACTTGTTAATAACTGTTTGTATAAAATTGAAGATTTTTATGAGGTAGCAGCTAACATGATATAATTTGGAATATTTATAATGCATTGATGTATTAATTTTTACTGTCTTTGTAATGCTACAGATGTTCTCTGTAGTTTATACAATAAATATACAATATACAATATACCACCTAAGGATTTATGTTCCATTGGGCCACACACATCAGTATGTATAATCTGCAATGTCTCTGTACTTCTTTCTCCAATATTTTTGAACGGAAGTCTTGACTGTTTTCCCTCACAGCACACGATACAACTGTTTTTTCCCGTTTGAAAATTATCAGGATAACTAAGTCCATCAACCACACCAGACTTCATTTTATTCATATCTGCACTATTTATATGACCGAGTCTTCGGTGCCACGTATAACCATCAGTTAACACAGGAGCAGCCAATAAACTGTGCTCACTTTTCATTTTATGTTTTACCTTCAACTTGTAAACACCACAAATAAGTTCACCTATAGCCACCAATTCACCGTTCATATTATGTATGAAACAATTCTGTGAATCGAAATGAACTTTATTACCGTTCTTTATGAGTTCACTCACTGATAAGAGGTTAGTCGTCAGACTTGGCACACACAATGCATTTTTCACAGTAATATCATAACCACAATCTGAAGTTATTTCTACATCGCCGGTACAGGGGATTCTATCATTACCGTGGCGCCACAATCTGATGATTGATTCTTATAGAACTCGACGAGGCAAATTGAAAGTAAAGAATAAAGTTTTTTTGATATCTCCCTTATTTCTCGAGATATCGTATCTCAAAATTGACGTAATTAGGTTCAAATACGGCCTGGACCAGAAGAAAAATTTCGGTATAGCCAAATTTGATGATGAATTCGTATGTAACTCGACGAGACAAATGGAAAATAAAGAATAAAGTTTTTTGTTATCTCACTTAATTCTCGAGATATTGTAACTCAAAAGTGAGGAGGTTAGGGTGAGATCCGGCCTGGACCAGAAAATCTTTTTCACCAAAACCACGATATCTACACGGTGGAAATGCACCATAGGTGTTTTATTTTATTAATAGTGATTGTTGCTAGGTTAAAATACGGCCTGGACCAGAAGAAAAAACACCAAAAGCAGAAGGAATTATACCTATGACTGATTTTTAACATGCTATATCTCGAAAACCAAGCGAGATATCAAAAAAATTTATTCTTTATTTTCGATTTTTTTCGTCGAGTTCTACAAGAATTCATCATCAGATTTTGGCGCCACGGTAATGATAGAACTGCCCCGGTACACAGCACAGGTACTTTGGTTTTGTCAGCGATAATAACTTCTGGTTCACTTGACGAATACAATGCATTTTTTATCCAATGTTCATTCGGCGTCATATGAGAACTTGCACCCGAGTCAATATACCAATCTTGTTTACCAAACTTGCCGGATAGAAAAACAACACTAAACACATTGGATTGTTTAGGTTCATCTGATTTCACCAGCAAAGGACATTGATTCCTGTAATGTCCACTTCGTTTACACCTGTAACAAGTGATGGATTTAACTCCTGTCATTTTGACATTTGACTTTTCCGCGACGTAGTTTCCGCTTTTGTTTTGTCTGTTAGCAGTCTTGCTTCTATGGTTCTGCCAACCTTTGGAAGCGAAAGCGGTTTTTGTCTCTGATTCATTTGAATCTGACATCTCCATATCGATCAATTTTGTCCTGATAACATCCGCCGTAATAGGAATCCCGGAATGTTCAATCGCCATGATCATTGGTGAAAATCGTTCTGGTAAACCTGCCAGTAACAACGAGCCAATCCATTCGTCGTTTATATCAAATCCAGTTCCACTTAATCTTTGCGATGTCTCAATAATATCTGTCACATACGACGTCATTGAATCACAATTATCAAGCCTGATTGATATAAGATGACGAAGTAAGGTTATTCTTCGTGTAAACCCGGAATCGTCAAACATAGTTTTAAGCTGCGCCCATAGCTCCTTCGTTGTTTTAGCTTGCTTTACGTGCACATACAACGCTGGATCAATTGTAAGGATCAGCTTCGCTTTCGCCTTTGCATCATCTGCGGCTGCAGTGCTAGTACTTCCTTCTTCCTGTATTAAGCCGGACATGCCTTCTAACACCAACATATTCTCCGCTGCAAAAGCCCATACATCGTAGTTGTCTCTGCCTTTAAGCTTAGGCACGTTAACTACAAAATTCGAAGCCATCTTCAAGCGCGTAACTAATTATTTATAAGATAACGACTTTTCCGTATTCTGCTTACTGGAATAACGAAGAAAATAACTCTGGGTCACAGTCTGGGCCCATAACCTATTAAAACACGTCCGTTTAACGGTCAAGCAAGAATGCAACAGCACATCATCTGTTTTATTCACCACAGAGAATACACAATATCCATGGACAGCATAGATACTTAGACTAAGACAATTTTATTTCGATATCATATTATAACAGACATAAGGTTACAAGTTGAAACAAAACAAATAAAATGAATTAATTTATATCAAGCTTATGGACTATAGTACACAATTAAATGGAACTAGACGACCCGTGCAAAAATTTCGCGAATAAAATGCGATGAATAGTGAGGTTGAATATAATGACACCAAGTTCAGTCAATACTCTTCATACTCCTACTTCATTTATCGATTTTGGTTAGAAATCCAGGGAGATATGGCTCGAAACACAAAAAACGTATTTTAGAAATATTGACATTTTTGCGCTTTATGGGTCGAATTACGAAAAATTCCTTTCTTAGAATATAATGTTACCACGGCGGAAATCTTAGTCTTTAATACGATATGTCATTTATCTATATCGATTAGATACCCAGGGAAATATAAGGCTCGTGACACAAAAATACGTTGTAGAACAATTTATACTTTTTCTACTTTAATAGTTGAATTCCAAACACTTCTTTCTTAAAATATGATGTCAGCAAAGCTGAGACATTATTCCTCACAATCGTACTTGATTTATCGATTTTGGATAGATATCAAGGGAGATAAGTGGCTCGAGATACAAAAAACGCATTTTAGAAAAATTTACTTTTTTGCCTTTTGTGGGTCGAATTACGAAAAATTCCTTTCTTAGAATATAATGTTACCACGGCGGAGACCTTATTCTTTAATATGATACCTCATTTATCTATATCGGTTAGGTATCAAGGGAGATAAATCGCTCGTGACACAAAAATCGGTTATAGAAAAATTTATACTTTTTTCCTTTAACGGTTGAATTCCAAAAACATTCTTTCTTAAAAATGATTTCACAAAGCTGATACATTACTCCTTATATTCCTACTTCATTTATCGATTTTGGTTAGATATCCAGGGAGATAAATGGCTCGAGATACAAAAAACGCATTTTAGAAAAATTGTCATTTTTGCCTTTTAAGGGTCGAATTACGAAAAATTCCTTTCTTAAAATATAATGTTACGACGGCGGAGACCTTATTCTTTAATATGATACCTCATTTATCTATATCGGTTATATATCAAGGGAGATAAATCGCCCGTGACACAAAAATCGGTAATAGAAAAATTTATACTTTTTTTCTTTAAGGGTTGAATTCCAAAAACATTGTTTCTTAAAATATGATATCACAAAGCTGAGACATTACTCCTCATAATCCTACCTCATTTATCGATTTTGGTTAGATATCCAGGGAGATAAATGGCTCGAGATACAAAAAACGCATTTTAGAAAAAAGTGACATTTTTGCCCTATAAGGGTCGAATTACGAAAAATTCCTTTCTTAAAATATAATGTTACCATGGCGGAGACCTTATTCTTTAATATGATACCTCATTTATCTATATCGGTTAGATATTAAGGGAGATAAATCGCTCGTGACACAAAAACACATTGCAAAATTATTGATACTTTTGCCCTTTAAGGGTCGAATTCCGAAAACTTTCTGGCTTAATATATGACGTCACTAAAGCGGAGATCTTAATCTTTAAAACGATACTTCATAAAACGGTTTCAGATAGGTATCCAGGGAGATAACTGACTCGTAACACAGAAAACAGCAATTTAGAAAAAATTACATTGTTGCCCTTTAAGGGTCGAATTCCGAAAACTTTCTTGCTTAAAATACAATTTAACCAAAGTGGAGACCATAAACTTTAAAATGACACCTCATTCATTGATTTCGGTTAAGTATGAAGGAAGATATAGGCTTGTGACAAAAAAATACCTTATAGAAATAATATATATGATGATATGATATTACCAGAATTCCACAGTCCTGATGGCTTTCTCATTTGCCCTAAAAAGGTCATTGATAGTGCAGGTTTCAGGTAGATTCCTGAATACCAGATGATGTTGTGGGTCCTGCAGCTCACCACATTCACAACAAAAATCATTTTCAGCAGTGTAACCCCATTTTTTGATGTTTGATTTGCATCGGGACAATTTAGTTCTTAATCTATTAAGTGCCTTTCATATGGCTTATGGCTGATTACACCCTGTGGCCGGTGCCTCTTTGGCATTCCTCCAGTGCTCTTCAGGCAACGAATTTCACCACAGTTCTACATAGCAAGCTCCAGGTGAAGATGTTATGGCTGTAGTTGACTGTATGAAGTTCTTTCTTGACTTAAGTCTTGTTGGTTGAGGTTCGTGTCCAAACAAAGAGTGTCTAGGGGTCTTTTCCTGTTTCCTCTTCTCCAACTCTGTAGCTGTTTTCCTTCGAATGTCAGATGGTGCTATACCCATGATTAGATATATTTTGTTGACAGGAGTTGGTTTCAGGCAACCTGTTACAATGTGACCAGTATCATTCAATGCTATATTGACCTGCCTAGCATATGCAGACTATTGCCAAACTGGTGCTCAGTATTCTGCTGCGGAGAAACTGAGTGCCAGGGCAGATGTACGAAGCACATTTGGCTGTGCTGCCCAGGAGGTACTTGTAAGTTTTTGGATGATGTTGTTCCAGGTGGATACTTTGAGTTTCAGATCCTCACAATGGGCTTTGAATGTAAGATATTTTGAGTATCGCAATCTTAAAGTTGTTGTCTCCTCCAGTTGATGTTGAACTTCCTTCTGGCTTCTCTGTTTCTCAGGTGGACTGCACAGACCTGCATTTTTCCAGGGTTGGGCTTCAAGTGATTAGCATCATAATACTTGGCGATATCCTCAAGAGCCGTTGTCGACTTCACTTCCACCGCCTCAAAGGTTGAGCCTTAAGTTGCAATTGCTCTGTCATCACCATAAATAAATGCTCTTGTTCCATGAATGATTGGTTGGTCATTTTTATATATGGTGTACAAGAGTGGGGGCAGCATGCTACTCTGAGGGAGGCCATTATTCCGAGTTCTCCAGAGACTCTTCTTATTGTGGAGGGTGATGTAAAACCTTCTGTTTCGTAGTAAACACTGGACGACTTGTGTTAGATTGTACACGGAAGGAGCCTCCTTGAAGATCATACATAATAGTGAAATATGAAAGCTAATATGATCAGATATACCATGGACAACATTAGGAATAATCCTAATGGCAGATCCTTCCACTGCCAGGACAAATTTCAACTAAACGGTTTTTTGCAAAGCAAGCTCTTTCGATTATATCAATAAACATTGAAGGTATACCACCAGAGAAAGAGATTTTACTATCTAATATCTGTTTTTTTATGCCAACCTGCCTTCGACTTTGGTAAACAGTGGTTAATTTCCTACACTAACATTATTCCAAATGATACCACTTTTCAGCCACTATTATTCCCAACAGACAAAAGGGCCAGGATAATCGTAAAAAAAAAAACCAATATTTTGGTAAAAAACCTTAGTCATGTTAGTGGTAAGGACATATGGCAAGAGCATAAAATGTATACACACTGAGAACTACAACATAACTTTGCCAAAGATGAAACATGTGGGAAGGGTGGGGAGGGGGTACAATGGTGGTGGTAGGATGAGAGATTGACCAACGATAATTGTGGCAAAAAGTGTTATCTCTGTAATGACCAATCAAAGTGAAATTAAATGAATCAGTTTCCTTTTTTAATAAAACATAAAAATATTTTGGATATGTAAAAAAAAAATACATATAGTTAAAGGTAAGGTGTTAACAGAGGTTGAGGCTGGGTAGATGCATTGGTTCTAAGATATAGTGTCTATCTATAGAGTTCTGAAGGTAATATCAGGAAAAACTCAAAAACTCACCAGCATTCTATCACATTCTCTGCTGCTGGTATCACTCTGCTGCTACAGCAGAGATTGAAAACCAATGTGTCGAGGTTGAGTTCAGCCTAGAGCAGTTCTAACCTCCATCTCAACTTGATCTACTCCCTTTCCCCAAAACCATTCCCTTCTTCTTTTGAGAGTTCCTTACGGCAATGTATCTTTTCATTTGTATTATTTGTTACAGTTTAAATAAGGTACATAACAGCTTGTGGATATTCCTTTCCATCATTTAATAATTACATACGAAGATAATTACTATCTTCGTATGTAATTCAGATATCCTATGTACTAACAGTGCTGGCAGATTTGAACTAACTGACACATGACAGTGCATTATGATTCAAAAAACAGACATGCTGTACCTGGACTCATATTCGCTTATAGATGTCACGTGTAATTTTTCAAGGCAGTCACAGTTGGTATCGTTTTGATGGTTTGAAATAAAGCTAATTTTTATTATTTATTTATTAGGAACAGCCACATGTGACCATACTGCTCATAGCCTAAAATATTTCTAATTTTGTTCTGTCAATTGAATTTAAAGTGGAAAGTGTGATGTGAAGTGGCACTGTAAAAATAAACTTACAAGGCTTATCAAAAATGTTTTTTCCAACGAGTTTTCATAATTCAATGTGTTATAGAAATCTAAGCAGATCAAAGAATTGTTCCATGGCATTGTAGAAATAAAGGTGACATAACTACAGCAAAATAAAACAAAAAAATGCAGTTCTTCTTGGTTTTTTTACATGGAAGATTTTGTTGTTCTATTTTATCAATAAGTGGACAGTGACAAATGAGATAAGGAGAATGTTCTTTGTAAAACCTCAAGAAGAATATTTTCCCTGAATGTACCTTGGAAAAAGGTTTTTCCAATAATTGATAATTTGCAAGTGTGGCTAATGTCAACATTTCATTCAGAATATTTATAATTACAGAAAAGTGCATAAAATAGATATCAGTTGCATTGAATATATATAAGCAATAACTTTAACGGCAGTCTGTCAAGAGAAACAGTACAAAAAGTGTCCTCAAATTAATAGGGAAAAAGCTACATGCCACACAAGGGGTGGAGAGTGGGGGGTTGAGGCAATAGCCATGTGAGGCTGTGTGAGAGGAGGGGGGGGGGGTTTCATAGGAGACAAAATTGGAGCCACGTAGTGTATGGACGCTTTTTAATAGAGTGCAGTGACTATGAGATGGAAGCTCTTTAACAGCCTTCTGATACCAATAACTATATTACACACACTAGTTTTTTGTTTTACAAGAAATAAACACTTTTCATGACCTTCAGAGCCCCTTACCAGGCCTCTCATCACAATCTATATCCCTCCTCACTTCTACAAAACAAAAAATCCCTGCACCCCTATCTTATACCGTCTTCCCAAAATTCAAAAGGTTGGAAACCTCAGGTCACCTATAATTGTGACATTTGGATCACTCACTGAAGTATTTCAATCTTTGTGAATTAACACCTTCAACCTGCAGAACCTTCCTTCCTACATCAAAGACACCACACACTTCTTGCTTTGTTTGCCCCTATTCACTACTCCTCAACCTCCAGATTTCTTCCTTGTCTTTATTGATGTTACCTCCTTGTACACTATCATCCCCCATTATCAGGGCCTCATTTTCCCCAGCACACATTTTTTCACATCCCTGGCTCTCATCATCGTCTACAAAAACTACTCCTTCAACTCACCAGGAACATGGTAAACGCATGGCCCCATCTTATGGTAATCTCCACCTAGGCTGTCTGGGGGGCCAAATCCTGAATAAATAACCACACATCACAATTGTATGGTTCAGATGTGATGTTAGGTAGGTCTTAGCAATGGAAGCAGTGCAAGCATTCAAAACTTTTGACGCGGTTTGAAACCTGAGAAGTTTTTCTGCATATATTATATATTTATGATCTGGATCCTCAAGGAAACCCATCTCTTAGATCTCCTAAATTCCCTTAACAACAGCCATTCAATCAACTTCACCTGGACATATTCCCAAACGTGTCTCATCTTTCTTATGTGGACATCTCCCTATGAGAATCTGTCGTCCACACCTCTGTGCATACCAAGCCAACAAATTTACAACAGTATTTACACTTCAACAGTTGCCATACATTCCACATCAAACCTTTATTTCCATTCCATATAGCCTTGCAATCTGTGAAATTCCCTCAAATGCGCATCCTCCTTCCAAAAATCAAACCCACTGCCTCAATCAACCTGTAGAATATCTTGCTCCTCAAGTGCTCACTTTCTCCTACACTACCACATAGATCTTTCCTGTGCAATATTCATGAAAACAGAAATATCTGATGGAGCTCCCATATGTGACCATGGTCAACCCAGCCATAAGCATATAAATACTTCATCATCATAAACAGATCAGAGGTTGTGGGGGAGACAAAAAACAATGTCAGTGGAAATGATATGCATGGAAAGAAATCGCCATGAGCAAATGGACATGTATAGGAGGTAAGAAATATCAATAATAAATAAATAAAAAAATTAATAATAATAATAAAGATTGAAATATATATATACTTGCAAGTGATAGCCTTCCCATAGTGAGGAAGGGGAGTGTTATCTGAGGAAGTATCTGGTTTTTTTAATTTGTTGATGGGTCAATTCCCACCTACAGAGTTCAAATTGGGGACATGGTTTCAGGAGTACTCTGGTGGCTCTGTCTGTGAAACAATTATATAATTCATGAAAGTTCTGAGAGTTAGCATGGGAACAACACACTTCTCTAGATTTTGGGAGTAAAATGTTTGTCTGTGACCATTCATTCTGGTTGATAATTGTTTCAAGGTGAGGCATATATGAGGTATGACATGGACTATGATGGGATAGCTTCATCAGTGGTAGTATGACAATAGGTTGTCATGGCCGAATACATATTGCACATTTTACAATGTGTTCTATTACAAGGGAAGGAGCTGTATGGTGATTTATGTGAACAAGTATATTTTTCGAGCTAGGTGATCTGATGAAGGTGATGCAGGGAGTTGTGGGAAGGATAGTGGGGAGAATGTGGTTCGTTTTGGGTAAATATCTGGGAAAATCATAGCTACAAAGAAGAAATACAGGATTACAGTTGAATTGCTAACTGCAGAAAGGCAACGTGTCCACATTTCTAAATTTTATAGCAGAGACAAAAAACTGAATACAACCTGACATATAATAATTTTTTTGTTTCTATTTTATTTTCAATCTACTAGGCAACCTGTAATTAATTCTTTGTCAACATTCTTCTCTGTGTACTTATTTAGCATAGTACAAACTTCTTTTGCCCCCTTGGCCCCCTCCCCTTCATGTCACCATGTGCCATCACTAAGACCGTTTACTGCAGACAGGGAACTTGTCCAGGACTAGTTCCCTATCTGCAGTAAATGGGAAATTAAAGGTGTTGCCATGCCTATTCTATTGGGCTGACAAGTGTCTTTTCTGCAGTAAACAATGCATCCTGTATCTGGGAACAGTTTTAGTGAAAAAAGCTATTTTTGAAAAAACATAGACTTGTTGCCTTTTTATAGTAAGTGATTCAGTTGGTTTTGGGTTGTCTCATTCAGTGAGCTGGGCAGTTTTTGCCTCAATGCTCCAATGCCTGGTAATATTTACAGGATACAAAGGATTATGTCAGGTTTTTGGAGTTAAGATTAGTAGATTATTGATTGGAGAAACAAATTACCAAGGGAAGTGTTACACAGTTTACCAAAAACACTGAAAGTATTTAAAATTCATTAAAGACAAAGTTGATGGGTGGAGAAATTACACACAAAAAACTTAAGGTAAATAAAATGATAATATTAAGAAATGGGTGTAGGAGAGCAAGGAAATTATCACCAGATCATGCACTCTGTTGTCATCACCATCATCTTCAAGGTTTAAACCATTGATGGTTTGTTCTACCTTCACATATTTTGTTGTGCCCACCTCTTCTTAGGTTGACCTAACTTCCTTCCTCCCAGTTTTGGCTTGTAAGTTAGTAGCAACTGTGGTTATCTCCATATGTATTAAATACTTCATCCATTTCTTCCTATATTTAATTATTTCCTCATTCACAATAAAAACTTTCCATTCTTCCTTATTTCTTCATTTCTTTTCTTATCTAGTAAAGTATTTCCAGCTATGGCTCTGAGAAATCTCAGTTGCTTCTATCCTCTTTATTTGTTGTTTAGTCTATGACTATGATTCACACCATGATAGTCATCTTTGTACAGCAATCACTTTGTAAAATTCAATCATTGTGTCTCACCTAGCATTCTTAAAATTTCTTTTGATTACTCTACACAGATACTGAAATTTCTGTAATTCGGTATTGACATCATAATTCCTGGTAAAAATTTATGCCATATCCTAAATATACACATTTGTTAAATTGATGTCTCATTGATAACACTCTTAGCCCATATTGCTTTGTCTCCCTTGAATGCCATTACTTTCAGCTCTCCCCCCCCCCCTCCCCCGAGGAGACTTTGAAATCACAATCATTTGATATTTTCATCATTATATATAACCCTTGTTGTAAGTCTTCTTCTGTATCAGCTAAAAGTAGTGTATCTAATTCAGTGTCATCAACTACAAACTATAGGCACATATTTCGGTCATTTTCAAATGGCAACATCAAAATAAATGTCAAAAAGTGTAGGTGATAATGGACAACCTTGTCTCACCCCTCATGTTTTTTGAGTCTGCCCTCCAACTTGTAACATTTTAATGTATGTGTTGTAATACAAACTTTGTATTACTCTTACTGTTTGCTGGGGTTAGCCTTTGTCTAACATAATCTGAAACAATTTCTTTCTATTCACTGTATCAATTGCTTTTTCATAATCAGTGAATGCTGCATATGTCGGTATGTTGAATTATAAAACCTTTTTTTTACCAGTTGGGTTACTATGAAAATACAGTCTGTACATGATCTTCCCTTTCAGAATCCATTCTGTGAATCATTCATAAGACCTTCTGCTATTACACCAAGCCACTTTTTCAGTATTTTTGCATACATTTTGTATTCTGTGCACAGCAGAATTTTACCTCGATAATTTTCAGTTTTTGACCTATCCCCTTTTTTAATATAGGACACATTAGTGCTACATTCCACTCATCAGGTACATATCCACATGTCCGGCAACAGTTTAAAAAACTTAATAATGGCATTTTAATATTATTTGATGAGAACTTAAACAATTCTGTGTCTTTGGATCTACAAGTTTGTTGATTTCAGCAGTGAAATCTATTCCTGCTTCATCTTCATATATTCATATAGGGCTGTGAAATATCAGAGCTAATTTATCTTTTTCTGTCTTAATCAGATCTCTCAACACTCTGTAAGCTCTTTCTGCCTACCATGAAGATCATGTTCTATATCGTTTATGTAATTCTGCAAACTTTATCTTATTATCTTTCTTACCTCTCTCCTAAATATAGCTGTTCTTCTTTTTTACTCGATTATATTTTCAATTGTAGAGTTTTCCAGTTGTTTCTTCTCTTTCATGATCTTTGCAATGTTATCGTTCAATATTTTTAGTCCTTGTTTGGTCTATGTTTACCCATATTTTGCAAAGGCCTCTAGTGTAGCTGTTGTAATGATGTCCTTAATTGCTTCCCAGTCTTGATTAAGATTGTTCTGCACTGGAATATTTCCTAAAATACGTCAAGTCTTTGTAGATAGAGAAGACTTATACTTTCTTCTTTTAATAGAAGTACTTTAAGTGACACTTCTAGAGGTTTTGTCTTGTACAATCTCTCAGGCAATACCAATTTTGTAATAAGTAAAAAGTAATCACTGTGTATATCTAAGTCCCTGTACAGGGCCGCATTTAGGCTCTGTGGGCCCCAAAGCTATACATGAGGTGCAGGCCCCCCCCCCCCCCCCGTTTGTCAGTGGCCCTGGCTGCCTCCGGCTATGGATGCTTAAATTTCAAAATACGGCCCAAAAAATTTATGGCGACCTTTTTTTTAGCTCTACTACTGGCCCAGGCAGGGAATCTAGGGTTGTGGTGCGAGCCCCCCCCCCCTTTGTGGTGCAGGCCCCCTTTGTGGTTTGGGCCCCCCTTTGTGGTTTAAGCCCCCCTTTGTGGTTCGGGCCTCTAGGCTACAGCCTATATAGCCTATGCTTATATGCGGCCCTGCCCCTGTATACGCTGGTGTCATGTACACGTTTTGCTGTCTTCTCATTTGCTAGATTATAATCGATTAATGATCTATTACCTCAGCAGCTCCATATAAACTAATGTATTTCAGTATGCCCGAAAAGGGTATTTGTTATTTTCAGGTTATTAAAGCTGGAAAAATCAATCAACAATTTTCCTTGAATTTATTACTCGCTCTCCATGTGGTCCCATTACATTCTATAACAGGGGACCGGACAGATATTACAAAAAAAAATCTGAAATTTAGTTGGAAATAATATTTATAAATTCAGAAACAACATCCAATATTTTTTTTGAAATAATAACAATTTATATTTTTAAATCAATAAATAAAATCTGATTTTTAGCCTATTCCTCACGTCAAATGAAACACCAATCACAGCGCCTGGCATCATATGTTAGGAAACAAGTGATACACACACGTTAACTTGTGTCTTTTTTTTTTATTATTGATTTGACCTTAGGTCTTCAATAGACCATACATTTAGCCTGATGGAGTTACAAGTTAATAACATTAATAGTATTTAAAAATATATAGATATATAGGTGCATTAAAAATGTATGTCACTGTCCTTAATATAGTCCTTAATGATAGAACCGATTTTGTTGCTATTTGTAGCAAGTAGTACTGTAATAGTGATTGGAAGTGGCTACTGTGCTTACACAAAAGACTTGATAAAAGTAGCTTGCTGTTGCTGAAAATTAGAGCAGTTGAAGAATAAATGATTGAGGTCCTGTAGTGCCTGTCCGTTAAATGTGCAGTATGGTGTGTTTACTGCCTTGATGCAATAAAGGTGGCTATGGAAGGCGCCATGGTTGAATCTCATATGGATGATGTATCATCGTTGAGAGTTCCATCTTGAATACCAAGGTCTTCGTGTAGAGTACCTCTGTACTAGAGCGTACTGTCAGTCTCTGTGTTGTTTCGATTCATTTCAGCTCCTCATCCATTGCTGATATGCTTTGCTGACCACTGTTGCCTGATAATCAAGTGTGTTGCTGGAAGTGATTAAGCTTTGGCAAGAGCTAAATGTCTCCTTGGCTAACATATTGATGTGCTCGTTATGTCTAATTCCAGAGTGCGCGACTATCCAGATATAATTAACTGTGGAACTGCATTGATTAAGTTCTACAGTCTGTTGGATTATACTGATGTGGTATGTATTAGGTCACTGGAGTATAACGGGTATGATTAAGGACTGAAGAACACTAAGTGAATTGGTGAGTATTAGTATACTTCGCCTTAAAAAATCTTCTTGCATATATAAGAGCCTGGCTGATAGCAATGGCTTCCACCAAGTAGATTGGAAGATGTCCTGGAAGGCAGAACTTTTGAGGGTCTTGTGTCTCGGGGCAGTAGAATGCACAGCCTACCCTACCCATTGAAGGTATCTTTGACCCATCAGTGTATATTTGAACTGAAGATGGCCATCTAACAGATAAATATTCCTGGCGAAGGTGTTGAACTGGTAGGGCCCCCGCGAGCACGCAGAATTGCCGACTAATGTCTGAAGTAGTGCTGGATGGAATCGCCGCCATACATCCTGTAGGGCTGTCCATACATTCGTAAGAGTATGGGGGGGGGGGGGGTTTGGAGACCTCTTCTGAATGGCACATTGCAAGGCATCCCAGATATGCTCATTAATGTTCATGTTCTGGGGATTTTGGTGGCCATCGGAGGTGTTTAAACTCAGTAGAGTGTTCCTGGAGCCACTCTGTAGCAATTCTGAATGTCTGGGGCATTGCATTGTCCTGCTGGAATTGTCCCACTCCGTCGGAAAGCACAAAGGACATGAATGTATGCAGGTGATCAGCCAGGATGCGTGCGTACATGTCACCTGTCAGAGTCGTATCTAGATGCATCAGGGGTCTCATGTCACTCCAACTGCACATGCCCGACACCATTACAGAGCCTCCACCAGCTTGAACAGTCCCCTGCTGACATGCAGGATCCATGAATTCATGAGGTTGTCACCGTACACGTCCATCCGCTCGATACAATTGGAAACAAAACTCGTCGGACCAGGCAACATGTTTGCAATCGTCCAGTGTCGGTGTTGACGGGCCAGGCGATGCGTAAATCTTTATGTTGTGCACTTAGCAAGGGTACACAAGTGGGCCTTCTGCTCCGAAAGCCCATATCAATGATGTTTCGTTGAATGGTTCTCACGTTGACACATGCTGATGGCCCAGCATTGAAATCCGCAGCAATTTGCTGTAGGGTTGCACTTCTGTCAGGTTGAACAATTCTCTTCAGTCATCGTTGGTCCTGTTCTTGCAGGATTTTTTTCCGGCCGCAACGATGTCGGAGATTTGATGTTTTACCAGATTCCCGATATTCACGGTGCACTCGTGAAATGTTCGTATGGAAAAATCCCCAACTCATCGCTACCTCAGAGATGCTGTGTCCCATCTCTCGTGCGCTGACTATAACACCACATTCAAACTCACTTAAATCATGATAACCTGCCATTATAGCAGCAGCAAACGATCTAATGCCTGCGCCAGACACCTGTTGTCTTATATAGGCGTTACCGACAGCATCGCCGTACTCTGAGTTTTTACATATTTCTGTGTTTGCATACGCGTGTCTATACCAGTTTCTTTGGCTCTTCAGTGTACCTATGAGACTTAAAAGTTTTGGTTTCATGTATTTTTAGATCGGCGAGACAATCCTACGGTGACAATGCCATAGAATATGGACTACTTCATCGTTATTCGAGTATATGTACTATCATGTGTAAGGTTTTCCGGAATATAAAATTCATTTGAAATCTTATGCATTGAAATTCCGACGTATTGACGTCATGTTAGTTACAACCACTTGATTGATATTTCTGCTTTTCGTGGTACATCAATAAATAATTTGTTTGGAGAGGATATTTAATTATTGGCACATTTAGATACTATGCACAATGATACGTCTTTCATTGCATTACGACTATAACTTCACGAAACACTTAAAATCGCTTAATACTGCTGGAATAACATATCGGAGGTCAAGTTTCTTTTCACACGTATGACATCATGCTCAACGACATCATGCGATATACTGTTTGCGCGGGAATTTAACAGTTTAACTTTTACACATGGTTTTATGTACTTATATGGCTGTATTTAAGTAAAATACTATTTTTCTTGGCTAAATATATCCACAATGTTCTATTTAAAACACTTTCTGAAAATTTTTCTGGTCTCCTATTCCCGCTTGAGCATTTAGGCCCTCCGCATTAACTATATAATCATTTTTGTTCATGGTATTCAGAGATTCTTGCAGTATATTATAGAAATCCTACACTTCTTCCAATCATCCTTCTGGTCTGTACACTCAAAACGATGTCAAATACACTCTCTCTGTTTAAGATATGAGCTTTACTATGCAGTCATTAATCCATTCATAAGTATTAATTCTAGATTTCTACTGCTTCTTAATCATTATAGCTACTCCCAATGCAGCCCTTTTTTCATGTGGCATGCCGTTATAAGCTATGATATAATCACTCAATTCCGAGCCATATTCCAATTTCTTCTTCACTTCTTCTATTACAACCATATCTATCTTCGTATTGTAACACCCTTCTCGGCGTACCGACCAATAGTTTTTTTAATGCCTAATTTGCATCATGGGAGGTCAGCCCCATTTTATATATATAATTCAGGCCCTTCTCTTCCAAATTTATTTAATATAAAATAACAGCACTTTACTATTATTAAATGCCTTGGTTTAATTTCTTCAAAATTAATTTACAAAGCCAACGTCACAGCTAACCTCATAACTATAACACACACAGATATTCTATATTCTTGTTGAATTCAACGATATTATTGTATATTTATTACCATGGAGGAAGGAATATACCTTCCTCCATGTTTATTACATTACTATAAACACTACTGTCTGTGAAAGGCAGTTTAGAATTAAACATTTACATCTCTTTTCTTTTTTTTTTCTTTTTTCTTACAAATTATTTATAATTAGGAAATTAATACACACACACAAAACAAAACAAAACAATCAATTAAGAATTATAATCAACAACGGTATTTGCCCCGTATACAACAGATATGTTATAATTGCCCCCACATCGAGGCACAACTAAATGATGCACATATTTATTTGCCGAGATGTTCTTTAGTTTTCAAATCACTGTCTCTATCAGTCCACTTACTTCTTCCACTCACAACTTACATCTCGATGTCATTGAATCAGTGCCTCATATCTACACAATGAAATTAACATATTTACAAACAAATACACCAATCTAGCATATTGTCTTTATCAGTCCTTCCTTGTTTGTAATAACAACTATTTCTCACACAACTCAAGTGACAATCACTATTTGCAATTACTACCTGTCACAATTTTGATCTTCCCTTTAGGCGAGACTTATACAATTTCAAATCTACAACATTTCTCAATCCTAATCTTTTATTTGACCTAGGATATGCCAGTTCATATGCGCTAATATTCGGTTTAGAAATGACCCTAAAAGGTCGGTGATATATTTTGAAAAATTTCTTTATTTTAGAATTTATTTCTCTGTAATTTTTTTTTTTTTTTTTTTTTTTTTTTTTTTTTTTTTTTTTTTTTTTTTTTTATTCTCACCAAAACTAAATCTCCTACCTCAAACTCGGTCGGTATTACCCATTTGTCATACCTCCTTTTCCTATCTTCAGCTTTCTTCTTCATTATACTTTCATCACATTTTATCAGATCAGTGTTATGCCCCCATAACGTTCTGTTTTTTTTTTTTTTTTCTTTTCTTCCAGTCTTTTAGTCCTTCCTCATATACTCCATGAATCTTACTTATCCTATCAATTTCTAATTCCATCAAAATTTGAGTTTTTAGTCTCTTGCTTAGTTTCCCGGTTGCCCCCATGATCTGAATGTGGTTTTCCGGCATTTCCGTCAACTTATATCTTGCTATAATGTTTTCATACAACGTGTGTGATATCTTCGCCAGGTCGCTTCCGGAGTCTACTAGCGCTTGGCATTCTATTCCAAATATCTTCACATCAACTAATGGCTGTCTTATTTTATCCTCTAAAACGTCATGCATTTCTTCACTTAACAAATCTTTCGCAATTTCTTCATGCGACCATTTATCTCTTTGCAACTCTGGCAAAAATTCCCTCTTAAAATTGTTTACATTATACCGCCGTCGGCAATCTACTGTTGTACCCTGTACCAACAATTTCTTGCATCTTTCCCTATGGCTGAAATCAGAACAAATTGCGACTTCGTTATTTTGCAGCGCTGACGCGTTCGTACTGTCTGGACTACCTTTCGTTGCATTCTCAGGCGCTCTTTTCTTAGACACACCTGGATTTACTTCTTCATCGACACTCTTTACAAAAAATATTCTCACTTTATTTCCTTCATTTTCATTGCATTCACTACTGAACCTATTTTCTTCAATTATATCTTCGCCCTCTTCATCGTCACTACTCCGCGTACCATCGCTGTCAATGCTTAGAGGTAGTTCATTTCTTTCGCTGCATAAATTTCCTTCTACGAACACATCTTCTTCCAACTTATGTAACTCCGTCGCTCTCCTTACTCCATGTTCTGCACCACCATCTTTGCCACTATCATCATGTACGCTGATTCTGGCCAACTCCGATATATACTCATTTTCCCACTTGCTTTCGCTGTCCACTGACATGGTCCCATAGTTGTTGTTATTCATCCTATGCAAACATTCCCACCACTTTAGATATTCTTCTTTGCTAGATTGCTTTGTCCGGTAGTCATTGTAATCGTTTACTGCTTTTTATCACACATATTGGATGGTCCTGCAACCACTGTATCCGCCACTGATAGGACCTTTACAGTTGCGGACTTAAGTTTTCCGCTCTTTTTTCCTCGTTAGGGTGCCTGTTACCTTTCATTTTCATGTACATTGTTTGTATTGCAGTTGCTGATTTCCCCGTCCGTTCGATACATAACCATGCTCATTGCCATTGTTAGTGTTGCCTTCAAACTGTCGCATGTCGCTTCTGTCTTGCCGATTCACCTGTCCTTCTCCTCTTCCATACACATTATCTCCTCTGTATGGCCAATTATTTGATTTACCATCAAGATGTCTGTCCCCATACTTTTTATTCTCGTAGCCGTTTTCTCTGTGACCTTCCACATTGTATTCGTACCTTTCGTTACACCGATCTACCCGCTCAAGTGCATCTAAGAAATCATGGATCCTATCCCACTGATTAACAACTAGTTTATCTTGCACTTGTCTCGGAAGTTTCTGCAATAAAATTTCGATCTGCTCAACCTCTCCTACTGGTTGATCCAAATAACGTAATTCCTTTCGCATTGCGTCGCAAAAATCTCGCATCTTCCCGTCGCGTCTGCTAAAACGACGAAAATTGTAAAAATCACTTTTCACTTTCCTCTGCATTTGTGCAGACCAGAACTTTTCGCGAAATCTTCTCAAGAATTCATTGTAATCATTGCACTCTTCAGCTAATTCACAGCTCCAGGAAAAAACTTCGTCCTTCATTTTACCTCTGACATAGCGAATCTTCTCTATATCCGACCATTCTAATGGTAAGTCTTTATCATAGATCTTTACAAAATCTGCAGGGTGAATATTTCCGTTCGGTTTAAAAACTGCATCAGGTAACATCGGCGGAGTATACGTATTCACCGTTCCGGTAACAACCGCGCTAGGTCGCCGTTCAACCTTTTCCAATCTTTCTTCTACTTGATTGAATCTAGAACCAATCTGTTCAATTTCAATTTTAACTTCACCTATCTTTTGTCCTACTCCTTCATCAATCTGTTTTTTCAATTGAATGATACTGCCTGCAGTTTGTTGCTTCACCAAAATTATTTCTTCCCGACATTCTTTTTGACTTTCAAACATGACTTCTCTGATGTTTCCGATAATGGCGTTTTGTCTTTCATTATTATCTGCTATACGTTGATCCATTTTCCCGGCTACTTCTTGTCTAACCTCTTCTTGGAAATGTTCTAATTCAGTCCGCACCTCTTGCTTCCAATTTTCTTGAATTCTTTTCATCTCAAACCTCATAACCTGGAAACTTTCTTCATTCTTCTTTTGATTTGACACAATTTCTATTTTCAATTCCTGAATTGCTCTCTCCTGATTTAACATAAGTTCTGCTTTCAATTCTTGGTTTGCTTTTTTTTTTATTTAATATAATTTTTTCTTGATTTGACACAAGTTCTGTTTTCATTTCTTGCATTTCGATTTTTCTTTCTATGGCTTGATTTAATATCATTTCTTGAAGTTGCTTGAAACATGACATGAACTGTTGGGGATCTACACTCCTTTCTCGAGCATCAGATGTTCGAATTAATTTTGGTGAGACTGCGTCATTTACATCATTATCTCGTCCATCGTTGCTGTCCCTGTCATTTAACCCATTACAACCATCATTACTATTAATATTACTGCTTTCAAAATACTCTGCAACCCCTTTTACCTCAGCATTAATATTTGGACTGCTAGCCAATTCCGCTTGAACAGAATTACTATTACCACTTCGGATTCTAAATGCATCTATATTATCAAAACTAACAAATCCAGAACTGCTCGTCTGCCATTCTGATGTATTATTTTGGTCCTCACCCAAATCAATTTGCGCATCCTCTCTAACCAATTTAAGGCAACCGTTTTCCATCTTTGCAACAAATTAAAATAATTTAGAAACAATAATAAATTTAATTTACGCGAAAAAAAAACCGATAGTATTTAACAATAACTGCTCTCAAATTTATACAGCACAACACCAATAGTACAACGATGTATTGCAACGCCGATAATACTATGCATAGACTTGAATACTGGACCACAAAAACACTTACAAAATTTCATAGTACCTATAATGCATACAGAAATGCACGACAGAAATATCAAAAGTCCACTTGGTGTAGCACTGCAAATAAGCAACCTTGTACATGCAAACACAAACAAAAAAAAAAAAACAAAAAAAAAACAAATCAGTTCTTTACAGTTACGATATTCTTCGGAAAAAAATTTTCCCCTTATGATTTTGTTTTAAAAACTTGTATTATTCTTTTGTCTTAGCTATAGTCTTCCACAGACGCCTATAACCTATTTTAAACTTGCTACTGCAATTTTACAATCTTTTAAATTTTTTGACGTTCGTTAATTTCATTACTTTCTGACAATCTGTCTTTATTTAATTCGTTGCAAAACAATAGTTCTTACATCACCGTTACAATTTAATTATAAATTCTGATTGTAAAGTCTTTACTTTTCGCAAGTTAGTTTCTAACATTTGAACTTTATTTTCTTCCTGACTCAGTTCTTGCCTTAATTACAATTTGCTTTAATTGAAACATTAATATTAAATGATACTTCTTCTTTTTGTTGAATATGAGACCGCAAGTCCAAAGAGAACTGGAATCTGTACTTGCCAATCTGCGCCGTTCTGCTCTACGTTGTCCTCAGAAAATTCCTTGATAAACCGATCCTGGCAGGGTCGCCAAATGTAACACCCTTCTCGGCGTACCGACCAATAGTTTTTTTAATGCCTAATTTGCATCATGGGACGTCAGCCCCATTTTATATATATAATTCAGTCCCTTCTCTTCCAAATTTATTTAATATAAAATAACAGCACTTTACTATTATTAAATGCCTTGGTTTAATTTCTTCAAAATTAATTTACAAAGCCAACTTCACAGCTAATCTCATAACTCTAACAACATGGAGGAAGGAAATATATGGAGGAGAAATGACGTTAAATCGGTGAAGCAGGCACTAAACTCTCCCGCATGGCGGCAGCAGCGGTATTGCGCTTCCAAACATTGCGATGTTCCCAGTATATCCCGAAAACTAAGCAAGGTATCGAAAAATTTTATTCTTTATTTTCGATTTGTCTCGTCGTGTTACATAAGAATCGATCATTAAATTTGACTTTTGCGAAATTTTTCTTCTCCATTTCAACTCAAGAAACCTCACTTTTGATATAGTATATCTCTCTAGAACTAGGTGAGATATCGAAAAATTTTATTCTTTATTTTTCATTTGTCTCGTCTTTTTAAATAAGAATCCATCATCAAATTTGACTTTAACCAATTTTTTCTTCTGAATTTCAACCAAAACCATTTCACATTTGGGACAATATATCTCGAAAACTAAGCAGAATATCAAAAAATTTTATTATTCATTTTTTATTTGTCATATCGAGTTACATAATAATCCATCACCAGATATCGGCGTCACCTTCATCCTAGAGTCCCCTTGAGGTTTTTGTACATATTCCCCGTGTCTGTATGGAAGCGGCCATGCCCCCTCCACTTCGGCCATGCCCCCCCCCCCCCACTCCTCCTACGCCCTGCTTCACTTCAATGCGTGGTGAAGGTCTCTTGCGTCGTCTCCATATATTTCCTTCCTCCATGTCCAACACACACAGAGATTCTATATTCTTGTTGAATTCAACGATATTATTGTATATTTATTACGTTATTATAAACACTACTGTCTGTGGAAGGCAGTTTAGAATTAAACATTTACATCTCTTTTCTTTTTCTTCTTACAAATTATTTATAATTAGGAAATTAATACACACACACAAAACAATCAATTAAGAATTATAATCAACAACGGTATTTGCCCCGTATACAACAGATATGTTATAGCATCTTTTAATTATTTCAATAATTTTATTTCTTTATTACTTAGTCCTCTGGTGTTCCATACAGCTATGTTTAGTCCCTGTCAAATTCCAAAATTCATAGTCCTTTGCCTGGCTTTTTCCATTATACGAAGATCTGCCTGGCTTCTATTCCCTGTGTGAAGGTTGTGGGTAGAAGGAAGATTTTCCCATTGTGGATTACCAGCCAACAGCTATGCAAGTGACATGACTGTGTTGGCAACCATCTGTTCATGTGGCTTAGTGTGTAGAATTTTGAAACCTTTTCTACCACCTGTCCAATGTGTCCTGCCCAGTTAAGCTTGTTATCAAATGGAATGCCACGATATTTAGATTTCAAGTCTTCAACAAGCAATTCTTTCCCCACCTTATATTCATAATTAACCTTTTGTTTTTTATTTGTGTAACTAATAAGCTGACTTTGCATTTCTCTTCATCCCATGTTTACCAACCCAACTAGATATCCTGTCCAAATCACCCTGTAACTGTTTACAATCCTCTACCGTTTTGATCCTTTTATATAGCATTATGTCATCTGCAAACAATCTTACATTCCTCACATATATTTCTGATGTGCTTGCATATCAATATCTCCATTAATTTACCTACCACTGATTTAAAACTGATTGGCCTATAATTTTCGACTCTATTTCTCATCCCTCCTTTATGTACTGGCAGTACTATCGCACTTTTCCTCTTCTGTGGTAAGCAGCAAGTATCCAGACTCAGTTTAAGTAATATTTCAGGATAAGGTACAAGATAAGGGACATTAAAGGGATGATGTTTTGCTGATTCATCGAAAGTAATTAAAAATGTGAAAAAGCGGCTGCAAGAACTTTCGAAAAACGGCTTTCTGGAATATTTCCAACAATTGTATAAATAAGTATGTTGAAGCAGGAGGAGAGTATTTTGAAGGAAAATAAGGTTAAAATGTTATACATACTTTCAATAAATTTTTATTAACCAGTTCCGGGTACTTTTTGACCCTACCTCGTATACACTAAAAAATTATATAAATTAAACTACTGCAAAGATCAAGTTGAAATTTGTTATTGCGAAATTACCAACCAAAAAAATACATTGATAATGATGTACCTTGTTGGTTCAATGATTTTTTTACCTTAGCCTTGTATAGGTTTTATTGGTAACAGATGTTTCTTTTCCAAACTTGATCCAGGTTTGGGACCACATTGGTATATCTGTATTTGAACATAATTTGTTATGTGTGTAAAAAGTTGTTTTTTATTAAGTCCTAAATTTCTATTTCTATGTGCAACATTTCATCCAATATCTGTTTTGGTAGTAGTAAAACAGATTGGTGAACAAATTACAGTCTACAAACTTATATGAACTTTCATTTAGGTTTCAGATTAATCATCATTATCACCCGTATTTACAGCTTATGTAAGAATGTTACATACCCAAGCAATGACTTCTACATACCATGTACCAGTTTACTTTATATATATGCCTATGATAATATTCATTTCTCTACAACAGTGCTTATGGTCATCCGATGACCGTATAAAGTACAGCTACTAACTCAAGCTCATACTTGGTATTAATTCTAGTCTTAGAATATGGATTATACATAACAAATGTGTCATCATTTAATACCATAATGCAACACCATACTGTAATCATAGAAACTTACTAAATTTTTGTTATTGCCATTGATATTTCATTCTGTCATGAACCTTAAATAAATGTCAGTAATTTTATAAAATTTATTTACAGCTGTTGAATACGA
The DNA here is from genome assembly GCA_031002005.1 of Vandiemenella viatica. Classification (NCBI taxonomy): domain Eukaryota; kingdom Metazoa; phylum Arthropoda; class Insecta; order Orthoptera; family Morabidae; genus Vandiemenella; species Vandiemenella viatica. The sequence goes on from JARYHS010007852.1 coordinate 31,909, forward strand.
TCACTCAGATTGTGATTGTTTTGTGATGGTAGTTCTTTCTCATGGGGATATGGGAACTCTCTATGCAAAAGATGGTCCGTATAAAACTGAAATTATATGGACACATTTTTCTGCTGACAAATGTCCAACGCTAGCTGGAAAACCAAAGTTGTTTTTCATTCAGGTATGTTTTTACATAAAACCTCTTATTTTAATATTAATTTGGGGATCTATGGCAATAGTATTTTTTTAACTGTATTATTCTTCCTTTGATGTCCAGAAAACTGGCTTTAGGCAGTATAAATTACGTGGAATGGGAAAATGACTGATCACTCTCCAAAATTGAAGGCAGCGACGGGTGAAGAAGATATATGACGAACGCTAAGATTGCTGATATCTATGGATAACAGGAATTTGAGACATGTAGCATGAATAAGAAATTGAAATTCAAAAATGGCCCTAGTGCCGCCGTTGACTCGACTTGGCGGGTGCACTGCCGTCCACCTAAAATCTTCGCTTACTATAATTTTTCCAACAGTATAATATAGTACGCAGACAGGAAATACAGTACAATACTGTATGTTGTAGTACGGTTGGCAACCCCAGCCTCGACCGACAAGTAGACCGTCGATTTGGCGGGTATAACTCAATTCTTTGCAAAACAATTGATATTGAAGACGAGAGGTAAATGCTTCTGTGGTTACTGTAGTGGAGGCGGAACAGGACAAGAAAAACAGACGATATCAGTACTTCTGAATTCATTTTTCCCTAGTAAAATGAAAAATATGAGAATCCTAGTAATAAAAAAAGTATTATTTTATGGTTCAAAAGTACAGATTAAGATAAAAGTTAAGATAAAGTTTCGCTGCTGGATCAATGGAAAAATATTAAATTTGGAATTATAAAACTTGTATCGTTAAAGAATATGAAATTAGGAAATAATTTCAAAAAAAGTAAAAAATTAAATTAGAATTTTCATTGTGTGCTTAATGTAATCGTATTTTAAGTGTTTTACATTTAAACACTATAGTGTAATGATACAAAAAGAGGGGAAAAATCCATTTCTGATTTATTTTCTTCAGTGCCGCCTCCACGCCGCGGGTTCAGAACAGACGAGGCGGCCACGACGCCGCGCGCAGTGCCGCGCGTGAAGTCACGGGGAAAACATGCGCCGCGCGGTATCTTGCCCCATTTCATTGCATTGGACCATGCCTTGACCGCCGCGCCGCGCAAAACGCCTCGTCTGTTTTAGACCTTATTAGAGTATTTCGAAGGCGTTACGGCTGAATTCGTCTGTATTCTTGGAAAAAATGTTCAAATGGATAAATTCGTAGTGAGGCTAAATAGCAGTAGCTAATTTAGCGTTGGTAATGTTAGAAGACAGCAGAACGTTGAGGGTTAATTTGCATCGTCCTTAAGGCGTGTTTCCACTGAGGCAACAACGAACAATATGTAGCATGCTGCACGTGTAATTTTGTTGCTAGACGTTGCCGCGCGTCTTAATAATTTGTGGCAAGCCGAATGTCGCCCTAGAATTTGTTGCCAATTCTCACTTGCTTCTTTTCGCCGTTGCTTGTAGCATGCGGCAAAACATTTCAAGTTATTTGACCAGTAGTGTGCGTCACGTCATCAGACACTGTACCAATTGCTCGCAAATAGCAATAAAGGAAATAAAACTGAAGACGCCTTGGTGGTGTTTTGATGGGGATGCTAACTATTGTTTCTTGTACGGCAATATTGTTTGTCAAGTGAGGATTTCGCACGGAGGAGTGTTTCGCCAAACTTTATTTTACTGTTTTTTTTAATGAAAAATGATCTCGTATTACCGAATCTGTAACCTCTCCCTCGTTTTCCAGACGTCAAGAAAAAGATTCTAAGAATAGAATATACAATTACAAACAAGTACGCACTCGAAGAGTAGTGGAAAAATACTTTTGGATTATTAGCATAAGTTTTCCGTGTGTTTCGAAAAACTTTAATAATAAATGTTGAAAACGCAGAAACTCACATCTGCTTATGTATATCTACACTTTTTTTTTTTTTTTTAATGCAATAATTCAAGAATTCTTCATGCATGTTATGAAACCATAGATATTGGATACACAAGATGGAACTATCATTCCAGGATCATGGAGGACAGTAATAGAAGATGACATGGGTATGGTTAAGAACAGGTGAAGATTCTATACACCTCCGGGATGAATGCGGAAGGTATTTTGTGACAAAAGAATGAAAAGCATCAAGGCAAGACAAATACAAAGAGACAAAAACCAAACTCTTAAGTTTTCGTATGACTTAATTTCTTCCTATTGCACACAGTTTTCAAAAGTGAATGGTCAACTCAAGAAAAATTTATTTAATTTTACTTTCTAGAATCTAAATTGGGAATCATTGTTGTATCCAAGCTGTAAGTATAGCCTATATTAATAATATGTAAGTCCTCTGTAAAATTTTTATTACAATATATATATTCACTAACAAAAATGTCAGGAGATTATAAGCAAACCACTTCTCTTTAGAAGATCAGCCGCTCATCGGTCCTTTAATGATCCCATTGAAAATCATACCTTAAATTCTTGAATTTACCTTTTTTTTTCGTATTTGTTAGCAAATAATTTGTCAGTTTTCACATTCCTGTTTTTGTACTAAATGCTTTTGTTGTTCTACATCTCCCGTGAAATATCGTAGTCTTCAATAATGAGGTTGTAACCTGTATGTTCCACTCCATGTCGCACGTTTTCTTTCGCACTTACCCACTGCTAGTTAAATACAAGCAAGAGGGAGAAAAGGCATAATTACAAAAAGGCACAAACTTTAGAATTGTATTTCAGGGAAAGGTTCAGCAAATGGAAGGGTGGCACAAGTACATTGGAGGCAAATTGGGAAGAGTTTAAGTAGATAATAAAAAAAAAGGGCGAGGAAATGTTTATTCCTAAACAGAAAATAAAAAGAAGTACAGAACTTACATACAAAAATAGGGAGGGGAGAAGGTTAAAATGGCCAGTGAGACGGGAACACAACAGGAAGGCAGTAAGGAATATTTAAAACAACTAAACAAGCAATTAATAAGAGCAAAGAGAGAAGCAAAGCATGGGTTTATAAAGAATGTTATTGGTGCAGGAGGATCACTGAACAATGCATCTAGAAATTTCTATGGCTATATTAGAAAACTGAGGGGAAAGGAAGGTATTCAGAGGGTATCAGGGATTGGAATGAGTTACCAAGAGAAATGATGAATAATTTAACGTTGAAAGAATTTATAGATAAAATTTGTAAAGGGTAAATGTAGGTGGGTGCAGGATAGGGGAAAGATGGGGGTGTGGGGTAGTTGTCACCGGAGCCTGGGCTCCGCTGCAATTAAATTAAATAGTAGAAAAGAACGGAGTTGAAGTCACTGAGGATTGAAAATTCCAGAGACGTTGAGTGAGTGGTTTAGTGAAACAACTAGGGACAATCATCCTGTGATGGGAGGGCCTGAATCACAGGAGATTCTTCCTAGAAGTATAAATGAGGAAACTACAAAATTTGGAATAAATTCTCAGGAAATTTTTAAGGAACTCAGAAAGATAAAAAAGGTAAATAGGCAGGTGTAGATAATATTACTACAGAGTTACTAAGGATTGTGGGATATGATATTGTACCTTACCTTGAAATCTTATTTAATATGAGTTTGGAGTCTTGCTGCTTACCAGAGTATTGTAAAAGTGCGAAAGTAGTAGGGGTTCATAAAAGAGGGGTTACAAATAGGGTTGAAAATAACAGGATGTTAGTTTGTCAAGAGTGATAGGCAAAATGATGGAGAGATTGATATGCAATTATTTAAGAAATGTCTGTGAAGAAAGAAACTGGTTTTCAGATCGACAACATGGCTTTAGGCAATGAAATGCATGTGAATCTCAGATGGTGGGCTATATACAAGATATTTCAGATGAATTGGACAAGGGAGGCCAAGTTGATAGCATGGCACTAGATCTTTC